>VZRU01005377.1:37315-49592 GCA_013398155.1 Pedionomus torquatus | reverse complement strand
CTTTCTTTATGTTAGAGCAACAAGCAGGTGACTGCCAGAGGCAAGACTTTCAGAATAGGAGATGTTTCTACAGCACCTGAACACTGTGGTGACAATCCCTCATTTGTAATCGCAAGAGATCTCTAGGCAGCTCTGTAAAACCTTACTTTCCTCCGAAAGCCTGAACAACACTCCACCAAAACCAACTGAAAGACTTCAACAGATTCTCAATCAAGGTCTTATCCAAGATGAGTGCTTTCTTTTAATGTGTGAATAGGATGTAATTACCTTTCATTACTTCAAATGTAGCAGAAGATGGGCAAGTAGTTTTTTCTGCTTGGGCTTGTACATTTTTGTAACATTTGCAAAATGCTGACTTATGCACACAGTTACTCTTGAAACACAATTACTCATATATAAATCTGCATTTGTGTTTAAATGTCACTGGTAACAAGAACGCTTCTGGTAACAAATGTGTTTATCAAATATACATCAGAAAACAGCACATTAAATAACAAAACGTTTAATAAAAGATATGTTCAGCATTTTTACAGTCTGGGTCTCGTCCAGCAAACCCTGATGTATGAAGAAACACTATCATTAATGTCTAAGGATCCAGATTAAACTCATAATGGGAAATTCTTAGATTTTTGCTTTCTTTACACATTTGAAGTGCAGCTTTTCACTCCGGGATCAGACTGTATGCATCTACATATTTAGCTCATAGACTGAAGAGCCTTCCCTTCAAGAAGCAATAGTACTGCTGATTTTTTTTTTTTTCTTTAATCTGAGAGACATCTGAAATTTGTTATCATGTTAGATTTTAGGGGCATTATTAGGCTGATGACTAGGAATGCTCATGGATGGTCAAAGTTATGAAGCATCTCTTCTCTAAAGAACAACAAAGAAGACTGGGACTCAGCAAGGTGGCAAAAAAATGCAGGAAGATATGCTACTGGTCTTAAAATCAGGGATGATGATATCAAAAAGGTAAACAAAGACTTCATTTTAATTTCTAAAGCTAGAATTGAGAAGTAGCAAGAGAGACTACCAGATGGCAGGTGCAAAGTAAATCATAGCAGGGGAGCCTAAACCAGCCCTGGAGTTGCTTATGTTTCTTTCCTGAATGCAAAGGCAATAAAAGGTCTGAGTGCAGTTACTTAAATAATGGAAGCTAATGACATTTGAGACGCACTAAGGTATCCGAGACATCCACATGGAACCATCCACACAGGACCTAAAAAAGAGCAGTACCTCCTTGGAGTGGAACTGGGGAGTGGAGGAGGATCCTGGAGCATTTCCAGTGGTGCTGGATTTGGGCCCAAAGCACTGTGCTTTGAAAGTAGCCATGTTGTGTTATAGAGCAGGTCCGGAGAAGGGCAACAAGGTCTGGAGAGTAAGCCTTATGAGGAGAGGTTAAGGGGTCTGGATTGTTCAGCATGAAGGAGGCTGAGTGGAGACCTTATCGCTCTCTACACCTATCTGAAAGGAGATTGTATTCCAGGGGGGTCAGTCTCCTTCTTCGAAGGAACAGACAATGGGACAAGAGGAAACGGCCTCAAGTTGTGCCAGGGGAGGTTCAGATTGGATATTAGGAATTTTTTTTTACCCTGAAAGGGTTATTAATCATTGGAATGGGCTGCCCAGTGAGGTAGTTGAGGCACCATCCCTAAAGGTATCCAAAGATGGGTTGACATAGTGCTTAGTGATGTGGTTTACCTATGGATTGTTTCTTCATTAGAGTTAGGTTGATGGTTAGACTAGATGATCTCCAAAGGTCCCTTCCAAACTAGACAGTTCTATGATTTCTATGATAGTTTCTTAAGAGTCTGGGTCTGGTGGAAAAATCTGGGTGTGAGTTCCTGCTTTGCACTCTTTCTCATTTCTGGGTGGCAAATTACTGCCCTTCAGCTATATTAGGGTATCCATGAAGCCATTCTCTCATATGGGTTCTGAAAATAGGAAATAACAGGTGGGTGCAGAGAATTCAGCAGCATGCAAAATCAGCATGACAGGGAGGTGATTTTTACCACTGTTTACAGCGTTGGTGAGATTGATATCAGAACACATTTGAAAAGATACTGAAAAATTGTGAAGGATGCAGTGAAGAGCCAGAAAAAAATATTAGGGAGTTTAGAGAAGTGCCTTGCAGTGAGAGATTTAAGCAACTCATTCTGTCTAGCATATCGAAGATGTATTTTAGTATAACCTGAAAGTCAAAACTGAATGATTCAAAATGGTAAAGTCAAAAAGCAATGGCTTTGTTAGGGGGCCTAACACTCCATCTTGATGTGACAATGCATCTTAACACAATTACAATGATTTATTTGTAGACAAGGACAAAGTTATGTGGCCCTTTCCTAAATCTGAAGAAATGTTTATAAATATGCTTATATATGGGATGCTTAAGGAATAAGAAATATGTAATTCTAGTTTAGAAGAACTGTTATTATTTTATTAAATGTTTCATTGAATGAGTGGTTGGGGTGATTACAGAAATTCACACGCGATATCTGTTTCCTCCCAGAGAAATTAAAAGAAGAAAGAAAAAAAATCTCATTTTTGTTAAGAATTGTTATTAAATGATTTTTCCCAGGATCTCATAGACACAAAATGTATAGAATCTGGTTTCCACACACAAACTGATTGAGCTTTCTTTTCTCTCCTCAAGAAATGCACAAGGAAAAGAATTGTAAAATTTCTTGAAAAGCTCTATCAATATTATTAAAAGGAATTCAAGACACTCAAATGCTTTCCTATAACAGAAAGGAAAACCTGCATAATTGCTCTTCTCCATTACTCTCTGAGCCTTGTATATTCACAGCAACCCTGCAGTAGTATGGTGCCTTCTGGCTCCTCATCATTATATGTTCATTAATCATTAACCAGCTGCATCTCCATAGGTGGGGACAAGCAGCAAAAGCATTGTCCTGGTATGAATGGCTCCCACGAAACGTGGCTCCAGTTCTTCTTGTTGTGAGACAACTCTGATGGCAGAGAGAGCATCAAGCCACTCCACCACCACCTATCACATGGCGTTTAAATCTCAGCCACTTTCTTTCTTGTACACAGACAGAAACGGCAAGGATGTCCACTGGCACTCCTCAGGTGGTCGGAAGCAAGCTACATCAGATACACAAGGAGTATCGCTGTGCTAGCCCACAGTCTTTCCCAAGCCACGAGCTTGTACCAGATGATAGAACCTGGTGCTATGTGAACCACCATCTGCCCAGCTCAGTGGATGTGTGAAATGAGCTTGTGCCTGCCTGCACCCAGTTATATAAATATATTTGCTTATTTGGAAACATATTGTATTTAAATGCAAGTTTCAAAGAACAGACACATGATGTAATTGCTACATAAATAGGAAGGTAGTTTACACACAAATATAACAGTGCTATTAGAGGTGATCATTAGTTACTAATATAGGTTATTTGAGCATTAGCATATTGTTACTCATAGCAGAATTCATTATGCATTTGGTTTGTAAGTAATAGCTTCCTTAATAAACTTTGGAGAACAAAGAATCTCTGCTCTTTTATTGTTAAAGACAGACAAAAACATTATTGATTATCAAGGTCTGAAATTTTCTAGCAATTATCCATATTTAGAAAGATAAAAAAAAAAAAGACAAGGAGTATTTTGACTCCCGTATATATGGTGGAAATAGAATTTCTACTCATGTTATAAACTGAAATAAAATAAACAGAAAAGAAAATATAAAGAATAGAAGAAAGTGTTAAACCTCTATAGGTATGCTGAATGTGCCCTCCCAAAGAACAAAAACAATTAATTCCCTATTACACGTGCCTTAAAGGACTATATAGTCATAAACTGACAACTCAGAAAAGACTATCGCATCAAGATGCCAAACCAATCAAATACGACAGAAGCTCACATTTAAATCCTCCCTTATCCAAAAACAGATATAACACTCCATCAGTGGAACTGAACAAGAGGAGACTATAAACCTTTCTGATTCCAAACAACAAAAAATTCTATTCCTGTTTTTTTCCAATGTAATGATGTCTTTCAGTTTAATACTTTCTCATCTCATCCCTTTTTGTCCAATTTTTCCAACATTAAAAAAAAACAAGAACAAAGAGATGAAGAAGGTTTGACAAGGCATCAAGAAGGAGCTATTATCTTGCATGATGTTTTTTTCTAGGAAAAGATCAAGGCCTGCTTTACCCTGCAGTCACATCTCAGTGTGATTCATGTCATTATGCCTAAATTAGGGTTAAACTTACTAGCTTGGATGCTTCCAGAGATATAGCTGTGGCAGCAGTAAATTAAACATGGATCACTAATGACACAGAAAAAATCCCAGGTCAAACTCTACACTCTCCAAGACTAAGTAAGCTTCTTTAGAGGCAACTTGGAGGAACGTGTGTACACATAATGTTCATATCCCAAGTTGTTCATGGATATTAGGAAACTTACCAAACACTGCTGCAAAGCTCATTTGATTATTTTTTTTCAGCTTTTCTGTATGATGTAATAAATGGAATATTGTGATTTAATTTATTTTCAGTGTTTCCAAATAGATTCCAAACAATTTCAAAAAAAGAAAACAAGCTCATTTGGGTTAATGCTGACAAATAACGTTATTTAATTATGATTTAATATTCCTGGTGTTCATTGATTACTCCATTCAAAACAGTCCTTTAATAACCTCTTTTAAATGACAAAGGTTAACTACTTCCTTTAGTATTCTAGGACTGCACTTAGGTCACTTACCTCTATTAATTTCTAATTGTTTAAATTTTTCCTTACCTATATTTTTATAAGTCTCTTGGTCACCTGTAAATTATCTTAGTTACACATAATACATTCAAACTTTACTGATTTGGGGAGCAGCATACACTGAGGGTAGCTGAGATGAGAACATCTGTAGGCATTCACAGAGTGAACAAGGAAACAGCTTGGCAGAGAGGATGGCCAAAGAGGAAAGAAAATCTTGTTTGTGTAAGGAAAGCGACCTTTGTTATGGTAAAACATAAGGTTGAAAGTCAGTGGCTACTGCTGAGAAGCTCCCTGCCCTCTGAAATAAATCGGGTTGTTGGGTTTTCTTTCCTTTCAAAGTGAGGTTTGTTAAAACTAAAACAAAACAAAATAAAAAAACCCAACCAACCAAACAAACAAAAAAACCCACACCAAAAAACAGAAATATAAAAATAAACCAAACCATGTGTATGTAGAGAGGAACACTTGCAAAATAAAAATTTTTTGTTTGTTCTCCACTGTACTCAGCTTTTTTGTTACTTTTCTTCAATTAAAAATCAAAATCTCTTAGTAAATTTTAGTGAATCTTCAAATTGTCCTGCATTCATCCCTTACAGTTTTCTCAAGAGATGTCAAAGGACCCCATCTGCCTAACAGAGGGACAACCATGTCTGCGTTGGCTTTGGACAAACAGGTTCAGGCCCTATCATCTTTTGCTGCTTTAAGATCTCTGCTTTACAAATCCCAAAGACGAGATTACTTGGCGCTCCGCAGCTCTCTCCTACTGCATTGATAAAATGAAATGTTTCAATATTCTTGAAATGAAACATTCTGACATTATCAAAATGCAGGGAGAAGATTGAAGTGATTCATTTGGACTTACTCCCATAAAAATGTCACTGAAATCAACACATTTTCACAACATGTTTTGATTTGGGCAAAGCTGCATTTTTTTTTCCCTGTGGAAAATGATTTCATTAAAAACAAATGACCAGCTCTAATTACAACTCACTGAGCCTTTGCTCCAAAAGTCAAAGCCATTAAAACAGCACTTAGTCTTTACGTACTGGGAGACAGATTCTCCCCTACAGGTTGCTACGAAAAACATCCTTCTCCCCTGCAGAAGGGCTGATATTTGGTGTCCCTGGGATTGCCAGCTAAATTGATGTCTTGATTTTAAGTGGTGTCCACAATTTGTTAAAAAATAAATAAATAAATATTAAAAAAAAAAAATAAGAATCTAATAAACAAGTCAAAGGCAAAAGGCGAAGGGCACATCCCAACCCTTTGAAGGAAATTATCATTGACTTCTGAGTTTAGTTCTGGAAATGGAAAGCAGGAAGTATAAAGCCATGTTTGCATGGCACTGGAGTCTGAGCAGAGATCTGAGACAGGACCAATTGAGCCATCTTCTGAACCAGAGTCAATACAGCCATGCGAGAGCAGTCCTCTGTCCAAACTGATTAGGCTGCTGAAACACTGGATTTTGTGACTTTGTCCGTGCTATTAAAGTAAATGTTTCTTAGTCCACAGCATGACACTGAGGGCAGCTGGTTTGCGACAGCTCACATCAGTACAGAACATTCCAGCCCCCACAGCTTGGTTGTGGCATACAGGCTGATTCTGGGGGTGATTCCTGGCCCACAATAATGCCCAAAACATGCATGGACACCAAGGGTTGTGGGAATGCCTGTCTGCCTGAGATGAAAATGCACCATCAAGAGACCCTCTACAACTCCCTGAAGGAAGGTTGTAGAAAAGTAAGGGTCAGTCTCTTCTCCCAAGTAACAAGTGATAGGACGAGAGTAAACAGCCTCAAGCTGCACCAGGGGCAGTTTAGGATGGATATTAGGAAAAATTACTTCACTGAAAGGGTTATCAGATGTTGGAACAAGCTGCCAGGAAGTGGCTGAGTGACCAGCCCTGGAAGTGTTTAAAAGACATGTACACATGGTGCTAAGGGACATGGCTTGGTGTTGAACTTGGCAATGTTAGGTTAATGGATGGACTCGGTGATCTTAAAGGTCTCTTCATTTCTCTGAAATATCAAGGTAAACAGCAGCCATTTTGCACTCTCTCCCCAGCACTACCTGTTGTTGTCATCGCAAATCCTGCCTCTGGAAAACCGGTTAAAACCTCCTCAGTTTGGGGCCATCTCTGTCTGTGAGTCAGAGACAGGCTGGGAAGGAAATTAGGCTTTAGATGGTTTCTGGTAGGCTCATGCCTTCTTTCTCCTTCCCCGCACCCTTCTCAAGGTGGCAGGTGCAGCACGAGGCAAGCAGACACCAGTCACCTCCACAAGCTCCAGGAACACACGCTTGTAAATTAGTATTATTGTCTCACCGAGCAAAGCTTTGAATAAGGCCCTAATTGTCGCATTTCTGTGGAAAAATAACTAAGTGAGTTGCTGGGATGGCAAATAAGGAGGGGGTGATGAATGTCAGGAAATGCCTCCGGGGAGGTGGGGAGAGGAGCAGGGCTGGGTGGGTGAAAGGAAAAGAGTTGGGAAAGCAGTTGATAAAAGGAACATTTGTATGACATTAAGAAAAATTCTGTCAGTGATTAAAACCCACGAAAGATGAAAGATGAGTAAAGAGCTCCAGACACTCAGCAATGCTCTAGTTTGGTGTCTGGAGTCTTTGACAGGAGATATGATTCATCAGCCCCCCCACACACCTTTTTTTTTAAATATGCATGCTCATTTCAACAAATGTGAAATTTCCAGGCAAAGCAAGAATGCAACACACCCACACAGCCCTGAACAGCCTGGCATGGGTATGCTGCCGCTGTCCCAGGGTGCCTGCCAAGCACAGCAGAACCATCACACCACCTTCCATCTTCCCTGATTTCACTTGGGAAAGGTTTGGGTTTGCTCTGGTGTGGACTGGCTGATTCATCTCTTGCATGCATATGGTGAAAAAAGATTAAAAAAGATATACATATCTCTCTATATATGTATCTCCTGCTCGCACAGCTAAGCTCTGAGGAGACAAAGACTGGATGGATAGACTAGCTTGCATGGGGATCCATAAGACCCTTGAATAGCCATCCAGAAGGTGTGGAGAGCCTGGCATTTGCTGCTAAATTGTTTTCTATCATCCACAGCTTGGTTTTACAAAACTGTAGGGCAGAGGGAAAGCCATACAGAAACATGATATGAAAGACTATCAGATGTAGTAATACCTGCCAGAATCTCCAGTGGTCTCGTATATCAGTTCAAGGCCAGGCTGGAAGGGGTTTTGAGCAACCTGGTCTAGTGGGAAGTGACCCTGACAATGGCAAGGGGGGTTGGAACTCGATGACCTTTAAGGTGGATTCCAACCCAAACTATTCTATGATTCTATCATAACAGACAGCTCCAAATCCTAATGACATCCGAAATATAACCCTTTTTAAACTTTTTAGTGATTCATTAATATTTGACCAATACTGTTATGATATGATCCCTGAACCTCAGTTCTAAATTCCCTGCCACAACAGTCAAAGAGCCGTAATCCCTTAGAAAAAAGCAACCTTGTTCATCTTTACACCTCATAATCTAAATATATGACCAATAATTATTAAATAAAATAAAATTAACAAAAACCCAAACAAATCTTCTTATATTTAAATGGACAAATAAGTTAGTTAAATACTTATCTTCTTTTTTACAGCCTTATTCATGCCTGTATAAATAATTTAATGAAAAACTCTATCAAAAATAACTGAAGCTGCTCCAGACTTTCTATCTTCTTGAATCTCATGCAGCAAAATTTAGGGATCTTTGACTGGGAATTTATGTCTGACTTGCCACGAAGTACCATCACCTCTGTTGGTAAGAACAGCCTGAATTATCGCTGTGGCTATGAACTGGACTGGATGACCTCATAGGTCTTTTCCAGCCGTGCTTTCTGAAAGTCTATTAAAGGCCGCTGTCAAAACCCCACCTCCATGTAAGCTGCCGAGAGGGAAGGGGTATTTTGGTTTGCAGTCAAGGCACAAAACTGGGATATGCAAAATTAAATTTCTATCCTTCCTCCTATCCCAGCTGAAATGGGTATGGATACAGATCAGCGAGACAAAAAGTAATATTCTTCAAAATGCTCACATTAACCTAGTGACTTAGATACATTCGCCAAAGTAAATAAAATACTGAGGAAACTCAAAGAGAATTTTTTGTATTGTCAACCTGGTTCACACCAAGAGACTGATAGCTAGATTATTACGTGGGACACAAACACTTTCTTTCAATAAGAGAAAGAGATTAATTAGAAAAGATAATTAGTTTAAGCATCTGTATCACAAACTCAATATATTCGCTGTGTCCAAATTGTGCTGAGTGTGGGTGGCAGTTTGAAAGCTATGGACACAAGCCAGTCCACACTAATTGCCTCCTCCCTGGATGGGGCACAAAGTCAATACTGCTTTTTTATAAATCTTAGAGGATCAAATTCCCTAAATACCTATGGTCAGTCCAACACAGACAACAATGTATTTGCTGCAACAAATAGGCTTTATGTTCCCGGACCTAAATTTCTCTCTCATACCTTTATGGATGAAATTTGGAGACAGGTCATTTACAGTTTTCTCTACAAGGATTGATCAGGCAACTGTGGTGTCCAGCTCCCAGAGTCAGCCACTCTGTGGACAAAACCATCTCCATTTAGACAACAAAGCTGGACACCACTTACTGAAGAAGATGAGGGAAATTCTGTGGTTCTCCTGCCTGAATGATGGGATTATTTAAATGTCAAATACATATAAGTTTAAGAAGAGTTCAACTGCCTCCAGATCATAGCTGAGGTTAGGTGGAAGCTGAGATTTCCACTTTGTCTAGCTGGGGAGTGTGAGGAGTGTTCTCAATTTAGACATTTTGGGTACTACTTGGCAAGATTTATACCACTGCATACCACTCACAGACACACTGTAAGACATCTAAATTCACATGCAGACACAGAGGTCTAAATTACCACTCCAGCTCAATCACATCCTTAGGGACCCCCAAGAGGAGCTGGCAGTGGAGGAAGGAAGGAGTTCTGGATTTTGCCTTCATGGTGTTTAAATTTTCCACAAATTCCACTTCATGTGCTTTTTAGAATCAGATCCTACATTGCTTCAGAAAATTGGGCATGTGTTCCTTCATGCCTTATATACACCTGATGATTTACATCTGGAGACTTACCACATGGCAGCAGCCAATATGTACCTATATTTCTGGGGACTGTCGCAGTCAATGCTACACAAGAGTTAAATATTGCCATGTATTCTTTTTAGTTGCCTTGAGAAATGTACAGGAAAAAATACTGAAATATAGGACAACGTGCTGCAAAAATAAACACTTAAAAAGGACCTAAATGAAACTGAAAAAGAACCCCATGCATATGATTACCATTTCAAACAGGGAAAGCCTGACCCATTGGATACTCCTGAGAATGCTCCCCCACGGAAAGGTATTCATATATATCAGCATTTGTAAGATCCAGAACAACGCTGGGGTCATTTTGTTTAAAATATACTGTGAACTCAGCAGGATACATCTGCTTTATATTAGTCTTGTGGAAATACTATAAAGGGCTTTGGGGGGCTTTTTGGTTTTTTTTGTTTTTACATGGTGGATAATTGAGATAAAACTGAACTTGTGTAAAAGAGAAAGTAACTCATGGTAGAAATAATTTACTATCCTAAGATAGCAAAAAGGAAACAGAAGTCTGAAAACTAAATATGTACTTTTGAGGAACTATTTATTAAATTATCTGATGATATTCCAATATTCACTTTATCATTATATTGCAGTACTGGGTCTTTTGTTTCCATTCTGGTAATATGAAAAATTGTTTTTTCGATTCTTAATACAATTGTACCTTGGGTTTCAAATCAACTGATTGCTTTTTGGGATTGAGTCAACTCTGTTCACCTTGTACTGTCATTAAAGCACGTGCAAAGCCAGCAACTGGCTTAAACCGATCTGATTTGGTAGCATCTTGGCTGCAATTTGTCATTCTCCTTGCAGAGATGCAAATGACAAAGGAAGAGAGAATCAGGCCCTCTGTGCTGACAAAGAGCTCTTATCTTCCCAATGTTTTGCTAGCTGATCATACTGTTTCCTTGTCCTTTCATTTAAGGGTCATCAAGATAAAAGTGTTTATTTGAATTCTTTTTGCACTTTCTTGCTCCCAAATCCTGTTATACACAGCACTCCTACTTAGGATGTACTGTGGTCCCCTACCTGTGTCTCTGTAGGTCTTCATGGTCTGCTCTGCTTTTATGCCTTTGCCTAATTACTTTAAAAAAAAAAAAAAAAAAAAAACCAAACATTTTAGATCTTAACAAAAAAANAAGAATCTGCCATTATTCCTCTTTATGTCCTCACCCTTGGAAAAAAAAAAAAAAAAACCAAACATGTTAGATCTTAATATAGAAAACACAGTGAGGATGTGGGACATCATAAAACATCACCATTGCCTCAGCACTCCCTCTTCACGACCTTTCAAACCAATGCCATGTGGGGGGACACCCATTCCTTGATGCCCTGTCCGCAGGATCCCAGCCCCAGCTCTACATTGAGACAGAGCCAAGCAGAAAGGATTCATCTGAACAAGGTCTTGCAGCCTTGGTATCAGCCTCTCATACAGTGTGGTATCAGGAGCTGCTACAGTCATCTGTTTGTTTACTTTCTTTCTCAACTTAAATAAAACAAGAGGGGGGAAATGTTCTAAAGAGATAGTTCCTGATTATGTGAGAAATTCACAGGGAATAAAAATCAAAATCTATTTACCTTCAACTGCTTGCAATGAATTATGAATACGGAGGCGTCACCAATTTGCATAGAGAACGTACATGCAGCTCATTCTTGCTTAATCCTTTTGCTTGAGCTTTTTATTATTTCTTATTATTATAAATTCAAGTACAGAAGGCAATTTCAACACCTGAAATATTTAGACAGGAGACTGATTATATTATTATGGAGAAAACTGTTTTTTTATCAATTGATTTGGCAAATTCAGGCTCAGACACTCTCCAGTTCTGCGATCGCCCATCCTGATTTTTATGACATCCCGCTCACCTTACTTTGAATCATATTTCCATGGTAGCAGCCATTCAAAGCACAAACAGCACAGCAAAAAAATGAGTGTCCGTTAGTTTACCATTTTTCTGGACCTGTCTGTTTTATTCCTGGTCTAATACACGTTTTCCAAGGTTTTAGCTTCTTTAAACCTGCTCCAGCTTATACCCAGGACAACACTGATGCTGTGGAAAAGCTGGGTTTGAAAAGCAAAGCATCATTCTTCTTCTGAGGGAAGAGATCTTTGCAAGAGTTTCTTGAGCTAGAGAGGTATGCAAAAAGGTATTACTGAGGTCCAAGAGCTTGTTTGTAGGGTGATGGGAAGGTTGCGCCTTTGCACGGTTTGAGAGGTCGTTGCACAGAGTACGGTTCGAGTGACCTCTCTGATCACCCCAGGTTCACTGGATTCATGACCTGACCTTTGCCGGTTGGTTTTTTTTGCCTTTGACTGCACTCATGGCATGCTCCTGGTAACACAAGGATGCAGAAGAGAGTGAGGAAAATAAAAAAGAAGGGTTTTAGAAGAAACAA
>VZRU01005377.1:15009-30537 GCA_013398155.1 Pedionomus torquatus | reverse complement strand
GCAGCAGAGGAGGATCATGGAGCTGGAAACTCTTCAGCACATTGTTGGTGTCTTACAGTAAGCTACGTGTCATGCGATGACACGCTATTTGGAAAGGGAAGACTTTGAAAGAAAAATCACAACAATGAGTACGAAACTGAAAATAAAAGCCCAAGAGCATAGCAGTGTATCCATTTCTGCGGATTTACACTTCCCCAGGTGATCCACCCTACCTGTAGATCTCAATGTGACTGCAGAAGGGAGGGGACACGGGCAGTGCTGCATCCCCTGCTGCCATCTTGGCACGAAGCCAACGATCAATCTCATTCAGTGGCTGGCAAGAACAAAGGAGGCTTCAGCGTAAGGTTCAAGGAATTTCTCTCTCCAGGGAACTTTCTTCCTTTCCCACAGCAGGTTGAGGTCTTCTCAAGACTGGAAATATAAGGATTTATCTCCTTTCTCTTGCCCATGTTGAAAGAAAACAGTTCTTTACCATTAAGTGTATTCTGCAGACTATCTGGAGAGTAAGGAGCTTTCATCACGTAGACACAAAAATAGAGAGAGTTTTATGGGGTGTGTTTCATTCCCGTTGGGTGCCCACCAGCCATGACTACTNGCCATGACTACTGCCCTTTGGGCCACACAATCAACCTCCTCACTCATGAAGATAAATGTCGTATCAGCCCTGCAGTAAGCCATCATCTATTCTTGAGAAACAAAGAGAGTATATAGCATGACCTTCCTTGAAATATTGGATCTATTTACACGGGTTTGCGTGGACCACATTACTTATGAGTCACCAAGGGGAAACTGAGCTCCTTGTAGATAAAGCGATCAGTGCAAACCACTGTAAATAAATCTGAAATTTCTATGAAGGTCGCACTGTGTCTGATTTATACTTCAGCACCCTATGAAATAATGTTGACCAGGTAAGTGGTTTTCAATTATTTTTTTTTTATTCACATAAGGAAAAAAAAAAAAAAAAAAAAAAAAAAAAAAAAAAACACAACAAACCCCTTTTTGTAGTATAAGCAACTGCTCTCTTTTAAAGTGCATCTGGTTAGAGAGATGACACATGCCCAGGAGTAAGTTATTGTCTGGTGTAAGTTTAAATGTTCCTGGACCTGATTCTGCCACTCTGACTAACCAGGATGACTTGCATGGGAGTACATGGCAGAACCAAACCCAGCAGCATCAATACATGGTCCTTAGAAAGTTTGAAGATCCATTTTACTGATTAATCTATAACTTTGTTTTCATTAACGGCTCCCATATAGGTCAAGCACAAGTGAAACCTTTGTATCACTAAAGTAGGAGTTATCATGAGCACAGGCTTTTGATCTTGGAAGATAAGTAACGCTCTAGAGACCAAATTACAGGAGTGGAAGTCAGGAGTCTTCCTTCAGTCCTTAATCTGCTTTGTGACCAATTTCACTTCCCTCGCCAGCTTTCATCCAACCTGTGTGTTAAAGCAAGTGAGCCCCTGATACCAGAGGAGACTACTTGATGCAATTATGAGTAATAACCATTAGGGCTCCATTTTGGGTTCAGAATGTGTATCCTGTTGCTTCAGTTTGAAAAATCAAACCAGGGATCCATGAGCAGATTCTCTAAGAATACTGATAGGTTTTCTACTTGCTGCCCAAAATATCATTGGAAGGTAAAAATGTTACCTAGTAAGCAAACTCGGTCACCTTATATGTACTTCTGAGCCCCAAAAGTGATGTTTTAGTGTTCTAAAATCTGGGCAAAATAAAACCAAAATATTTTGGAGTGCCTAAGCTGAGCACAGGAGAAATAATATTTTCAAAATTACAGAGAAAAAGCTCAAACTTGCCTGAACTGCCTGACAGAACTAGGCTTTACTTAGCACAGTACCACATTCAGAAAGATCCAGAAGGTCTTCAGAGGCACTGCCTGGGTTGTTATAGAGGATGAAATTCTGATCTGGCAAAGAGAATGATGCTTTCTGGCAGAAAAGAACATGATTCTTCTACGGTGTCATCTGACCAATTACCTGTAAACAAGGCTAGCCTTGGGTGAGTGGTAATTAAGGCAGGCAGCTGACCACTGAGGGTCTAGTAAAGTGGTCAAAGTCATGTTGGTTTTTTTTCCCAAATATTTGAAAATCAGGCCTAGCTGCTGCAGCAGCAAGAGTAGTATGGGTCAGCAGTTAACACTCTAAGGAGCCAGTCCTTCTCAGCAGAACTAATTGTCAGAGTCTTCTGTTACATCTGCCATAAATGCCCTCTGCCATGACCAAAGTCAACAGATGCTCAGCTCTTCTTGCTGTCCCTGTCCCCACACATCTGTGCTGGGCTGGTCCTGGCTCCCACCTGAGCTGCCTGCAGCAGTGAAGCTCTGATAATTTCCCACCACCATGCTTAGGAAAAAATATGTGGCTACCTGCATGGCTGTCCTTATGACATATAAATATGCATAAACAAGTAGAAAGGAAAAAGCAGGTTGGGTTGGGTTTTTTTTTTTAATGTTTAAGGCAATCCTGTCACCTTGCTTGAAATAATAAATTTTGTTCTGCTCACATTATCTTTATAAAGGTAAAAGCAAAGTGATGGGACAGGTTAGTTAGTGATGACTTTCCATTGCCCTGCTGTTCCATTGCTGCTGACATTTACCTGGTGCAGGGAATTCACAGTGGTTTTAGAGAGTTTCATTAGATGTGGTTTGTACCTCCTTTACACTGTGTAGGGCAACACCAAATCAGCCCTGCTGACAGCTAAAATTACTCTCCTAAGTAAACTTGTTAATCTTGGGCTCCATCACCAGGAATCCTCCTGTTATAAGGCATCTCATTCACAAAAATTCTGAACAGATTAATGAAAACTAAGTGTCTTTAATCAAAATGGCATTGTGGGAACTTCTGTCCTTCCCAGTTCTATTTCCAGTTTTCCTTCTGTTTTCAAACAAAGAGCAGCCCAGAGTATCTTTCCTGCAGGAAAGTGTGCCTTTTTTAAAATTTCCTGGAAAATATGCCCAGCGCTCAGACTTCAGCCCAGTTTTTAAAGTTCTTTATAAACTTTATAAACTTTCTTAATAAATTGGCCAAGCTAGAAGCTGGTCTGAAGCACAACCTCCCGGGGAGTTTACTTAAAATAAAGTTTTTTTAAACCAGATTGAGGTTTTAAAACCAGATTGGTTAATTTAAACCAGACTGGGACCAGCTTTTTGTCAGCCTCAGCAGTTCTGCCACACCTCAGGACCTTTTATCAAATCTATGCCTCAGCAAATTTAAATGCTAGCTTAACTGCAGTTGTTAGTTAAATGACAGTTAATTACATTCTTGTAGCTCAGATTAATCGCTGTAGCATGAGTGCCTTATATTGGACAGGATGTATTTGAAATTATAGAATCATAGAATGGTTAGAGTTGGAAGGGACTTTAAAGATCATCGAGTTCCAACCTCTCTGCCATGGGCAGGGACACCTCCCACCAGACCGGGTTGCTCAAAGACCCATCTAGCCTTGCCTCAAACACCTCCAGGGATGGGGCATCCACAGCCTCTGGGTAACCTGTTCCAGTGCCTCACCACCCTCACAGTAAAAAACTTCTTCCTAATATCTAATCTAAATCTCCTCTCTTCCAATTTAAAACCATTACCCCTTGTCCTGTCACTAGTGTCCCTGACAAAAAGTTCCTCTCCAGCTCTCCTGTAGGCTTCCTTCAGATACTGGAAAGCCGGAAATATTTCTGGACATGCTGACTCCAAGCAGCAGGTTTTCCCTTAAATGTGAAACTACCCTTCTGTCCCACAAAGAGTAAATCTGAGCACCCATGAGCTCTTCAATATCATCCTCAGCCACGGCAGGTGGCTCACCTGGGCTGGTCATTGACTTCCCAATGGAAGGATCAAGAACTGCCTCATGACACCTAGGAGTGGAGGCCAAAAAGTTGCTAAAGTAGCATTATCACAATAAAGAGATAGGTCTTTTTTCTACTATTATCAACACTATTATGACTGTGCCAGTTCTTTCCACAGGCAGAAACCCCAGACTGTCCTAGTCCAATACACGTCCTAGAAAAATGCAACCTAAGAAAGTTTACAGTTGAATTATGTCAAGTGATTGCTATTTAATTTTAAAAAGTGCAATGGCTTCAGAGTAATTGCACTGGAAAACCATCTATGCAAAATATTAATTCAAATTTTTCTTTATTTCGTTTGGCAGTGTGTTTTGCTGCCTTCTCTTCACCCGGATTTATCAGTAGTCTGGCGACCCTCAAAGACCATTTGAAAAGTGGTACAGTTTTGGCAAGAGCTACATTCTAGCAGAAGACTCTCTGAAACTCACTGTAAATCTCTCCGTTCTGTTGCTCTACAGACCCCGCTTCGCCATCTGCCTTGCGAATTGCATTTTTGTTGCGGTATTTCACAAGTTTTAAAATATGGTTATTATGATCCATAAACCGGCTTTCACAGAGATTATTAATTAAGTCCAAAATATTGTACCAACGTGCTTTGTGAAATATGCCTCAAACGTCACAGCACTGCTGCCATCATAACCCATCTGCATAATATTAGAGTGGAGCGCTTAAAAATGGTAGGTTTTCTGTTTGTTGGAGGTGTACGGGGGGTTGTTTTGTTTTCTCTTGTAGCAGTCCAAGAAGTAAAACCTGGAGCCTTAAAGTCAGGTGGATGAGATAAATTGAAACGGATCTTATTGCTCCCAAACACTCTCCTGGAAATAATGGCATCTTGACATTTTATCAGTCACTCATGCGGTCATTCTCAGCGGTATCAGCCAGAGCTTGAAGGATAGAGCCGTAAAGAAAGGATTGTCAGCCATAAACATTCCTCAAAACCATGAAAGCCACAAATGAAAGCTTAAGTAATGGAGGACGGAATACCCTTGATATTTCAACAATTACCTGCAACAACAGGCTTTGTGCAGAGCCCTGGCCATTTTTTCAAAAGCCTTTAGTTGTCATGGCCCGAATAGGATAGGGAAAAAAAAGAAAAAAAGAAAGCCACAAAAAAAAAAAAAACCAACAAACCAAAAACCAACAAACCAAAAATGAAAGAAGGGGAGGGAAAGAGGAAAGAAAAAGAGATGGATCAAAAGCTCTGATGTGAAAAGATAAACTTCAGTAGCTGTGTGTATGAGGAAGTTTATGGAAATCTTTCAGTTTAAAAAAAAATCAAGATTTATTGCCAGATCTTAGAATTATTAGGCTTGTAGTGAGATAGGTTTGGGTTTTTTTTTTTCCTTTTTCTCCAAGAGATCATTAGAAAGACATTCGTGCTGCTGAGCTGTTACCTCTGTGGCCGTTTCTGATGTCAAATTATAGAGGAAAAAAATGACAGTTGCAAGCACATGGCAATTGAAGGAGCTTCAGTAACAGACAGCAGTGAGAAAGTGGGAAAGTGAAAGTGAATTCAACTTCATTACACTTTGGAAAAACATCATATTTCTGTGGAGGACAAAAAAAAAAAAAGTAAGAAAAGCTAGTTTTAAATAGTCTGTGTGACATTATTTTAGCAATTTAGAGCTCATAGAAACAAATAAAATGTAGTGCTTCATATCCAAGTCAACTCTGGAGGCAGCAAACATGAAAGGTTAAATGCTCTAGAAATTGCATTTGTAGAGTTTCTCAACTTAGGAGATTAATAGTTACTCAAAGCAATGGATAAATATTAGCAAAGGACCATTAGCAGAGAAAAACACATCAGTGAATCAGAGCTCCCCAGCTTATCAGATCAATTTTAAACAGGTTTATCTTGGACTTTTCTAGCACCTTAATGAGGAACAAATTGGTTTTTTACCCCTTTTTTGTTTCCTGAGCTTTTGTTGACTTTGATATTACCTACATATAACCATTAATATAAATGGGCAGTGGCATAAGACTGTTAATTCTCTCTCCCCTGCAGGTTCCTGGATGCAGTCATTTTATAAAAGTTCCCTTTTATTACTCTACTCATGGTCATCTAAAGTTTAAGAACAAATGAGTTGCTGTTGTTAAGTGATTCTGCTTGAGGAGTAGAGACCAAGTAATGAATGGACACAAGACCGAATACAGGAGGTCGGCTCCTCTTTCTTTTTGTATATTTATGTGTACAACAATTTGAACAGCTAAGTTAGAGTTTGTATGCTGTCGTAAGTAAACCTGTGGCCAAAGAGAAAAGAATCGCATCCAGTGTAGGCAAGCGAATACACAACCGAGCAATTGAATAGGAAATTCCAGAAGGAAACAAACAAGCAAACAAAAAAGGAGAATGATATTTGATATATTTGAAGTACAGTCCTTTTTAAAGCAACAAAACTCACTCATTGTACTTTATTAGTAGAAAAGAGAGCAAAGCAAGGGCATTTTTTCTTAATTAAACTCATTTGCTCACATGTATAAATCTGAGTCCATTTGAATACCCTAGAAGTGTCCCTGGCCTCTCACTGCCATCTCAGAAAGCACAGGTCCCCATAAACCCTGGTCATTTCTGACACTGTGGTGCAGATCTCTTAAACACCCAGGGTAGCCTCAGGGGAAAGAAACTGGAATGAACTTGGAAAGCTAAAACTTCCAAGACATGCAGACACCTGCCTCTGGGCCAGCCATCTCCTTGACTATTGAATTCTGCAGGCTTCGAATGACATTTAGCACCTAAATACTTCTATGGTGCTGATTGCAGGATTCTTTTCCCTGGGGTACCTCTGTTTGGAGTTAATAACATTACCCTGTGACCTGGGGACTGGGTTTTCCTCCTGACCAGCTGAGTAAATCTCAAAGATCCATTACTTACCTTTGCTCTCATTTGGCATGGTATGAGTTTGGTTTATTTTCATTGCTGCCTGCAAGGCTGAATGGCTCTAAGCCACTGTTAACAGACCCTCAGTCTTTTTGGACACTATCAAATGGTGAGGTAGCAAAATACTTTTCATGTCCTTTGGATGTTGAGATGCAGGTGGTCATTTTGGAAGGATGCTAGAAGCATTTTGTGCCCTGAGGTGCCTGTGCAATGGAGAGTAGTCACTCTGTGGACCTGTAAAATGTGTCTCTTAGATGGGGGACATCATGCAATCCCCTTCCACCACAGATCTCACAGATTCTCCTCCCTTGATCCATCAGCCACATAAACCTATTATTTTTCTGCAAAAGTCTTACTCTGGATGAAGCAGAACTTTTTACTAAAAAAATTCCTAACAGGCTTTGACATCAGTAGTTGATTTTATACATGATTTGGATGTATGAGGTCTAACAGGATAATGTAGGAACCTCTTTTATATCAGCTGCAGCTAACAAGCCCATGCAGCTGCCCTTATAGTTTTTACTTAGAATTGTCTGAGTTCTGCAAATAATGATGCGGGCAAGTTTAGAAAACTCCTTTTGGATTCATGTATTCTTCCCATTTTCATTACAGAACAGGTGCTTTTTGTGTGAATGCTTCATGCTTTTGCAGAGGGAAGGACAGAGTTACCATGAGGTTAAATGTTGCAGCAAGTTGAAATACAGAATAACATTTCTACTTCCTCCAATGAAATATGCATTTTATCTTCTACGAAGACTTGTTTCTTGCTAGTGTCTGTCAGCAGGAGCCATCAACATAATAGTGTTTTGCTGACCTGTGAAAGAGCTTCTGGTAACCACTACTCTAGAGCTCCATTAAGACAGAATCATTTAAGCTGATTCCATAACAATGTGAAACTTTTGTAAAATGAGGTTAGGAGGTTGATGCATTTTATATAACCAAATGCAGCCATTTTGGGCCTGAACTTGTGAGCTGCTGAATAGTCTCAACTTCCATTAACGTTATAGACATGCTCAGCATTTTATGAGACCAATATCAATGCAATCTAAAATCTTAGGATAATGTTTTAGTTACAGTAATAGCAATAAAAGTGCACAGGAATTTGAATACATTTTCAAAACAGAAGAAACAAAACCCGTGGCATGTTTAGTCAGTATTGATGACATTTTCCAGTTAAATCCTGGCTTCACTTTGCCTTGCCTCAACTTACTCTTCCACTGAAGTTGTCCCTTCTCTTCCCTCCCTTCCCTTCACCTCCCCTTCCCCTTAGAGAGTACCTCTTAGAGAACCTAGTAAAGTTAATCTGATTCTTGACTTAATACATTTTTTGACACTGATCCTCAACAATCACCAAATATATTAGGTCCTAATCACTACCCAGGCAGCTTTAATGTTTTTTAAGTACAACATAACAGAGCCAGCCCATCAAAAGAATATAAGGGCCCGTATCCAATGTAGATGAGTCAGATCAGAAGTCTGGTCTGAAACGAATGCAATCTAGTTCCCTGTTTTCTCAGGAAAGATTGTAATTTGGTCCCACATATAAACGTTCTGGGCACTGTTTAAAGCCTTTCTGAATCTAGTTAACTCCAACAAGTTCCAGAGCCATGTTCCTCTAATATATACAATTCTTATCTTAAATATATTTACTTTTAGTTTATCCCTATCAAAGAGATCTTGGTGATACTAGTAATGCCTATGACAACCTGAACCCACAGAGTTTCAGAGTTATGGAATATGTTCACTAGCCAAATATATCCACTAGCCAAATCAGAGCTAGGATGTCTTCAAAATGCAATTCCACCAGGGTGAGGAGACACTGCTAAGAAGCAGGTTAAATAACAGTTTGTGGGAAGTTATGGACACTTTCCCAAACAAATTCACTTTCCTTTAGAAACTCCTAGGACCTGAACACACAAATCACTCCCTTTTCTCAGGCTATTTATCATTTTTAGAGGCTATAAATTATACACACCAAGCACCAATTTTATACACCAACAACCATAACAATGCAGTTGCAAAACAGAACACTCTGAAGGGTACATTCCCCTTTCAGAAAGGAAGTGAAAGAATAATAATGCGATGCTTACGTCTGCAGTAACATTTTCCAAAGATCTCAAACAGGTTATAAAGGAGCCATTAACCTCATTACACACCTGTGAGACAGGAGTCTATCCATTACTGCTTGTCATGAAGGGTTGTGGTGGTGGTGGGAGATGATCTTAAGTTTGAATACCATAAGGGGAAGTTTTGCAAACATTTTCCACTCTTGCTATGACTAGTTCAACTCCAACAGTTTTAAGCAAATTCTGGAGCAATGTATTGATTGTTCTGAGCCAAGATAGATTACATGATATATAACATGCTGACAGCAATACTGGATAGATCAGGCTCCTAACACCGATCGACTGACTGCTGTTAGTATTGCCATTAACTTAATTCATAGGGTGGAGAGGATGTCCCAGAGAAATCAAAAGTGTATATCACCAGTTTCTATCAACCCAGGGGTTCACTGATGGGAGTCCGGGGTCTCCCACTGCCTATAAAAGGGCACATTTGGGTCTTGGAAGAGCTTCTAACAAATAGGAATTGGGAAGTCATCCTTAACCCCCTGCCAAGGGGGACATCCTGAGCGAAGAAAGGCAACTCCCAAACCCAGGGCCGGCAGGATGAAATTGCAGAGACATGATCTGCATCTCAGTTTTCCTTCTGGCTAGCTCCCGGTGATTCCTGTTTAGCTGACTTCTGGATCATATACAAGAGCTAACTATCTCCCTCTAGTCACTGCGCAGCTTTTACAACCTGGGGTATGTCAGGCCAGATTTAGGCTTTCGTGCTTGGTGTCTGTCTGGAAGTGCCTACGCTGAGCTTAGCAGACTGAGTTTTCTTTATATTCAGTGGTGATTCAGTCAGTAGCATATGGAGCACTGTTCAACCCACCTTAGAGACGACACTGGCGAAACTTCATTGACTGTACCGTACTGACTGCAACAGGCACGTGGATCCATAGCACATGTAGAAACATTTACATCTAGGGGTCAGAATCTAGACCTGAATCCTGCCCTGGATTGTCCTCCCCATTCTCAAGCACTGAGATGCCAAAGTTAGCTGTCTGCATCCTGTCCTGTGTGCTGATAGTCGGTGTGACTTTTTGCCTCCTGCTTTTGCTTCATTAACAGCCTTTTTCACAAGGTTTCCTGGACAAGCAGGACTAGGAAGGTTCAACTCATTACTCGAGCTCACCAGCACAGAAACAGAATCTGAATCTCCTGCATCCTCTGCCCCCAAATCACAGGCAAAGCTCCTTCTTCTTTGGAAGATGTGCTTTTCATCAGAGTTAGCTTATTTTCCAGCAGAAGTCTCTTCTGAAACCTCTCTCTGGCTGTCTTCAGAGGCTGGTCTTCTCCATTTGAAAACCCCTCAGCTCAACTCTGACACTGCCACTGGCTCAGGGACGTCGTGTCGTACAGCAGCATACTTATCTTTCAACTTTGATGATTTCTCTCTTTTTAGTACTACATGTAGATGGATGCAAAACCTTAGGAGATTACAGATACGCCATATTCCCCTAGAAACACTTAAGCTGAGATACTTGGACTTTAAGTAATATCTAGGTTCAGACAGTACTTAGGGGGAAATTTCCAATTTCTGTTTTGCTTCATAACCATTATGAAGGTCAGCCTTTGTTCACCCTTGTTACAAACTGTGTTTCCTGATAAATGTCAAAATTGCAGTGTAGGCAAAATGTCTGTTTCTCTAATTGTTTCACCAGTTTGGAGCTCAAGAGATACATCCTATGCAGTGAGGATATTAAAGGAGTTTGAGTGGTGTTGAGGGAGATGAGAGACTGGCCCCCCAAACCCCAGCTTAGACGTTTTGGGAAGAGCTGTGCATGCTATGAGACAGAGCATCCCTGAAGCACTAAACAGGCAAGTGAGACAAAAGATAAGGAAGGAAATGTCCACAGAGGCAGTCGGCCAAAGTTATAGGATAGGTCACGGGGAGAATGAAACGTGGATCACAAATCTCTCAGCTTGTACTAAGTGTTCTTGCCACAAGGTAAAATATGAAAAGGACTTGTTCATCTAGCCTTTCTATTTCAGTACCTATCACTAGATGTGATTCTCCTACCCTTTGTCCAGACTAATTGTACAGTTTTAGTGTTCCTGAGGTTTCTTCTGAACTTTCTGAAGTCAGAATGAGATGAAAAAGAAAATGAACCAGGAGAACAAAATTCCATTTGCTTTACCCTTACTGCGGGAAACTTACGTGTCACCTGCTGATTTCCCACAGAGGAGGCTACATCACAGTTTTGCACTGTGCTCTTAAACAAAAGTGAACCTGAAGCCTACATGCTCTGATTTTCTCCCTCTCACCATGCAAATACATGTAAAATCTTACACCATGTAGTCTTTGCTCTTTGTAAATATGCTTACCTGGGATATGAATTCAAGTCTGAGGTGTGCTTTGCTTGATCTGGAACTCACTTTGCCAAGAGGATGCAAGCAAGAACTTATAAGTGCTGACAGTTCTCCAATGCCATTTCCACAAATTCTCCCACAGGGACAGATAAATAATGAAACAACTCGATGGGAAATAACACTAACGCATCTCAGCCCACAGAACCACAGGATATGCACCAGACACACATGGGTGAACGCAGAAACGCTGAGAACATTTAGTAACACAGATAGGACTTCAAGAATCCTCATGCTTGTCTAGACTAACTGAAGCGTAAATCTGGAGTAAATGGAGCAACAGTGATGCAAACTGTCATAACAGATTGAGAACCAGACTCAGAGCTCCTGCCATCTACCTACACGATAGGAAAAATCTTCATCATCTCTGTATCAAGCCATATTTCTTGATATTTCTCTTTCAAATGCCTACTCTGACTGTTTTAGTGGCGCTTAAATGCAAAATATTCATCTTACATTTTCCATGGCTGACTCCCATTCTGCTAATTCAGTTATGCAAGACTTGACCCCAAATGATTCCCCTTTCTTGATTTTTTTTCTTAACTGCTTTGCTGGTATTTGTAGGCAGTCTTTACGTCTGAAGCTGTCAGTGAACTGAGTTTGATCAGGCCAATTTTTACTCCCAAGACTGTGCTGCTGAATTAGACTGGTAGAGTGTGCTCTCAGCTAAGTGCATTAAGTAAAACAGCATAACAGCATGCAGCATTTTAGACTTCTAGCCTACAATTTCCCCTCCTGCCCAGAACTTATCAGGGAGATCTATTAACTCCCTGCAAGCACAGGATTTTTTGATTCAGTTGCCATTTCCTTTCCTATTCATTCCTGATGTGCTATTAACCATTTCAGCCACTGCTGAGTGTTAAGCTGATGCTTTCAGAGAATTATCCAAAATTATTTGAAGACTGTCCTCAGGACAAGGAAATACTTGTTAAGTATTTCCTTAAAGGTCTTCATAGCTATTATAAGAATATAATTCTTTTTTTCCATGTTTATTGGGTATTATTTAGCTTTCCATGTTTATTTCCCCCCTCTATTTATAGGGGGACCACACACCACCTTGGACTCAGATACACTATCTGGGACTTTTCAGGACTCTCCAAGTCTGTGTCTGCAAGATTGATGATTAAACGCTTGTTATCGACAGGATTGACTTAATTTTTTTTTCTGAGCAAAATAAGACCACTGGAGGACCTGTAGTCTTACAGCGCAGTCATTAAGCTGCATGTTGTCCTCCTCTCACCTTTCAAAGGTTGCCTGTTGTCTCCACTCTTCTCAGCCAGGGAGATGCCTCTGATGTGAGACAATGACATCAGTGGCCTAATTTTTTTTAGATATAAGACATCTCTTTCAGTTCTTCAGTACTGCTTTTTTTGTTGCCAGAATGGCTATGGAGCAAAATGTAGGTTTCTTTCTAGTATTGATACCTGTTGTTCTTTGAGAGATTTTCTGATCTTCATGCAAGACTGCAGTGTCCCACTCGGATCCACCTTTAACAACAAGAGGCAGGAGAGGGTCTAAAACCTCTTAAAACCAACTTAAAAGGGAAATGCTTTTCATATAGCAGCTCTTCAGTTTTCACACGGTTCCTGCGCATTGCGCTTTGATCCTGTTGACGCTGAATGCTCTCTTGCTATACCTCAGTGTGATATAATGGAAGGAACGCCATGTGGTAGTCTGCAGAAAAGTCGATTAAACTAGCAGACATAAAACTGCAAACAGCTTTTACGCGTCACTAATGGACTGGGACCGCTTGGCTTTTATGATAGCTCAGAAAACCTTACACACCTGAGGTGCTGTAAAAATGAGTAACAGTTAAAAACAGGAAGAAATGTAAAGGACGAGGTGCAAAGCTAGATGGCTTTTGGCATTAGCTGTTCAACAATGTCAGACCATGGTCTGTTTACAGGTACAAACAAAATGAGCTCTCCTCCTCATGGGAGAACTGCCTTTATCCCAAATGTACCCTGGAAACTTGGTGATCAAAAATTTTACTGTTATCAGAGTCCCTTTCCATCTGTTAAAAAGAAGGAATGGCTGTTGGCAACGGGGACATTTAAACTGTAGGTTCAATGTTTGGCTAACTAAGGATGTGATTTGGCACTTTCCTGCGAGTTAGCAGAAATACTGGTCATTAAATATTTCCCCACATTGTGTTTATCTCTGGCTAGTGCTTCCTGCCTTTTGCTTTCAAAGGAATTAGACCCTCAAGGCTTTTTGCCTCCTCACCATGTTGACACATGTAAGTTCTGCATGGTGCCGGTTCCCATTTTAGGGCCCAGGACTCGGAAGGACAAAAGGTCTGCAAAACCCTTTTGTCCTATATTCAACTGGCAGACACACGGACTAATTCTCCAAGACAGGCTTAACAAAGCGGTATCAGAAAAATGACAAATTTCTATAAATAATGCTGAATACTGCAAATGATATGCCTGAAAACCCCCTTGATCATTAAACAATAGAAGACTCCTTCTGTAAAATAAATAAACCATGAAAGGAGAAGGCAAATCTTCAATTTAAGACTAATATGGCCTGAATGGTCCGGGAAGATGATGGCCAAGTGCGAAGACACTCTCTGTGTCATACATCTTTGGAAGATCCTGTCCCCGAAGCAAAACTGAAGTCAGACTGACACCTGATTCATACCAACAGGAAAAACAGAGAAATCTCCAGCGCTGGCTCAACTAGGCAGCAGACAGCAGGGTTCTTTATGGCAAAATCTTTTGACCATCATAAATTTTCATGCTCTGTACCTGGATACCATGGTGAATGGCGATAGATTAGATCCATTTTTCATTCTTCTCTGAGTCACTGTGTTAAAGGAACGTGACACTTAGCAATCTATAATGAAAAAATAAAAACTCTGCAGTGTCCTATTAGTATTCCTGCACACAGTTGGGGAAAAAAAGTTAACTTGCAGATAGGATAGCTCAATTAATTGGAAAACACGCGTCCTAAAGAAAACCCAACCCTAACTGCATAGGTTTGACCTAAAATGAATCAGTCTTGATCTTAAATGTCTGGGCACCAAAATACATACTCTATTATTTTTTATCTTGCTGTGGTAATTAATGTAAGAAATGTTTCATGGCAAGTTAGCTTCGCCTGTAGTGTCCTCGGATTAAAGGAAAATGGAAATAGCATCTCTGTCAGAGTGGTTGCACAGTGTTCTCATCCCCTGAAGGAAACCCAAGCTCTGCTGACTTAGAAGACTTCAGCTTTTGATCATGAGTTATTGGATATCGAACCGTCATTCAGTCAGGGTTGCAGACTGACTGTCCTGAACTGAAAGGGTTGGAATCAGATCACATCCAGGGGGAACAGCTCTCCCAGCAAAACTTCCTTCCCATCTAAATCAAGCCTACAAATAGCAACTCACGTTTGTCAGACATTCATCAAATGTGACATGCTTCATGGAGCCAGGCCACAAAAACACAGGAACCTGTCATAATAACCTCATGCAAGACAGTAGACAATCCTGATGCTGTATGACATGCCAGGTAGCAGATATCGCACTTCCCGAACAGGTGAATGTAAAACTTGATCTCATAGAAAGAGAAATTGTCACTCATAAATTGAAAAAAAAAAAAAAAAAGAAAAAGAAAAAGAAAAGACACCTATTTGATCCAATTAAAATGTACATTGATTACTGTCAGGCTGTGGAAACGCTGACACACAGGGATTGATCCCGCTTGGAGATGTTGCATAAAGCAGCAAGCCCTAAAACTGGAAGCTATCCGTCTTTCCAAACCAATGAGGAGTGGCTGATAAACCAAAAAAAAAAGTTCTCCAAAGTTAGTATCTGAGCCTATCATTTAATACCTATTTTTGTTATTTTTCAGTGCAATGTGTAACAATTTAGACATTTTGGTATAAGCAGAATTCACTGGTCCTCCTGCAGTGAAGACCAGTCTGCAGGAATTTGGCCTATATAAGGAGATACTTGGTAAAAACACAGCAGACAAGATATGATAAGCAAGAGTAGTCAGTGTCTGTCTTGCTTGAACAGAACAGGAGGACTGCACCAACAAGTAACACAAGGGGAAGGTTTTGAGATGTGGCTGAAATCAACAGTGAGAGAAAAATAAAATAAGACAGAACTAAAACCAAACCAAAACAAAACCAAAGATATGCTTTTAATAAAACTGTCTCCTTTTCAAAACCAGACAACGGCTTTGGAGAAAATTATTTTCCCCCATAATGATTTTTCTCTCATCAAAATTTTCCCTTTTTTAAGTTGGCATTTTTTCCCTTCATAATTTTTTACATCCTTCTCTTTCTATCTGCCTTATTTTCCATAGGAAAAACAAGAAAAAA
>VZRU01005377.1:1687-12831 GCA_013398155.1 Pedionomus torquatus | reverse complement strand
GTTCGTCCTGATTCATTCCCCTGCAGACAAAAGAGGTTTCGCAGTAACTAAAGTTAGACATCAGCATACCTGTACTATTCCATAAATGAAAGACCTTGAGCTTTGTGGAAAATACCCGTACTGTTACACGCGCAACTGCTTAAGTCTTACGGATCCTTAACACGTGTTTGGAAATGGTTAGGCGTACCAGGACTGAGCAGTATTAAATCTTGCTTTTTTAAGTGGGAAAAATGTAATCCATGCTGTGTTACAATTAAGAGATTGTACTGACCAAATTATATTCTACCCACAACACAGAGCCGGTTACTCTCTGATTCTGAATCTTGGGTTCAAGTGCTCCTGTCTCGTTGCTGATGTCCCATGAGCTGTACTTCCACTGTTCATTTTGGGGATGGAAAATACACCCCTTTCTAAACGCATTGTGGTTTGTGTTTACATCAACAGAAGCAATAGTGTCGCTGACACAATAGTGCCAGTGAAGATTATAACTGGGGCCAAAATAACTTGTCGGGGGATGAAACGCAAACTGCTGAAATCACATCCTTTCCTGATGCTCTGGCAAGCTGCTGCTTGATATTTTTCCCCTCGTTGCAGAGCCAGGTGCCTCTTCCCATTGAGGGAGGAAATCAAAGCAGACCACTCTGCTCAAGGAGCGGCACGAGCTCTAGGCACATATGGCTGCCAGAAAAGAATGCCCCACAATGGGAAAAGATCTGATGCCGAGGAACAGGGAGATGACAGAGGAAAAGAAACTTCACCTAAGGGACTGGAAGAAGGAGTTTTGCTCTTCCTTTGCACACCCCAGAGGAGCTGAAACATGGTGGCAGATGAGAGAATCTGTTTGGAAATCTGCTTTGCTGTTTCTCGTAGAAGTCACCAAGTGGAGAAGCATGTCCATTTCCAGGGGCAGTCTGTGAACTTAAGGAAGAAGCTGTGGAGACTTTTGCAGAGATAATTGCCTGGAGGAGAGAAGATCAATTAAAATTCTGAAATGGAAGACATGAGAGACACTCATAAACGCACGACGTTTAAATGCCCCTGTCAACAGATACTCTGGATTATCATTTGCTACCTCAGACAGCAAAAGGGTGACCAGCCAATAGACAAAAATACCATGCCCAACCACAAGAAAATGCTACTGGAACTTTCCACACAAAAGTCCATCTGGTAGTATATTTTTATGATTTTCCTCAGGACTTTTAGCTGAATATGATATTTGTGTACCTTAGCTAGCATGATGGGGTCTAGCGCTACATAGATAAAGTTATTACATAATTGCTACCATGAATTGCGCTGTAATCATATTAATACACAGGAAATGCTTGCAGAATCGGGGCCTAAATTGCTACCTCATGCAAACTTTCCCCAAATCCTAAATTATTCTTTTTGAAAAACTGCTCTTCTTTGACAGCACCTAATTAGAGAATTGCCTGGTGGAGAGGTCTATATGATTATCTATATGAGTACATAAATATTCATACAAATAAACATATAAATATATACAGATGAATATAGAAATAACTTTACATAGAGAAATTTGAATAAACATTAAAATACATCTCGGTTTCAGCAATGTCAACAAATTATAACTAGGATGCAGAACAAAATTCCAGTTAGTTTGGTTTTTAAGATTTGTTGGCACAAATTCATCCTCTCTAATTTTATATGTTTATTAAATAACTGTAAGTTAGGAGTTGGCCACCTTTGAATTTCTTAATAGTTGAGAGAAAGAGGAAGATACTTTTTGAGAAGGTGACGGATCTTTTGGGGGGTTAAATCACCCCTTCTAAGTAACTATTTTATCTCCTGCCTAAGCAGAAAATGTAGGATTACTTCTTATTTAGCATGCTGAGTAAAAAGGTAGAAGTTGAATTTTTTCCCTAGTTCCAAATTCCTTGATCAGCCAAATAAAACAATGCCTCTCCTTATCTGGTGCAGATCAGGAGAAAGGTGCTTGAAGCCAGTGAATTTTGTCTGATTTGCACAGTGACTGACATTATTTTGAGAGAGGCATCTGAGGCTGCTGACATCAATTCTAGAGGTCTCACCTACCATGACTAGCCTCAGACATTAATGTTATAACTCCCTGACATCTGAAGTTACATAGAAACACAGAATAGTTCATGTTGGAAGGGACCTTTAAAGGTCCAACTCCCTTGCTATGAGCAAGGTCATCTTCAACAAGATCCAATTGCTCAGAGCCCCATCCAACTTGACCTTGAAAGTTTCCAGGGATGGGGCATGTACCATCTCTCTGGGTAGCCTGTGCCAGTGTCTCACTACCCTCAGTCCAAAAAAAAAAAAATTCTTCCTGATATATAGTCTAAATCTACCGTCTTTTAGATTAAAACCATTACTCCTTGTTCTACCCCTACAGAGCCTATTAAAAAGTCTGTCCCTATCTTTCTTAGAAGCCCTCTTTATGTACTGAAAGGCTGCAATCGGGTCTCCCCAGCACCTTCTCCAGGCCAAACAACCCTCACTCTCTCAGCCTGTCCTCACAAGAGAGGTGTTCCTCCAACAGGTCCATGTCTTTCCTGAATTGAGGACTCCAGAGTGGAATGCAGTACTCCAGGTCGGGGGGAGATTATATGAGATGCTCCTTTCCCTCCTCTTTTCATTATATGCAATTTTCCACTCATCTGGGTGAACTTCAGAATTCCTTGAAAAATCATCTCTTAAAATTCAAGCACAGCTAGGATGAAACACAGCAGGTTTTTATCAATTGTTAACAACACTTTACAGTTCAGGACAGAAAATGATTTAAGTCTGAACTAGACACCTAGGCTCCATCATCGATAATAGCAAGAGTTAAACATCTTCGGAGGGCAATTATTCCGCAGGCTCAGTCTTGCTTTTGGTAAAGTGGAAGTCATTTTGGGGTGGATATGAAATGTTGGACTGTCTTGCGACAGTGATAAATAGAAGGCGAGGTGTCATGAGACATGAAGAGTGAAGATAACAGTACAGCTGCTAAACATCTGAGCTAAGAGTGTACAGGCTGGAATTCATCTCATCCAACTTCACCTACTTCAAAGTACCTACCTCAACATTGGGCCCAACTTAATTATCTAGGCTCCTTTCTAGTTGATGGGAAGAAATGGAAAGACCAGAGGATCTGTCTACCTGGTACTCACTACTGGCAGGCTGAAACACCCAAGGCATGTGCCAGTGTGTGCCATCAACTTAAGCAAAACATTTGATAAATAATTACTAGATGCCTTACTTTTATTAAGCTTAAGTGACGTGAGATTAATGCCATACCAGGTATTTCCAATGGAGTCTTGCTAAATTTAACTATGGAGTTGGGGATTCGTCACAGTACTTCAAATGTTCTTCTACTTTATAAGCTCAGGGAATGTAAGGCCTGGAAAAAGAGGCCACCTTGCCTAACCACTGGGATTATCATCAGCTATTTGCTGTCACACAGTTATAACTGTACTAAATCCAGACACTTGGTTTTGCTTAAACATAATATTTACTTGGTTATATTTACTTTTCAGTCTTGAACAGAAGACATCGAAAGCAAAAGAATTCCCCTCATCTCTGTATTTTGTTCTGAGAACTAATTCCTTTCTCCACTACAAATGTGCACCTTGTTCCCCATTTGAATTTGCCTGGCTTCAGACACTGATTCTTGTTAAGACTTTATCTTCAAGATTCAAGATCTTTTTACAAGCCAGCATATTTCCCTTAGGAGGCAACTTGAACATGGTCACAGAGGAAATATATAACAGAGCAAGGCACCAAACCTCAGACTCTGAAATCTCAGGATAATGCCCAGATCATCAGCTCATCCGTGCTGTTGACAGCACTTTGGAGAATGGGGATGGATAATGGTTATTAACACAGCATGCAGAAAGGAGTTTACACGTGAGACTATGAGAAAGGACAGTGTTACCTCTGCCTCTTCCAGTCACACACCGACTGCTGAGCTCTGGCCAGGGGACAACAGAAGAGACCTGGTTATAAAGGCCAGAAATTGCTCAGCAACTCAGGTCTATATGGCTCTGGCCTCTCATGAGGCAGACCGTTTCCCATATATCTGCTTCAACCTAATGTAACAGCAAGTGTCTGCCTCGATTGTCCTCTGCCTATCATTGACCAGACAATGCAACCTGCAACATTGCGAGAAACAGGTGCCTGTGAACCTGGCATCCCTCCTCCTCCAGCTTCTGTGGCTGGCACCCTTGGGTTATTAGAGCAAAGACCAAAAAAGGGCACGCAACTATTAGGGAAAGCGGCACATTTCATGTATGAGAAAGCACCTTCTCCCTCTCTGGAACTTCACCTTGCTGTTGTGAACTGAAGCTGTGCTCTCTGTCTGCTGCAGCCCCACATAAAAAGAAAATTGTTTCTCATAAATTACTTCAGAAATGCACATTGCATGTTAATTGTAAAATAAACAGTTTAAATTCATTTCATTGAGCACAACATCAGAAAGAAAATGAGCCAACTGCAGTAGATTATTTTTGTTGGATAGGTTTCAATCATCTTTACTGATGCCCTTCATTCTTCTCCTGATTACCATCACTAAAAACCCCCATAGCAAATTTCATCTGAGTATCTAAAAATAGAGATATTTATATCTTGGCTGTTTTTGTCTCACATCTCTCCTCCCCCTTTCCTCCTTGCATTTCTGATCAGACTTATTTCAGACCCTGGTGAAATATGTAAAGCACCCACGCAAGGACTGTGTATGGGGAAGAAGCTGCAGAGCTTCACCACCATCTTTTTTATCTGCACCGTAGTTGGACAAAGGAGCAGCCTCACCCCATTCCCAGTTGCCCTAGCAGGGGTTGTCACCCCATGAGACCTCTTCTCTCAGCTGCTTATGCAAACCCTGCCTATTACTACTCAAATCCAGCCAAGTTAGCAAAGACGCCCTAATTAAGCTAAGGTGAAGCTAACCTCGCTCATTGTCACTGCAGAGACAGAGAAGCAGGCAACAGAAACACTCCAACCATCAGGCCAGCAAGAGCAGAAGGGAATAGATGGGGTTGGGCAGGAAACAGCAACTTCTTCAGCTCGTTGCACCATAGCTACGGAGATGTGTGATTGAGGCCTTAGTGCAAGTCCTCATTGGGAATAAAAGTGGCACAGCTCTATCGACTTCACACTGACGAGGAGACGGCTGACAAGGTGGATGCAAAAATAGCAAGTTTTGCAAGTATCAGAGATGGGTGAATGTCACCCTTCAGAGTTTCTCTTTGATTTTTTTGGTTGACATCCCCAAAATTAAACAAGTCATACTGAAGTCAGAAGTCTACATGTTGAGCCTACATGATCACTTTGTCGGTTGTAAGTTGTACCTTAAGGCACAAGATAACTTGAAACATAGCCCAGGCTTCTTTAAAATTCAGCTCAGGTTCATAAAACTACAAACCTCAGTGAACCCTGTGAACTTGGCTCAGTTTTAGGGTTTGAACAGTCTAGGTCTAAACACATTTAAAATACTTTTTTTTTTTTCTTTTCCAAAAGAGCCTGGGCAACAATTGAAAGCCTTGGGAAAAGTTCCTCTGCATAGGAAAAAAGCTAATGCATCAAGTTATGGTTTCTTAATGGCATTCAATTAACACATCACCATTGTTAGTTGATTAAAAATTAACTGTGAATACACATTTAACATTTAGTACTTACAAATGTTCCTTGATTTATTAAAATTGTCAGGAGTTAAGGAGTCTTGGGATAAGCAAGGAATATTTTCTTTGCCTATTTTGGTAACTCCGTAATGAAGCAAGTAGCTTTTAATAGAGAGTTCAGACTTGCTGAAAACTTTTCTGTAAAGCACATTATAAATCATCCTTCACATCTTAAATACTCACTTTGTTCAATTCACGTTGTTTGTGAAAGTGCGTATTGGTTACCAGCAGTTGTGCTGGAAGAAACCCTCTTTTTCAGGAGTGCAAAAGAAGGGAGTGTTGCCTGGAGTTGTAGCTTTTTCCACTTGGATCTGTGTTTGCTAACGGGGAGTCTGCTCTGCACTGAGTCTTTGGTTGCAATATGCCAACAAAGGCCACCACAGGCTTTTCACGACACAGCATCCTGGTGCATCAACAGGGCAAGAGGTGGCACCACCAGCATGTGGCTGCGAGCAAGCAGAAGGAAAGCTCAGGAGAAGCATGTGCTGCACAGCAATGTGCATCCTCAGCACAGAGGGTTTTCAAGAGACTGGCAGTCCTGCCCAACCTCTGGCATTATTTACAGGGCCATCTCTGGCAGACCTGCTGATGCAGACAGCCAGTATTCCCATCATTTGACACCGGCATAATTCCTCCTTTAAGTGTGATCTTCCTAAACTTGGACATGTCACTGCTGATGCTGTATCCAGGGCTGACTCTGACTGCACTCACACTGCAATCACATGTTCAAACAGACATTTAAGCCTCTGAAGAAATATTTGTACTCTCAGATGTGGCTAATGTGTTTATTGAAGCAGGTCCAGGCAATGACAGGCATGAGGACACTGCGGAAATAGAAACAGCCCAACCAAGAAGCAGCAATAGCAGAGCAAGTTGCTCAACATTTCAGCTAAAGAAGTCAGGGGGAAGAGAGCTTTCCTCCTACCTGAGCAGTGACATTTCAGATCTGCCTGCTTTAGCCCACGATTGCGCCTCTCTGATTAAGTCTGTGACATATGGATGCAGATCATGAAAACAAGACCCCTACAAAGTGAGCATTTGGTCACCCTGCCCATGAGATGCTGACAAAAAAGTCTTTTAAACACAGAAGTTGGTTACCAGCACTATAATTTTCTGCCTTTGCCCTCCCACATTGCTCTACCCTCAGCATAACACAAATACAAACGAGAGAAGAAAAAAAAAAAAAAAAAGGAAAATAAGAGAAGGAAAAAGAAAGCTTGGGAGCATTTTATATCATGTCCCCCTCTGACTTGCTCCCGGGGAACACAGCAGTGTTTTTCCCTAGTTCTCCATCTAATGAAACTCTTGTCATGATGCAGGGATTAATCTGATTATTTATTATTTGCATTAGGATGATACCATCTGCCCTTCCCTCCCTTCTCCTCTCTTCCTCCCTGCATGATTAGGAATCTATTGTGTTGAGCAAGACGGGTACCGTGTTAAGGAAAAGCTGTTATCCCTGTTTCAAGGAAGGGAAGTGAGGTGGGGAGAATTTAATGATTTAGACAGAGTTCGCTGAAGCACAGTTAAAACCATCCTATCCGTTTCTGTGGGCCCCAGATTGGACTCTAAGCATAAGCCTGCTCAGCATTAGACATCATTGTGAGATGGAGATTTAAATTGGCTCCGAAACAGCTGAGTGTCTGCGCTGCAGCATCACCAGCTGAAGAGACGCCAGTTCTGGCTGCAGGAGCAGACTGGCCATCCCAGCTTGGTGCTGGTAAACTGAGGTCCTGCAGCCTCCTCATTCAGAGATGGTTCAATGTACAGTGTCCAGGCTGTGCCGACCAAATATGACCACAAATGCCCCAGGTAATCTTCCTCCATTCATCCAGGAAGCAGTAAAATGAGAAAATAATGCTTCCATTCATAAACTCTACTTTGCCACTGCCCAGTCTTGAAGTACCTCTGCCAAGCTTAATAAAACAGTGGCTCAGGATGAATCCGAAAGTAAAACAGCTTTTGCTTTTGTCTCTTCTCAAGTCGTCTGCCACACTTAGTGTGTCCTGCATCATGCCTAAAAATACAATTTCTCAAGCAATTAAGTGAATAACCATTCTCTAGAAAAAGCAAAACCATTGCTTTATGATACCGACAGCATAACTCCCAAATGCTCTGGCAGAAATGCTTTCTCGTGATCATTTTTAAAACAAAGAACTTTCTATCTAGAAGTTCTCAGAGAAGTTCTTAAAGACATCTTTTCAGATATTTTAAAGATACTGAAAGATACTAACAAGTGGTAACTGAAGTTAAGAAAAGATGCTTACCTTCTTCTCCTGACGTTAATGGGAATGAAATACTTAAAAATTTTTCAAAACCTTTCTTCACATCTGTTGATCTTTAATTTAAGCATCTCTGCAAATTTCAGCTTTATGCTTGCTTGAAAATGAGACCCATTGTGTGAGTTTAACGCTCTTCACTGCTGAATTATTTTGGTAACATTGCTTATGGCGATGATGCCCCAGAAGAAAGCTAGCACCACTCAGCCCCTTTGCCAAGTGGGGGTGCTCACTTTCACATGGCTGAAAGCCCATGACCAGACTTCCAGAGCTTCTCCAGATACACCCTACTCTTTTACTAGACTGGTCTCATCTCACCATCATCCCACATGAACCACATTTTTGCTGTTACCGGCATTTACCGCTTAAGTCTCAGCCTGACATTCTTCAAGAAAATGAAGGGAAAAGGCTTACTCACCCCAATGCTCTTCATGTAACGTGCATGACAGAGCTTATGTGCCTCGGAGGCAGAGAAGAATCTACCCAGGCAACAAAAAATTCTCACAGAAAGTAGGTATTTGTCAGTTTGTGAGATAAAAGGCTCATCTCCACATGCACAAAGCAGCACAGAGCGCTAACAATAGGAAGGAGGGGGCCCAAATAATTTCGGGGAAGAAACATGCCCCTGCCATGGACCCTCCACAGGCCGTCCCAGGAGAGTCATGGGAGCTGCTCTCTGGAGCATCTCAGGGACATATTATGGGGGGTATGGGAAGAGTTGTTCAGGGACTGAACGGGACTTACTATGAGATGTTATGGGGAGAAAAAAGAAAAGGTGGGAAAGGGAGGGATCAAAGTGGGTTGGGAGAGCCAAACATGGGAAAACTGAGAGAAAAGGGGATAAAACGGCCAGGTGTGGGTAATATTTACTACCCAGTGCTCTTGTCTGGATCTGCTCCATGTGCATGTGTGTGACGGTGCATGCAAGGGGTCTTGTACCTCTGGAGGTACAAGACCTCTGGAGGTACAAGAGGTCCGCGCTCTCTGGAGTGGGGCTGCAGATGCAGAACCTCCTATGCCCAGGTACCAGCAATATTTTATTTTATACATATTTTGCATAGACAGACTGTCCCCATGATCAGCCAGAGAGGTGACACGTTGAGGCTGTCGATGCTGGCTGTGATGTGTGAGAGCTCCATGTGAACCAGCATACATCTATATATAAATACATATGCCATACATGTGTGTGTGTGCCTCCTGGGAATACATGCTCAGTTTCTCTCCTGGTTGGACCTACAGCACCCTCTGCTCTGCTAGGCTGCCAAGTTCGGTCTTTCCCTAGCAATAGTCTCAAACCACTAGAAAAATGCAGGAGTGCTATATGCTAACTTGCAACAAATTCAGTGATCTCAGTACTTGGAGTCAGACTTTGGAGGTTCAGAGAAGCTCCTAATGCTCTGTTTGGTAAGCTCCACCCACCAGAGCCCAGGAAGAGAGTGAGGAGATACCTTTGGACAGTCCAGCCAGGCAGATGGACGGGGAAGGCCTTTCTTTCCAGCTGAATGACCCCAAGCACAATTGCACAGAACAGTTTATGGTGCAAAAGGAAAGATAATAAGAATCTAATGTGGAGGAAATTTTCTATCTCTTTCCACAGGCTGATACTGCTTGGTGCTTTCATTTTTCACTCTTAACCTCCAAGCTGTGATCTTTCTTGATGGAGGCATTGAGACAAGTAGCAGTTTGGTACCTAAATATCTCTGAGTATCTCTGTGGACATAGCTCTGAAGACTCTGAGCACTCAAAATTCAAAGTGGGGTTAGATTCCTCCAGCTGTAGAACAATAATTTTTCTAGCCCTCTTCCCCAGAAAGTCTCCAAGTCTAGAGTTTGAGACTATAATGAGATATTTAGAGCAATTGAAGTCTCTGATTTCATATCCATCTGAATAAGGAGAGCCTGGAACCTGGGATATCTCACTTTTTGTTTAAAAACTTCAACTTGTTTTGCCTATGAAAGGGCTCTTGACTGAAGTAAGGCCTTGTTGCTGATATTGAAGACATCAGGAACGGTTCAAGATGCACCTATCACATTCAGAGGCTTAAATTTGCCTAATTCCTGGATCTCACTGGCGTTTAGGCAGGATTTAGCCATCCCACTGTTCAAATTTAGGTGCGCCCAGGGTGTGTTTTCAGGGTAAAATTTTCCATGGACTAAACAGCTGAAAGGAGGTGTGGTGTGAATGACAATTTGAGACTACTTTTGGCACCAATGGCCTTCTTTGGGAGTGCTCCTGAGAACAATGCTTTCCAGGCAGTGTTTGCAATAAGAAAAGGTTTCATCTCATCTAGTTTCTCATTTCATGGGGTAGCCATCAACCTGCAGTTATCTGGAGTCACCCAAGCTCCCTCCAGGGACAGAGGCGGCCAGAAGGGACCCCCTCTTCTGTAAATTATGCAGCATGAGTTACCTTCCTTGTGTTTTGTCTCCCTCTTTCCCTTGCAAGAAAGAACCTGGATTACAGCTTAGAATAAGAAAAGGGAAGTCTGAAAAGATGGATCTTGCTCAAAACAATGTTCTTTTTTCCCAAAACCCTATCCTAACTAGCATGAAATTTAAACTAGAGAAAACTTTGAGAACTGACCACTCATTTCAAAATCTTATTGTATAATTGGAAGATGTTCCCTAGAACAATACAGCTTGTTAATTATGAAGCATTAAGCAGATGAGGCCTGATTTTTGACATCTTGACAATGATGGCAATCTTGTACACAAATAGTCCTGCTGCAACAAATTGGACCGTTTGTGGGATGGGATCCACCCAGGGCTACGAGTGACTCAGTGTGAATCCAGACCTGACACCTAATATTTATAACAGGGGATGAGATGACTAAGGGCTTTGTAACAAAACACAGAGTTTTTCTGAGCCTCCGGCTACCTGCTTTCATCTCACCGCCGTCAGCCGCCACAGCACTGTGTGACAGCTGCTCGGAGACATCCCAACCAGGGGGTGATGTTGGAGGGCTCCTGGTGGACATCACCCGGGAAGGCAGCCGCCACCNGCACCTCCCCAAGTCCTTGCAGCATGTGCTCCGAGGGAAAAGGCACATCCCGTCTGGCCAGGTGTGAGGAGGACAGAGCTCCCCATCAGCATGCACGACCCAAAATAATCCACCCCCCTCCTTCCCCGACAACTTTTGGCTCACCAGTGAGGTCTAAACCATGTATTCTTCCGGGAGCGCAGCAAACCCGGAGACCATAATTAAAATATGTTAATCTGCACT
>VZRU01005376.1:187369-197392 GCA_013398155.1 Pedionomus torquatus | reverse complement strand
CCCCCACCCCCGCTCCCAGCCGATCTGGCGCAAGAGCCCGTTCTTCTGAAACAGAGAAATAGGTAACTCTATGCCATTTGTCACCCTGCATAGGAAAGCAAATTAACGTATACGGTAGTTGGAAGGTCTTATTTTGTGTTCTATGTGTTTAAAAGGTTATCTGTGGTAGCTGTATGTGTTATTTCTGGTGTGTTCTATGTAAAGCTTTCCTTATTAATCCTTATGTAAACACATCTTTCCTGAAACTGAATTTAGAAAAAGGTTTTGAAAATATTTATTGTACTCGTAGAAGCATAATTGGTGCAAGAAATAATTGGGGCAGACTTCCAAGGCATGGAGGAAAATTTTGTTATGTGATTAAGATGTATTGACTTCTTGAGAATTCATCTTTTAATATTAAGTGTTGAAGACAAATGAGAGATCCCTTCCCCTCCCTCCCTGTCTTGTAAAGCTTGTTTAGGGGAATCTGATTATTATTTATGTGAAAAGTCTATAACACTTCAGCTGGACATAGACATGTAGGCATTTTGCCATTTTCCCACAAAGCTTTGCCAACTCCCATCAGTCATGACCTGAAACAGCTGCTGATCACTTTTCAAAACTATGAGTGCAGAGGTTTGTGTGCACCGTGGTCTGCAATAATTATCTGTTAGGGCTTAAAGTGAGATCACCAGACTTCCTTTTTATATGTATCCAGGAGAAAAACTAAATACTGAAGTGAAAATTTAGGAAACTTGTCCTTACAGTGCTAGATGAAGATCGTGGCATGTGAATCAAACTCTCTTTTTCAAATAGTCTTCAATTAAATGACAATGCTAACACGCTATACTTTTCTTAACTGACAGTAAACCAAATTTCACGTGGAAAAAAATAAATCAGATTTTTATGGTTTTCTTATTCTCAATCAGCTTCCTGGTTATTGTAATTTGAATATCCTAGTCAAAGAACTGTATTGATATTTTAAAACAGTACAGCAGATTGTTTCAAATATACCAAGCTCAGCTTTTTCCAAAAAGGAGAAATTTTGTCAATTGACTTTTTGGTCAGACTTAAATTTATACCTATACATGAAATTTAGTGAAATTCAGTGAAACAGCTTTGAAATACCTTTGCAACAGTAACTGAAATGAGGACTAGCAGATCAGGAAAACAATATAGTATTCAGTCAAGTGAAATCAAATACTTGTTTTATATCATAGCATATGGAGCATTGACGTGTACCTTGCTCCAAAGGAATATTTTCTTGCCTTAGCACCTAGTATTTTCTTTGTGTTATTTTTTAAGATAAACTTATTTTGGTAGAAAACCTTCTTGATCCATTTATTGACTTGTAACCGATTAAGCGTAACTTTTTTCATATTCATGTGTCAGGCAAAAGGAGGGAAAACAAAATAATAAGAAGTTATTCTCTCCACATTGCTGTGTAAGACAGGAGATGGTTTGCAAGACAGGTGTGTCTTTTTAAGACTTCTGGCTTAACTTGCAACTGAAAATGCTTAAAGCCCATTGTGTCCTGGTCATATTGTTTCAAAGAAAGAGATAGCAGAAACAGACAGTATCCAGATAAATTCAACCAAGTGACAGAAGCAGCAACAAATTCTGTGTGAGAAGAATATAAGGTGGAGAGAGGGGAAATGGTACACTTAAGGAAGAGGTGATGAATCAGCAAGGGTATGATAATGGTGTATAAAATGGGTATCCATTTGCTCTGGAGACAGATGTTGGCATTCTGTGCCTTGTGTCAAATGCCAAAGTCCTCCCTGCCAAATGACTATGGCCTGCATTGCATGCCACCTCTGTATCTCAAGGTGTGGGGTGGCATATAGGGATTTGTTGTGGGTGGTGTTTTTTTGTTTGTTTGGTTTTTTTTTTTTTTTTNTTTTTGCTATAGTTTTGGAAGAACTAGTAGAGATAATGTCTTTTCTCACTTCACTAAGGTGGAGTTTTTTCCAGGTAAGGAAAAAACTTTTTACTTGCCTGTTTTGTCTCTTGTAAAGATGATATTTGTGCTGTTTACGTAGTAACAGTCACTTTACAAGCACTTAAACTCAGAGAAAACTCAACTGTAGTAACTGTGAGTAAATGGTAAATGCAGGCTTTTTAAATGAGTCACCATTATCTAAAAAATGAGTGGTGGTGGTAAAGAGACCACTTTTGACAGGTGGCTGTACTTAGAAAAAGAAAACAAACCCCAAAAAACAATGCCCACAACAACCCCCAAGGAAAAGTAATAAAAATTACCATGACACCAGTCTGCATTGGACCCCAAAGAGTTTCTCTGTGAAGAATGAAGTCAGTGGTCTTGCCACAGAATCTATGGGGTTAACTGTGGGACTTCTAGACCAACCACCCCACTGCCCAAAACAGAGCTAATTACTACAGTAGGTTACTCAGAACTATGTCCTGTCAGGTTCTGGATACATCAAAGGATGAAGACTCTACAAACTCTGGGGGAAACATGAACCAGTGTCAGATTACCCTCACTGTAAGATAATTAATTTTTATTTTTATCATAGAATGGTCAGAGTTGGAAGGGACCTTAAAGATCATCGAGTTCCGAACCCCCTCCCATGGGCAGGGACAGCTCTCACTAGAGCAGGTTGCTCAAAGCCCCATCCAGCCTGGCCTTAAATACTTCCAGGGATGGGGCAACTTCTCTGGGCAACTTGTTCCAGTGCCTCACCACCCTCACAGCAAAGAATTTATTCCTAATATCCAATATAAATCTACCCTCTTCCCATTTAAAATTGTTACCCCTTATCCTGTCACTACAATTCCTGACAGAGTCCCTCTCCAGCTCTCCTGTAGGCTCCCTTCAGATACTGGAAGGCTGCAATAATGTGTCCCCAGAGCCTTCTCTTCTCCAGACTGAATAACGCCAGCTCTCTCAGCCTGTCTTCATAGCAGAGGTGTTCCATCCCTCAGATCATCTTCGTGGCCCTACATTGGATCTGTTCCAACAGATCCATGTCCTTTCTATGTTGAGGACTCCAGAGCTGGACACAGGACTCCAGGTGGGGTCTCATGAGTGCAGAGTAGAGGGGGAAAACCACCTCCCACAACCTGCTGGTCACACTTCTTTTGATGCAGTCCAGGATATGGTTGGCTTTCTGGGCTGCCAGTGCACACTGCTGGCTCATGTTGAACTTCTCACCCATGAGCACTCCCAAGTCCTTCTCCTAAGGGCTGCTCTGCAGTCATTCTCTGCTTAACCAGCATTTGTGCCTGGAATTGCCAAATCCCAGGTGCAGGACTCTGCACTTGGCTTGGTTGAACTTAATGTGATTTGCACTAGCCCACCTCTCAAGGCTGTTCAGATCCCTCTGGATGGCATCCCTTCCCTTCAGTGTGTCAGCCGCGCCACTGAACTTGATGTCATGCGCAAACTTGCTGAGTGTACATTCTATCCCATTGTCCACATATCTGACAAAGATGTTGAATAGTATTGATGCCAGTACTGACCCTTGTGGGACACCACTTGTCACCAGCCACCACTTGGACATTGAGCCATTGACCATAATCCTTTGAGTGTGGCCATCCAGCCAGTTCATTACCCATCAAGTGGTCCATCCATCAAAAGTATGACTCTCCAATTTGAAGACTAGGATGTATACATTTTTATATGTATATACATATATAAGCTTAAATGCAGATTTCTCGTATTATCTCTTGTCTGCTAGATATCACTGAGAAGAGCCAGGATACATATTCTTTACACCATCCCATCGGGTAGTTTTACTGGTTATTAAGATCCCCTTGAGCCTTCTGTTCTCCAGTTTAAATAGTGTCAGCTCTCTCAGCCTTTCCTTTCATATCAGATTGCCCAATCCCTTAACCATCTATTTGGTCCTTCACTAGACTCACTCCAACATGTCTGTGTCTGTCTTAAACTGAGGAGCCCAGAACTAGTACACAGCATTCCAGGTGTGTTTTCACCAATGACAACATGACAATTGGGATTTTTATCATTTCACAGCAGTCCAACATACTGCTACCAATCATATTTACCTAGCTTTCCATTTTACTGTGAAACCCTTTATTGGATAGGCTAGCTCATTGCTTCTCTGTCCCATGCTGTCCTCTACTGCTAAAGTTCTTTATAGCACTGGCCTACCAAAATTCTCCCATGAAGTACCTAGAGTCATTTTCTATCTCTAAGCAGTATATCAATTTCCACTTGGTTTCCAGACTTACAGTCAAGTACTCTTCTGCTTTTGTATAAGAATTTATTCCCCAAAAGACAAGATTTCCATTAGCTGCCTTCAAATCCTGCCTGTGGGCTTGCTGCTATTTAAAAACTCAGCAACAGTTGGCTGCTATGGACATTGCTCATCTCGCTTAATTTAAAGTGTTTATGGTGCGAGTCACTGTAGCTTTTCCACATAATAAATGGAGAGAGAAGAACAGGGACTTTCAGGGTGCTATTTTTTTCTACTTAGGACAACCACTTCAAGATAGGAGAAATCATCTCTTAAATGTGCTTACTGCTCTCTTTTGACTAACAAAAGAGAACTAGGTATCTGGCTGAGAGAGGGAGAGAAGTGTTCACTTTATAACCTTTTGTGTTTCTCTGGATGACTTAGTGACGTGAAAAGCATCTTATCTTATCTGTGAACAATTTGCATTAGTAAAATTTGTGTTTTGTGCTCAAAAATAAATGCAAATGCAGTTTCTTTCATAGCTTTTGGATTATGGAGTCAAAATAATTTGTGTAGTGATGTATAAGTACATGGTTTCTTGCTGATCTGATATAAGGTGTACAAAGTGTGGACAGGCAAGAAAAGGTTTGTAAAAGGGTGGGATCACAAATAATTTTTGTGACTATACCTGAAAACATTCAGTTGCATGAGGGAACAGGCAGAGCACTGCAAGTCTTTGCAATTGGAACCAGTTGCCAGATGAAAGCTGTAATGTGATACATGGCCATGAGGAACTGGCTTAGTGGTAGGTTGTCATTGCAGAGAGGGGTTTGGGATCCCTGAGTTCAGCCTTTGTGGAAGTCTTTACATTATATGCGGTCCAGCCTTATGAACTATCAGGAGTTCTAGTTTTTGTAAATACTATACCCTCTCCTTATTGGTCCCTCTTTACTAGACTACCTCTTGCCTAAATCTTTTGTGAAGGTATTCTCCTTTGATGCAATTCCATGCCATCAAAAAAGTTCAAGGTTTTATGGAATAGAAACAGAAACTTCATATGGAAATAGTACAAGAATGGCTCCATGTGTCATATAGAGAGTCTATATGACATGAAGGAAAAAAATCTCCCATGTGCTGTGCGTGTTTCTCTCTAAGGTGAACGATGGTGTACCAGAAGGAACACCACTGATGCAGATGTGTGAATAAGGAAGGTCTGGCTTTACTTTGTATTCCTGAGTCTTGGGGCATACTGTCTGTAGAACCTCTGACAGCCTGCTGCTGTTCTTGCTGTATTATCCATGACAACAAGTTGGCAAAGAAAGTATTCCTTACAGTTCTCCCTGTTGCAACCTCCTTGAGGAGCCGACTGGAGCTCATGATGCAAGAAACACTGGTGGTGAAATCCTCTCACAAAATCCACAGCCATAACTCAATGGAAGCAGGAAGAAAAGCAGATGGAAGGGCTACTGCTGCCCCATATGAGCTAATGCAATTTATATGTGTTTCCTTTCCCCGTTTTAACGCCCCCCCGCCCTCAGCGGTAGGCTGTTGCTTGGCAACCCTGCCTCCTTGCTCCACCGCTGCTCTGCGGTTCTGCTGCTCCCCCCAGGCCTCCTCCTTTGCACCGGGATTGGGAAGAGCCATGCTCGCATGTGCTCCAAGCAATCTGCAAGCAGAGATATTGCCTCTTGCTTGGAAGCAGGTGGAAGTCACGTGAGGAAGATGAGAATACGGAGGACACTATGTTGTCTGATGCATGGTGAGCTCTGTTCTTCCTGGTGCCTTCTGCATGTTGACTCCAGTCAGGGGGGTATTGGTTCCCAATAGTTCAAATTCTTCTTTTGTTTATGTGGCTGCTATTCTGTGTAAGCCCCTGGCATCCACCTATCCCCATAGAGAACAGAAGTTGGCTCATGACCAAGGATAGCCTTCTTCCCACATAATTACAGTGCTTAATGGATTGCACTGTAACAATTATTAAAGAGAGGTTTGCGAAGCTTTGAAACCATCATTTATTTTTCAAAGAAGCCTTCTTTAAGCTCCAACGTTCCTTCAGATTTCCTTTCCCCCACCACTTCTTTTTAATAGGAAGCAGCTATTTGTATGTATACAAGCCCGTATACAAACCCAGAGTAGTCACAGATCTCATTAAAAGGCTCTGACTCCTAATTCAAATAATCAAAAATCAGATGTAGAAATGAAATAGTACTCTTGACTCAGCCTTTTCATTCTACAACATTATGATATGTACTGTGTGGCATAGCTATTCAATATACGTAATTCACTCCATCATATCTTGGCATGAAAATCATTAAATCCAGTGGTCTTTAATGTGTTGTCTTTATACATACATCAGACACACAAAGGGGTTTAGTTGGAGACTTTTAAATGGATATCTTCAGTACCATAATGCTTCTATATCATGTTATGCTTCTTTCTCTTATGAGAACCAATTAGCACCACGAAAAGCCTTTCTGCCCTTCCGTGAACCCATATTTTCACCCAAGACCATTGTCTGACATGTTGTGTGCTGTGTTCCTAGCCTTCATCTTTAGATACATGCCCTTTCTCCCAATCTTCTCTATGGTAGGAACAAACTTGTCTATACAAAGATGTGAAAATTAAAAAATTGTATTTCCTAGCTTCTCCAAAAGGGATTATTTTTCTTTTAGTTGTCTGTCAGTTCTTAAAGAGCCAAGAATCTTACCTTTTCTGTGTGTCTGAAGGTACAATGCAAAAAGAAGTCTACAGCACAGAAAAAAAATTAAAATATCACTGCCCCATGTTTTGATGATGTTGTTTAAAATAGAAAAATCTGGTATTCTCTCAAGAAAACATGAATCATATGCAGGGTTTTAAAATCCTTCCCACAGACTGGATTTTTCCATGCCTTACTCTAGCACAGTTTTCTAAGAAATATCTTTGTCAGCTCCTCTCTTCCTTCTTTCTAATAACTTTTGAACTGGATGGCCAATTCCAATCAACTTCTTAGGTGGGTGCAAGGAGAATATAGTTAAGTCATTGTGCTTATGTGTGTATAAGTGTATAAACATTCCTGGGCAGAGGAGAGAGAGACTAATCCCATTCGAAGTTCATGAAACAATTGGAAAAAGCAATGGACATCTGAGAATCCACTTAGGTCGTCAGTCTTCTGACCAAATATCCAGAGGAAATTATTGTTTCCACTGATTCTGTGCTCACAGAACCACCTGATGGGGTAAGCTTGCTCATTCATGTCATACAGATATTACTGAAACCCCAGGAATGAGCTGCAGAAGAAAAGAGTAACTTCAGTTGGGGGGTGGAAATCACCATTTCTTTGCTTCCAAGTTCGGTGTGTATTAAGCCATCTACACTGTTGTCAAAGCTGCTGCTTTAATTCATGAGCATAACAAGACTGAACAGTTAATTGTGTGTATACTGTAAGGACAGGTCATGTGAGAGAGCACATTTTTTTGCCAGATAACAATATTCTTGGATGTTATCAGCTTGGAGTAGTCAATGACTTCAGATGAAGTATAGGAAGCAAATTGTACTTATTCCATTGCATTTTAGGGGTGGGCTAGATAGGTGTCAGTAGTATAGGTGTTTTTACAAGTAATTGTGCACAGATGTTTACATTTTGTTTGTCCATCTTGAGTATTCCCAGCTTCATAGTAATAAACAGAGCTTTTCAACTCATATCTTCATAATGGTACTTATAGAACTAGGAATTGCTTTTAAACTCTCAAGTGTCTCATGGAAAATATTTAAATTTTGCAGCTTGTTCTGATAAAAAATGGCTGACTGTGAGCTTATAGATATAAGCATTAAGCTTGGTAGCCAGAGAATATCAGAAGGTTTAGTGATTGGTTTTGACAAGCATTCAACATTTATCTGAATCTTTCCAGTATCAAATCGGGCATGAAGTCTTGTGAGGTAAACCTGTTCCCACAAGGCTTTTGATTCTCCTGTTTCCAGACTGATGGAAACTACTGAAAGGCTTTCCCACTTCTCCTCTTCCTTTCTTAAACCCCTGGTCCCTTTATCACTCTTTATCTTCTTTCATTATGAGTACAGTGACAAAGTTTTAGTTTACCTGAAAATTTGGGGAAGAGTTGTTCAAACTTGTCATCTTCAGCTTTAAAACAGATTTGAATCAGAAAGAAGATTGAAAGTATTTGGTTCAGAAGCTTGCCATCTGAACACTTTAGACTCATATTTATTTCAACCAAATATTCACAAATTCTTTGCCTGATGCCTCTTTGTGTATTTTCATTAAAAGGGGGGAAAATTAATTACTTAAAGTGTTTCAGATTTTGTTTCTTTTCTGTTATTGTCTCAGAGTGGTATGCTTCTGCTTTAATTTTGTTTTAAAGCTAGCTGGGACTATAACTCTTTTCTCAGTAGAACTGAAAACTGTTAAATCTTATTAAAATTAAAATCATAACTAAATTTACAACTGAAGTTAGTTTACTTAGTTGGCAGCCCCCAACTTTATCTAGTCTACAAAATAATAACCAACGTTTTTATTTCAAATAACTAAGCTAAAAGATATAGTCAAGAGGACTAGTCAGAGAAAGAGGTCAATAATGAGGAGACACAGAATGATTTAGAAAGTGAGGGATGACTGAGCCAAAGTATCATCTCTCCCAGAAACTGGGCTGACCAGTCATTTAAATTCTGGTTTCATGCATGTTCATTTTTTATTATTTTTCTCCCCAGGTCTTCTGACTGTTGAGAACTTCCTCTCTCACCATGCTTTCTCTTCACTTCCTCTCTGCTTCCCTCCCATTCTTTCTTCCCTCAGGTACTTTTAAAACCATTTTCAAAGCTGAAATTGCAAATGAGATTTTTACTTCTTGAATGACAATGAAGGGCTGTGTTTGAATAGTTGAATGCTTCAATGGCAGATATTTGACTGAGTTCCCTAAAGCCCAAAGCCTAAGAAACCATCCATGATCTGAATAGAACCAATTACTGCTGCTGCTCCCAGCCCAGTCTTTCCTTGGTAGATTCCTTTGTTTTTTAAAGCCCAAATCAATGCAGACTTATTGTAGACAGGCCATTTTATCTTTTTCTTTGAAAAAAGAATTTTTCTGCAAGACTGGTTACAGAAGTTATAGACCAGATACATCATCTTCCAATATGGGAATGTGAAGTATTCAGCCAGTTGAATCGTTGCAACCTACTTAATTTTCATGAAGGCACTTCACATCCATCTTTTATTGTGTGTATAGGTCCGCTGTGGTAATTTCTTGTGTGTCTGCTCACTTAATACAAAGATATGATGTACACACATTGCAAAATTGGTTTGCAGATATTTCCATGTGTGCTCAACTGAAGCCATTGGCTGGGGGGATTGTTGTCAAACTGATCATGCTAGTGGTATTTCTAGCATGTGGTAGTTCTAGTTAAAGATGTCCCTACTTACTGCAGAGGGGTTGGACTAGATGACCTTTAAAGATGACCAACACATTCTATGACTTCTGTACACACTTCATGCTAGTGGTTCAGGAGAAAACTTGAGCTTGTTTGTCTAGAACGGTGAGAAAGTATATTGATGTTCTGGATGCTCCATTGGAATCAGACTGCTCAAATGCATTGGGATTTCAATGAGGTCCTACTGCAGAAGTCTTCTCCTTGTGCTCTCTGCAGTACAATGCAATCCAAAATGCTAAGCATCTGAGCTACATTTGGGGCAATTATTATCTTCAAGAGGTCTTCCTCATAGAGTGAAAGTAGTAGCTGCAGAAAGCAAGGATGATCAGCCTCATACAGCTAACTAGTACAAGATCTAAACCTGGTTTAAGAACTTAATTTAAGCGTGTTTTAAGATTTTTGACCCTTAGTCACAATTACAGTTAAGTTGCATAGTTTTTGTGGTTTTTTTTTTTGTTTGTTT
>VZRU01005376.1:142284-184186 GCA_013398155.1 Pedionomus torquatus | reverse complement strand
TTTTCTTCTTGCTATTCTTCAAAGTCTGATAAACATTAATATAAGTCTGAATTCTTCTAATATTGAATGGGAGTGTTTTGGAACGTTTAGATATGTGATTGAAAACCATGTCATATGTGAAACTATGTTTAATTGCATAACTTTTATTAAAATGCATATTTGCATTGCAGTTTTAAGGACAGAAAACAAATTATGCTGTAGTCTGGGATGCTAGCTATTCTATTACATTCCCTCCTTCTCAGATTTGAGAACATAGTATTGCTTCTAATGGGTTACCTCTGAACAGTTAACTAAGAAAGATTAAACACATGATTCTCAAAATAGGTAAAGCAAATACAGTAGGACAGTGTTTCTTTTACTGAATGTGAGAAAAGCATAGGGCAAAGTGTAAGATTTTCCTGGAAGATACAAATAATTGAATCTGTAGTAAAGGGTGAGGAATGAATGCTGGATGAGGGTGCCTTCACATTTACTTAAGTATATACTGGATGAGAAAATACATTGACAGGCATGGCCAGTCCTGTGTGACTAGCTGGATAGATCATAAATTAGGAGGTGAATCTAAAGTGTGCATTTAGGACTATCTTAAAATGTTTTCACCTTCTGAGTGCCGCAGAATGGAAAATTATTGAAAATCCCCAACTGTAAAATTCAAAATTTTGCATTTCTTCTAGCAGTAAGACAACTGCAACAAGTTCTAATAATAAGAATTTATTTATATATTTTTGACAGTCAGGTCTGTGCCTTTCTCTCTGTCTTCTTCAGTCAGATACCTTGCAGGGAGAGATTTACTGTTAAGAAGTCAGACAGAATCAGCCTGAAAGTAGATGCTCATACTGGCACTATTAATTTAAAACTGGATTTGCATAGGGAAAAACTCCCATGCAAATCCTATTTTTCTGTCTGGAAATCTTACATCTCTTTAAAAAAGTAGCAGCATATATTTTGGTTTACTGTACTGATGCTGCAAATTTTATGTTCTAAGATAGTCCCCCTTTCAAGGGTTATTGAATAGCAAGTAATTTTTGCTTTATGGCTTTGAAATACTATGAAAATCACTTTCATTATTCCTTGATCTATGAAATCAGCAGCAATTTCACTTTCAATATCCATGTGTTTTTGTATCACAAATGTGAATTTGTATTCCAAAGATTTTTCTAGTCTTAATAGTGTAACGTATAAATGATAGACGCATCTGCACAGATTCTATATTGCCACACAGCAACATTTGTGAATCTAGATTACTAAAAAAAAATGGGTTTGTGTGATAATATTTGAAGATGAAAGCATTGTAGAAATAGGTAATGGATGGTTCAATGTTTTTGCAACTTAAGAAGTATTTTTGGTTTTGCCATCATACTTAATGTCAAAATGCATATGCATTTAGGGTCTTTTTAAAGGAAATTTCTGAAAATGGCACCTACCTTCCTGTTAAGACTGAACAACTTGGTTTTATTTATTAGTAACACTTATTTGGACTATCTTATCAGCATTAAGAATTGGATAATAATGTTTATAAAGGACTTTAGATTTTTAATGCAGTGTCGTATCAAATATGTATCCCTTTAAAGGAAATGACTGCATATATAAATAGATATGTCACGTACACATCTATTTTCATTATTCTATCTATAACTGTATCTGAACTCCATTGTGCGAGAGGCAGTATTCTTTTGTGACTATATGGAGGGGGGGAAGGCTCTTGGGAGGCTGTTGAAGGCTGCATGGCTTCTGCCATTGCCTTTTCTGAATTGCTTATGGAACCATACTAGCTTTACTTAAAACAAGTATATGTATAAGTGGTTTTCATTTGTTATGTCTCATTCCAGTTTTAACTTTAAAATATGTCAGATGGTTTGTGTTTGTTTCTTTTTTTGTTGTTGTTTGTGATTGTTGTAAGTTTTTTTTCTTTTTCTTCTTAAGGGAAGAAATAGCTTAAAAATAAACCCATACCTTGTGGCTTAAAACCTGCAGTTGTTTTCTTGGGCTAAAATTCTGCTGAATATAATGAAAGCCATCTGAATAACAATAGGAAGGTTGGCCCCCATATTTCCTTACAGTCACTCAGCACAAATATATTTTGTCAAATTGGATACGAGCAGTGTCATTGGGTAGGCTTTATGTTTGTGAAATACCTTCCTTCTGGGGACAATAAAATACTGACATGCTGTTACATCCAATTAGTATTTCTGAAGCCTGAAACAAAACCTTCCTAAATACCTGTTTGAAGTTTCTAGATATTGTAAAGGCTTTAAACTGTCGTTGCTGTGAGTTTCTCAAAAACCCAGGTAACTATTAACTGTGAATGCATTGTAGCCTTGTAAGTGAGTGGGCCGATATAGACATCAGTGAGAGCTATGCAGCTAAATTCAGCACTTCGAAAGCCTGAGTCATGCAGTTACAATCCTGAGCAATGCTTTGAGTTACCTTCAGAGTTACTATATCTGCACTACTTAACATGTTACTATACCTATGTATTCTGGAGGCAAGCATGTAAATTCGACAGCGAAAGTCTTCTGTAGCCTGGTCGTAATTAGTAGAGTGGGCATTTCACTAATTACGGAGAGAAGAAGAAGAACAGAGTGTAAGGTAGGCTGTGAGGAAGAACGGCCTCCTTGAAAATCCTGACTCCTTATAGTAATTACTACGATAAAGTTACTTCAGAATTAAGATGCTCATTTCAGCAATGACTGCCTTTTGGTATAGTGTAGTCCGTGGCATAGGTATACTGATCCCATTTGTAGGCTTCTCTCTGGCTGCATTTCTTATGTGCCTGTTGTCTGTAGATGTTCTGCTGAAATCAATGGAGCACCAGGAGGCACCCAGTATAGTCCAGATGACACTAAAAATAAATTTCCATTAAAATGATTTGCTGTTTGAATCCTTTCCCTGCCCTATATCTATCAATATAGGTTTTAGCAGCATGTTAGAAGACTTAGAACATATTGAACTGATAGCAGGGTTTAAGTTGGAGCGTGAATAGTGAGAGCGACGGTGGTACTAATGACACTCTTCAAAGAAAATGGTGACTCTTGGGGTTGGGGATAAAACATTCAAGAAAAAAAGCAAATCATTCTCTTTGTAGAAATGTTGTAGTATGTGCATAGCTTGTCTGTAACAAAATACTTACCTTAGAAAGTTTTATGCCTGTACAGAAAACATTCAGCTTGGTATATGTTTGTGGATGGTGCAGTATAGCTGATAGTGTTTTTAATCTCGTGTTACTCAAGCTATGAATAGCTATTAATTAATCACCAAATGCCAAATAGAGGAAAAACTCTTTCAGCGAGGCAGTCAGGGCATGTTGGAAATATCTATTTCCATTTCAAAAGAAGCATTCCTCCTCAGCTCGGGGTGTATCGATCCCTAGGCTTGGGGGCTCGCCGGCTGGGGTTTTGTCACTCAGGAGTGGGCAGAGTGCTGTGCCGCTGCCTGCACGGTGGTGGAGGCACGGCACGGCTGCACGACACTAGTGGGCAGCAAACCACACGAGTCTGGAAACCTTTCTGCAAAGCCGTGGGAGCAGAGGGTGCCCGAAGGAGGCATTTCATCTCCATTTTTCGTCAATGGTCACTAAACTTTTTAACTGGTGGATGCTGTGTCTTCTTTCCATAGCACTAAATAGCAGAAGGTGGTTTTGGTAACGGTTTAAAGTGAAACTGTTTTTTCACAAACGATAAAAGCCAACCCAAAAACCTTATTAAATAGCTTGCAGCTCTGCACTGTGGTTTCAGCGGTATCTCTTCACTGCTGCTGCATCTGGAAAAATTAGAAGTTGGTTTTAATTTTGTTTGCTCATGAGTAAGCTCTTGTCATGTAATATACTGATAAATTGAATTATTTGGAAAAAATGCTGTGAGCTTTGAGTAGCTCATCCAGAAATTTCTTCCAGCTCATGAGCTCTGCAAGGCTCTGTTACAGGAGCAGCTGGGCTCAGGTTGGACCTCAGCTTTTTCTGTCTTTGCCTGGATGAGTGCCTTAGCAAATATGCTCCTCTCTCAGGTGTGGGAGTTGTTTGGGGTGGGGGAATAACCTCTTTTACCAATTTAATAAACATGGAAATGACAAAAAAAAAGAAGTAATGAAACTACACATCTGTGAGGGTGGAGTGTCAGGATAGTGGATTGAGAAGCAAAATAGATGGAGCTTTTTCCTTTTCCCGTATAGTTTACTCTAGTGAATAAGTTAAGGTGTGGGTAGGATCAAGGCCTATTTGAACATACCACTCATTTAGACTTTAATTTTCATATAGGCATGCCATTTATCAATCTCCCAGTCTAGGACTCTTTCAGATTTCCAGTAGAAATTCCAACTTTCACTTTAATATAAAGTTTTTTCTGCCTTCTCTATCTTTTAAACTTAATTATTCTAAGATACAATTATTTGATTATTAAAAAAAAAAAAAGTTATTTCTTTTGAGATATTGAAACTTCAAAAGTACTAAAAAAAAACCATTTAAGCAGTACAGGTCTGTAGATCAGAACACTTAATTATTTCAAGGTGAATGTGTAGGCATCTGCAGTTAAAATTCCTTGTTTCATGATATAGTTTGAGATATTTCATAATCCTTTTTGATCAGCATTTATTTCTCTTTTAACCTGTTTTGACATCAATGAAATTAAGATTTTGAATTATGTTATTCTTCAGAAGAAACTCTTTTATCAGTCTTTGCCTCCCTGTTTCTTAAAAGCATTTTATAAAAACATTGGTGTTTTCAAAAATAAAACAAATGAGAGGTATTTCATAAGAAACTTTCACAGCACAATATTTTAGAACACTGAAGAGAACCTCTTTAAGAACAAGCCACAGATTCCTCAGATACGTGTTAGCACTGTGGGCTTTTCTTGCCATTCACTAAAAAGCTCTTATTACCTCATATGCATTTTTATTTTCCTGTTAGGATGTTGGATTACTCATCAGAAAAGGAGAAACTAAAATATACCAATATATACCTTGCGTAGCAGAGTAGGCAACAAATGTTATCACGTGTGCTGAGGAAAGAAAGAAGGAAAGGCAAATGGATGGACAGACGGGATGACAGAGATTAACAAATCTTCCCAGCATCCCTATTTAAGCTATTTTTACTCAGAAGGCAGGGAGTAAGATTTAAGAGTGAGCCAGCAATCCTATTTATAGAAAGCCTTTTTTAAATACAAAGGCTTTGAGAGAGTCACCTCCATACTAAAGACCAACCTCCCTGGAGCTTCCTAGTAATTGAGGGAGAGAGCAGTCCGGCGACCCGAGCTGAATCACTGATGTGCCTCTGCTGAAGCTTCCAGAAGGACAAACCCTGCACGAGCACAGGAGTATGGGCCACGGGGCAGCTTAAGAGCACATCTGAAATTAGCACTCTGATACATATTGATGTAGCGGATAAAAGCATACACAAGGACTACCTGAGAAATTTTTTGCCTAGTTAACATTGAAAGCCTCTTCATGCACACCACCATGTGAGCTGAAGACCAACTATACTGTTTATGTAGCTCTTAACCTAGTATGTCAGGGATAACAGTTCCTTCTGAGATTTTTAATAATATATATTTATACACACATACGTAAACCTGTCTGGCTTCTAATTGTTTAGAGGCAACTGTGTATGGAAAATCTAGCCTTTGCTTTGCTGTCCAAGTATACTGCTGCTATTTTGTTCCAATTAATGACACTGTAATCCCATGGAGAAGACTTAGGGTTTAAGGTTTATGTTTGTATGTAGCTAAAAATTATTCCTAGTAACTTTCTGTCTTCTAAAGTAATTTTCTGAGTCAATTTTGGGGAGTCCTCCGATGTTTTAAGAATACCAGAAACACAATTCTTGGAAAGACCAGGGATCTTTCAATATAACTAGAATACGGTTACGTTGCACTGTATCTGCAAATAGTTGCCTATCTACATAATCCACTCACAGTGATTCTATAGATAAGATTGTAGGGTTACTATGTGTATATAAATATCTGTTGGCGTGAAATCCTCCCATGTGGTTTTGCAAAGGAGTGGATTATGGTAAGCCTACATGCTAAGGGTATTTGTCTCAGAATTTTAGAGTGGCAGCCCTCTAAAGCCCCAGTTTATAGGTGCCACTAAATTATGGGACTTGATGCAAGTGTTTGTTTTCAGTTCTATTCTTTAGAAGCACCTCCATGACAATATGTTGTTCAGTAGAGTTTCCTAGAGGTTTAGTAGTTGGTATGAAGTTCAAATATCAAACATAAGTCTTTGACAAGTGGTTCCTGTTTAACCTGACAGAGAAGGCTAGCTGGGATACTGAAATGCACTGACTTGAAAGAGCCCATATATTGTAGTTACAGTGTGTATTGGACCACACAAATCACATGGTAGAGTTTGAGTGCACCAAAATGCTCGTGGGTTGCTTTTTCCCAGATTATGGAGAGATGATGCATAAACTGTAAGCTCTGGCTTTTGCTAAATTCTTCTGCGTGATTTTTCTATTAGAAATCATTGTTTTGGGTTTGGTTTTTTTCGTTGGTTTTGTTAAACAGCATTACCATTGGAAGCATTTAGAGTTTTCTGTGGGAATTTTGCTATTTGGTATTTTGGTCCTCATGGGGAAAATGTTGAGAATACATGAAGTCCTCCTCTGGAAAACTAAAAGGTGAGTGTGTGACATGCTATTAGACCACTTCTTGCTTGAGCTAAGGAAAGACAAAGTCCTTTTTGTTATGAAAAGTAGATTCTGATATCCCTAGAATGGGATCCGGGTGGAAAAGATGTCATTCAAGTGAGCTGGACTTCAAGTGGACTTCAGTTTAAACAGAAAGGCCTCCTATGGCTCACCATACAGAAGGTCCTGCATGCACTACATGTTCACCAGATGAATCTTTTCCTCCCGTTAGATGGCTTTTCTGGGGTTGCCGGTTACGTATTATTTAAAAAGCCAGTTCATATATTCTTTCTAGATAAGTCAACCATAGTTCGGGTTGCAACAACAGTTGTAAAGTGTAAAGATAGGCATTTGTTGTGCTGTCATATAAAGAAGGTAATTTGGGAGGCTGTCATTGAAGTACAAGTTCTCTAGATATATCTGTAGACTTTTAATGTAAGGGTGTTTTTGCATAATAAAATGATTCCCAAATGCCTAAAATAATGATCTGAAGTATACTTGTTCATACTTCTAGCTCTATATATTTAGTGAGCTTTCCTTTGTACCTTTTTCCTAGTTTTGTTGTGCAACCTGAATGAAGGTTTCTCTTCCACCATGACAACTTTTTCCAAAGACTTGTTGTGCAGGTGTTATAGAAACCATCTTTTTATCATTGTAGAGGAAAAGAAGAGAAGCACAGACAGTAGGACTTGAGTGATGAGTGATACTTGCCATTTTTTTTTGTTGTCAACTGTGGCTAGAGCTTCTTGCTTTCAGCATTTTGTAAACATATTTTGAAAAATACAAAATAGATGCTTAGGAGAGAGGAAGAGAAGATTGTACAGTCAGGATTTTTAGTTGGTAGGGGAAGGGAGGAAAATGAATGATCTTGAAACTACATTGTTATCTAGACAGAGTTGCAAGGTATGATAACAAGAGGAAGGGCACTCAAAGAGCTGGGAAGCCCTATGGGACAGCTGGCGGGAAGTCTCTGAAGGCCACATCTGAGCTAGGCAGCTTATGGTGGGAGGCTCTGAAGTCTCAGCTTCAGTTTGCAGTGGGGAAGGCAAGGTTGAGCCTGTTCCCTTGTTCCCCCTTGTGAGTGGGGAATAAAATAACATATCGCTTTTAGACTCCCCAACACTGATCCCCATGACTCCATCTTGACTGCTAGTCCAAGTCGGAGAGGGAACTGGTACTCTGCAGTGGATCCTCCTGTGCCTTGCAAAGGGGAGGTTAGACTTGTAACTGCCCTTGTCCTTCACTTGCTTCTATTCAGATTTTCCTTTCATATGTGTCTGCTCATGCTGTTTTACCTGTGACATAGGCTTAATTTGAGGCCTACAACACCACCTCTCTCTACACCATATTCTTACAGCTGTCTATTTTTGGTAGCAAAAACATTTCTCCTGCTCCTAAAAGCTTTTTCCGTAAGGCAATAAATGGATTTTGGGGAGTGAGGGGGATCAAGGACAGAAAGTAATCTTATGAATGTCACTGTGGCTGTAGGATAGGATGCATGAGTCCCTTGTTGGAGTGAAGAAGGAAGGAGCTGAGGGAGATAATTAATCCTCAGAATAAGAGGCTGAGCTGTTAGGTTTTCAGGGAAGCCCTGAAAGTTATGGTTTCCCATTCAGCTGTCAGGAGCTGGAACTGGCAGGTTCAGTGCAATGGGTTCTGCTGGGCCCATGCACCTGAACACCCAGCCTTGATCCCAGGGTCCTCTCTGGATGTGGTGTCCTGAGAGCACCGCTGGGTGGAGGAGGATGCTTCCAATGCACCAGGTTGCTAGCTCACCGGAGAGCAACTCTTTGCCTCTACAACACATTGGAGGGCAGTTTGCTTAGCAAGTCCTGAGGAAGACTGTACAGATATGGAGTAGGAAATGTGGATATTTTTTTAATTATTGGGTTTTTTTTTACTTCCCTGCAAATGAAAGGAAGGCTTAGGTTTTAGCTTCTCTATCCTGATTGAGTAAAAATCCTATCCAAACCCTTTCTCCTTTCTTCACTGTTTTTTGCCTTTAGCTAGTTCCTTCATGCTTGAGAAGGAGCAGTGCAACTTCAGAAAGATGTGACTGTCCTGTTAAAGTGCTATATGTGCTCAAGTTGTGTTTGTTTCACTAGTGACAGAGCTAGAGACCTTTTTTTTTTTTAATGCCTTAACTGGTGGCACACATGAAGGCAATGCAGAGGGAAAGAAATGCCTGTCTGAAGATGCTGTAGCTATAGCAGATCAGTGCATATTTATTATGTTCAAAAGTTAGTCCCTGGTGGAAAAAAGCAATTATGGTATTCCTACTGCACTTCAAAATGCATTTCTATAGAAGAGAAGAATGCTGATTTTTAGTAATTACAAAAGCTAACAAATTTTTAAAAACATTTTCCCCTGCTCAATAATTTCAAGAAGTTTTGAGAACTTTTCACATCAGTATATTGTGTTTGTGTCTTGCCATTTTTCAAGATAACAGCCCTGTTTGCCCACTATGTAATGTGGTTACTTCTCTTCGCCACATCAACACTGCTTCTTTCAGTCTCTGGTGTGGACCCATGTTGAAATAATTGGAGTAGGTGGTTAAGGATGGCAGAGCACCTTAGCTTTGGCATTTCCTAAGGCATGTGCATTTAGCTTTGTGCTCAGAGATTTTTATTTTAAATAAGTAGCAAGTATTAAATAGCTAGCAAGTGGAAAATGAAGGCATTGTGACATGGCATGATGCCGATACCCTTATGAGGTTTGAAAGCAGAAGATAGGTGGAGCTGCACTCCTGATACCAGTAGGAGACACTGCCGTTTGGCTCAGGATGGCTGCCCTCTCAGAGCGTAGAAAGAGAAGAGAGATTTAGGGATGGGTTTGGGGAGAAGGTGGTTGTTGTCCTGTGTCCCAGCCTATCTTTGTGGTGCAGCCTCAAGTAGTGTTACCAGTTCTACGTTGCTCCCCTCTTACTTTGCCATATTGCAGTTTTTGTGAGGTAGTGCAAAATCCTCCTGGCTTGGCTTTTAATTTAAGTTTTTCATAAAAGTACATTTACTTTTTAGTTAAGTGGACTTCATGTATACTGGTATATAATCTTGCTCTTTGAGCCAGGAATGCGCGCAGTTTGGTGGTTCTACCTTTATGTAAATGAGAAACTAATTTATTGCTTTTTATTTGTTCATGTATCAGACACTTTTCCTATCAAAATGTGACAATTAAAACAATGTTTTAAAGTGATATACAGCTCTTTGTTGCTGGGACGTTTTCTGGGATTGTCACCTGCAGTGGAGAGTTCCATGCTATGCTCATCAGAGGTTCTAGACTGCATACTGATTGTACATAGCAGTGTGCCCAGTGTAGAGAATTCCTGGGATAAACTGGCCCCATGCTGTAACTGGTTACCTTATTTTATTAATGTACAGTCATTCTGAGAAGCTGAAAGGATTATTAGTAATGGCTCTGTAAGAAGGATATAATCAATTTAAATTAGCTCACAATTGAGCCTGTATGATCTGGTGTCTTTAAAATGTAGGTAAGCAGCTCATAATTTTGCTTCCTTACATAATATTGTAGGAAACTTTTTCCAAGTCCAATCTTATCTACAAATGTTGGAGTCCATTACATTGAAATGTTTTTTGTGTCCTGAATAGTTATCCATTTGAAAAGCTAAACACTAAGAATAATTCAACTATGTTATTTTTTGTAAAAATTCAAACAAAGCACACCTCTTAAGATTCTTTCACTACCCCCTGTGCACTGTTTCTCCCCTTCCTCTTTCCCATACTGTCTTCCAGGCTTCTTTCTGCCCATACATCTCTTTCTGCCAGCTTTCCAGACACAAGTATCATTTTATTGTATGGGTAAACATTGGGGTGATTTTCTGGTCTCTTCAGATTTTTGTTTTTGAAAAGTGGCCTGATTTACTGGGAAAGCCAGACAATATTATACAGAAAAACTCTTGTTTTCCCGTTCACCCCTGCCCTGAACAAAAAAAAAAATCCAGCTGATTTATACTAATTACTTCAAATGCAGTTTGTAAAAGGACGCTAATACTTTGTTGTATCCCTGAAGGTCATCCAAGCTATCTATAGTTAAACATCCATGTAAGAGATTCCAGGGGAAAGAGTAAGGGATGATCATAATGGAAACACTATGGGCTAAAATGTTAGCTCACGCGATCCTGTGTTTTTACAGCTCTTCCTTAAATCTGAAAAAATATTGTTTGCAGACATCTTCCATGCTGGAGAACCCTGTACGATCCAGGACTGGAATTCTTAAACTGCTTCTTCAGCACTATGGCACTATGATCTCTGTTGTGTTTTATTTAAAAAAAAAATCAAAAAAAAATCTGTGCATGATCTTGTGTCATTAAAATGTGCTGGGTGCCCAAGGTGTTTCTTCGTCTGTTCCTCTAGCAGCTCTTTCCCTCAAGTGATTATGCTAATTAGTGTTTGATCAGATGATTAAATTATAATTCGATTAATCCTATGTGCTAAATGCTCTGAATGCATTTCCATCGCCTGAATGCCTTATGTTTAAGCGTTCCTGTTTGCAGCTTGATATGAGGCTCTTGCCTTTTCCCGTACCTAATGGATTTTCTATATTAAAAATGCTACAGTTCCTTTTGACGTTGGTAAAGAGGAAAGGGCTTTTTGTTTTCCTGCTCTACTGAACAGAATCAGAAATACATACATTTCTCCTAGATGTTCTGAATGTTCCTAGGGATAAAAAAAAAAAATGGGAAAAATGGTTCAAGTTTTTTTTTTTTTTTTCTATTAATATACACACACCTTGTGTCCCTTTCACAACTTACCAAGGCAAAAAAATGTGGTACAGCTTCATCCTCTGTTTCCATTCTGAGTGGTATTTTCTCCAAACAATTCTTCCTTTTTCAAAGCTGAAATATATTTTGGTCCAGAAGACTGACTTCTTTGCATAATAAATTGTTTTCTCTGTGTGTGTGAGAGGAAGAGAGAAGGTTGTTTTTCCTCCTGCTACCTGCTTTCTCCTCCCTTTTTATCTAGGTTTTTTGCATGTCAGCTGTAGGAGATAATCTCCATCAAGGGTGTAGAACACAGAACACACTGAATTCATAACCTTGGTACTGCTATAAGAGATTAATTCCTAGCTTCAGTATTACTTGCTTCATCTTTGGGGTCCTGCATTTTTATGTAATCTAGTTTCATGTGACTAGGTTCTACATATTGGAGAAAAAGAAAAACAACAACAACAAACATTTTAGAGAGGAGGTACTTTGGCTTTGATTATTAAATATAAGCAGGTGTTACACAGCTAGATGTGTTAACTGACTTCTCAATTTCTGTGAAGATAGACACCATTGTCTTCCTCTGTCAGAGTAATGAGTGGCCTGAGTTCAGAGAGAAAATGCAAAATTTAAATCCTTTTGTTTGTTTCCATTCTAGTGCAGAAAAAAAAAACAACATCATGGAGCAACCTCCCTCCCTCTCCTCCTCTCCTGAATTTATCTCAGGGGAAGTGAGAGACAGATTGAACACAAGGTTGCCAAGGTCTGTCTAGGGGGATTTTGCTTTTCTTTACCCCAGGTGTGGGAAGGTAAAGCAAGGGAATTGGGGGTTGTAAAGGATGTTTTCTCTTCCCTCTCCCTCATTTTGTTTACCTTAAAAGCTGTCAGATTCATAGAGCTCCTATAACATCTTATTTCACTCCTTTCAGATTGTCTAGAAAACCATTTTACTTGTGAGGTGACTGGCATGCTACAATCTATTACTAGGTAGCTATAAAACAACATGGGGTAAATGAGTCTCCATAATTAAGGTCATGGAGGCCAAAAACACCCTCTTGCTATTGGTCTTTACAGTGCAGTTGTGTGGATGTGATTGAATATTGACATCTCATCAAGTTTACAATTTTAGAAAATCCATGCTTTGTCAATGAATTCATCTTTTGCCAGGGATTCTCGCCCTTGGCTCACCAATTGACACATTTTACCCTGGTTAGTCGAGTGTCCCAGTCAATTGTCCCACTTGCTTATTTCCCTTCAACCAAATCATGGGCAGATGTATGCTCTGTAAACATCATTGCAGATTTAAGAATTTAAATTCTACAGCTGTCTACTGCTACATGGCTGTGAGTGGTAACCCTGCAGGTTACCTCAAAAGTAGTGGTTTGTGTAAGTGATCCCTTTCAGTAGGAGGCCAGATGAATGCAAATCTGTTTTAAGTTGCAGCCAACATAGTTGTCTCTAAGCAGGACTGTTCATGTGAATCTCTGCTGTCATAGTTGTGTGGGGTTAGAAACCTCCATCTGGAAAACTGTGATGACTAGCTGGAGGCAGTAATACCTTCAACTGATTCAGATAAATAGATCTGGAAGTAGGCTTGTGTCAACATCCCTTTTTTAGAACTGAAAGAATTAGGCTAAGCTGAATTAAGGCTCTAATTCTAAATGAAAGTGCTAGCTTAGGATGCTGCTTAGCTCATTCTTTTTTAAAGTTTAATTTCAGATTCATTTCCTGAGTATCCCCATGTGGACAGGTCCTCAGACTGCCTAGCCTTGGGTAAGCTACTTAAGCTTGTGACCTGAGGACGTTACTGCAAAATAAGCTAAAATGTGTGTGGGAAGCACATTAGATATTCCACGTGAACTAATTGTATGTCTGCTCTTTTTCTTGATGGAAAATGTCCTCTTTCTTTATGGTCTTCCACAGTAGATGGAGGTCAGCTTTGTAAAGGTGATCTTGGAGTAGGGGAAGGATATCCAGGTAGGAAACTAGCAAAATGGCTGTGGAGTATGAGATACTCCAAACTATTTCCTTTTAAGTAGCCTCCCTGACTGTGTAATGGGGACACGTTCTATGCCTGCCTTGTAAGCTCCCTTTTGGATAAATATAAATATCCTCAGAGCTTTAAACTACTAGATGTAAAAGGGTTCATGTTCTGCAGCATGAATATCCTTTTGAAAATGCTATCTCTATGTTACTGCACAGTCCTTGCTCTTTTCCTTTTAAGTAAACATGCTGATAATCTAGCAGCAGAGGTCAGTACTGATTTACATTGAAGAAGCAAACCCAGGCTAGGAAGGAAGGGACAATCTCTCCAAACCTACTGTTTACAAAAATACAACACCTTTCTTAAGTCATGTCACCTGCTTAAATCATGTTTTTCTGTTGTGTCTTCATAAGAAAACTGGTGACAGTGGATAGGATGACACAGAGAGAGAGAGAGCTCCTTTTCAAACGTGTCTGTGTTGCAGTTAGTCTGACTTCCCACCTTCATGTAGCCACAAACATGAAGAAAGATTCTGAAGAGGGTCTATCTTTGGGGAAGGGGTCTGGGACATGGGATGGCATGCGGTTCTGACCTAAGTTGAAGTCTTCTGTCTTGCACAGAAACTTGATGACCTTTCTCTTCTCTTTTAAACTTGGCATTGGAGGTTTTCATATTCTTTGTAGCAGATGTATGCTGAAACAACCCTTACTACTAGCAAATTTGTCGGACTGTTAGTCTTTTGCCTGATATGTATCGTCCTTCCTGGGATGTATTGTCATGCTTCCTTGACTGTTTTAATGGATGTAAACACTCTTTCCACTTCTCTCCCTGACCTTTGTTCTTTATCCATGTATTTGTGGTTGGCTGGTTTGTTTGATTACAGTAGAATGTGTTAATTTAAAGTTGATATTGGCTTGGTTTCTTTGGATCAGGTTGTTCTTTATAGTTGCTGGAGTTGTGGTCAGGGCTGCACATGATTGCACCTGATCAGGAGAGAAGAGAAAGAATAGGTCTTCAAGCTGGGGCAGCCCTTTCCTCGTCATAAGAGACCATCACTCCAAGGTTTCTTCTTGGTTCTCTTATCCCCCTCACCAGCCTGCCTGTTTATCTAGTTCACATCACTGACTGGTGGTTTTTTTCTTTTTTGACTTTCAGAAATTGCCACTCGTGTTTGACAGTGAGGCATGGGAAATGCTTATGAAAATATTATCAGCCCCCTTCCTGTCTTGTTTTTGGTTGCAAGCATGGCTTGTACCACGTGCAGTTTCAGGCTGCCCCAAACACCTATAATGCATAGTCCGGAAGAAATACATGCAGTTCAAGACCTGTCCAACCTTACTGTCCAGTCTTAGTCTCTGAAAACTTCCTGTACCTTGCAGGTATCACAGTTCTCTGCTGTTTGCAATAAATATTCTCTGTATATTTGAAGAGAGAGGAAAGGATGAGAGGGTATTAGAATGTCAAAGTGGTCCTCCAGTACAAACCTGCCTCAAGTTGCACCAGATTGGATATCAGGAAAATTTTTTACATGGATAGGGTTATTAAGCATTGGAATGAGCTGCCCAGGGAAGTGGTTGAGGTACCATTCCTAGAGGTATTTAAAAGATGGGTTGACACAGTGCTCAGCAACTTTGTTTAGTGATAGATTGGTTTATTGGTTTTTTTTGTCAGGGTTAGGTTAATGGTTGAACTAGCTGATGTCAAAGGTCCCTTGCAACCTAGACAATTCTATGATTCTGTGTTCTTTAAAAAAAAATAATAAAAAAGGCTACAGTTAATTTTTTGATTTCAGTCCGTGAGCAGCTGACTACATTTGCCATTAATAACAATTAGTAATGCCTAGAAACAACAACTAAACAGAGCAGAAATAAGATTGTCTGGGGAGAAGGGAGAAAAAAAAAAACAACAAAAACCACTGGATAACCCATATGCTATATTTTCAAAGTTAAATTAATGAATCAAAATTATTTAGTTACAGTATGCACTTAAACTCTGGACCATGTATAAAAGACTTTCTTGTCTGAAGGGCATAGAAATTTGAATTTTCCTGTCTTCTGCCTTTTCCTCTTGCATTGACAGTTAGTGCAGTATTACCTCTCACCTCAGAAGGAAAGACTACTTCTTCCTTCTATCCTCTCCTCTCTGGCTGACCACTCTCCGGTGCCAACTCATAGCACTTCTCAGTCCCAACAAATTGGTTTGAAAGTTAGGATAGCAATTTATCTGTTTCAACTTATTTTTCTCCTACCATTCTACTTTCTGTCCTTCCCCAGTCACACTAGAAATGTAAATATGATCCATCCTCAGAGATGACTAAAATTGAATAAGAAATTTTACTTTAGCTCTGCTAGAAAGAAGCTTGGATTCAAATACCTGGAGTGACTTTTATTCCCTCTTGGAAAAAACTGACTTAATGAAAATAAATGTGCTTCTACAAAGTCAATATTTCTTTCAAGTTCTGCCTGTGCTTTCATCAGCTTGGGGTGTGTATGTGGGAAAACGCTTAGAAAGAATATTCAGAAAAATGCTTTCTGGCAAAGAAAGAGATCACAGATCAGATCAATGAAATTTCCACAGAAAAGCGAATTGAAGTGATTTTAATTTTATCAACCAAAAATCTTACATCTGGGACCAGTTATGTTTTACTGGCGACTAGCAAATAAACTTCTTTGAGAAAATATATTAGAAAAATAATTTTGTAAAACCTCAAAAATGAAGTCTGGCATGCAATTTCAAAATGTGCATACATACTTCTATAGAACCATTAACATGGCTGACTTTTTCTCATGACAGGCTATAGCAAATATAAAGAGCCTAGCAAAGCGGTGTTAATTAGTTGTGCTGTGGTACACGATCATGATGTGCAAATTTTTGAGAAAACTTGTCCTTTCACAGCTGAAGTTTTCAAGGGACAGGTCATATCAACAGCAAAACATTACCAAAACAATGCAAATAGTTATCTGTCTTGAATTATTTTTGCTTGTCGATGGACCCAACCCATTTCAATCCTCTTATTTTTGAGACCCTAGCCAGTTTATAGTATTTGATTAAAACTGGCTACATTAGCCCTCAAAGCCTGCATAACTTTACCTGAACCACATGAAGAATTGACTACTAAAACAATTTGTTAGGCCTGTCCTCTGTCATAGCTGTTCAGCGATAACACAGCTCCTTTGTATGTGTTAAGTATGAGTAACTGGTGCTGATCCACACTTTCTTACATCTGTAAATGATCTTATTCCAGGATAAGGAAGTTATGAATCAAGACTTCTTTCTGGATGATAAAGATATGATAAAGATTATGGCAGATATTAAGGACTGAAGAACATGTATTCATGGTTCTATAAAGAGACCTCTTTATGGATACTTTTTTTTTCCTTTCTTTTTTTACTTAACAGTAAATACAGCTGGAAAAGCTTTTCATGTCCTCTTTGTATGTGAATTTTCATTGCTGACCTGTTGTAAGCCAAAATTCTTTCTGCCTAGAATGGTCAATACGTGGTTTGTTCCACGTCCTAGAAAGCTGCAGTGCTGCAGATCCCAGTAAATAAGATTGAGGGAGCATTTTAGCCTCCTGAGATTTTTTGTAAGTAATAAATATTAATAGAGGTACTTGATTTCGTGCACTGTTTTCTTGAAGAAAGTCCTAAGTCTAAGGATTTTCTTGAAGAAAGTCCTAAGTCTAAGGACTTTCTTGCAGAAAGTCCTAAGTCTAAGGACTTTCTTGCAGAAAGTCCTAAGTATTCCAGTACACATGATGTGGAAAATCTTGTTCTTGACTGTAGATCCTTGCTTTTGGGTCTGACTAACAATTGCATTTGCCATTACACAGTTGCCTAATTCATTAAAAAATTGCTTGGAATACAAAATGCAATACAGTGTTAAATATAGTGTTGTTAACAATATAGTGTTAAATAATGGCTCACATTTGCCTACCCTTTTCTTTGAGAAAATAAAAAAGTTATCATTAAGTCATCACATCTGGTCAATAATCAAAAAAGTTTCTATATGACCTTTTCATAGAACTATTTAAAAAGAAGGTGGCACAGAGGCTTCTGCAATTTTGTGTTCACAGTCTGTGGTCTAATTTATGTGACTGAATGAAAAAAAATGCACCACTTTATAGAGTACTAATATACCTTTAGACATACTGATTGACAAGTCATAAGTAGTGCTCCCAGCAACATTTTAGTTCTGTGGATTTACAGCTCATTATCACTTATGCTATGTGGTAAAGATTTAAAACTGGTACATTTTTAGAACCTGAAATAGGAGAAAATGTGACTAAAATAATTACCTCTGGAATGTGTATTACTAGCATTATCAAATCCTTATTTTAGCAGAAGTTTGCATCAGTGTTTTAAAACTGAGTAGCGGTTGACATAAAGTTTCAGTGGAAATATTTCTGCATAGATTTTGAAACTGTATTTGATCTTAATGGCTCTGTAACTAGGCAGAAGAACAATATTAGGTGGCTAGGCATTAGAGCTTGGAAGACCTAAGCTCAAATTCCTATTTTGTTCTCTTTTTCAGGTGTGATGTCAGGGGAATTTACTTGGCTGGTACAGGTGCTGGTTCCTCACTAGTTGACAAAGAGGGTGTTCTTCCTCAAAAGATGTTAGTATAACTAACATCTCTGGAAGATGCCATGTATACTCCATGCTAGTGGTTTCTATATGGAAGTCTGAAAGAAAAACCTAATCAATTTACTGTTGCTTGAATCATTAGTAAAGAATATATCATGCAGAAATGCTTATTTTAAGCAGTATTAGCATTGTTCAGCAAGCGCTTTGGAAACCTTGGAAGCGAAAGAAGAACAAATCACAGAGATGCAAGTAAATAAACTTCTGTGTATGTTAGTCTGAAAAACCTACAAAACCTGAGCTGGAGTGCAGGCGCATCTAGCTGTGGTACAGGTCATGGTTTAGAAGAAAACATGTTCAGGTGAGAAATAAGCTCCCAGGTATCAATTTTATTCTTTCTTCCCTGGATCAAGGGAGCTCTTTCAAGGTAATCTGATTTCAGCATTAACTGTGAATTCCGCTGGCTGTCTCTGGAAAGCTTTGCTCTCTGCGCCAGGCAGTAATTGCGTTAATCATCCATTTTTAAATAACTGCATTTGAAGTTAAGTTGAGAATTGCTTTTCAGATCTTTAATTTGCTTTGGAAAAGTGAAATAATTCCCACAAGGGTTGTGCTAATCAATATTCCAAAGGCAAGTACCCTTTGCTAATACCTGAACATGGGATACTCTATATTCTTCTGCTTAAAGAATTCTGGGGGAAAAAACCTACCAATTCCATCTGTAATTTGGCAGGTTAATAACTTTTCTGACTGCCAGGCATAGGGATTTTTAGTCAACAGGAGATTCATCAAGTGCAGAATTGCATTGTGTTATCTTCCTTTCGTTGTTGTTTTTATTTTAAACCTTCTTGCTAATATAAATGATGACAAATTGCATAGCTGTAAATTTGAAACTCCCTAAATGGCATTTTTGTCAAAGCCTTTACACTGAATTGCTTACTTGGAGAGATTTTTAAACCTCAGGAGCCGGGGGAGGGGTTTTAATTATTATGCATCATGACACAATGTATTATGCATCATGGTTGTTTTTCTGCTCTTTAAACACTTGTTATGGATGATGAGACTAATATAAATGGACATACAGGGAAAGCTGCTGCAAAACCTTCTTATGATGTCATATTCTGTTTCTAAGGAATTTCAGAACTGCCTTACTTGGAAATGAAATGATAAGCACTTGGAAGCACACTAGTAATTAGACGCCATGTTGTCATCAAGGGAAAGTCACCCTTTATTTTTTTCCTTTTTTTTTTTTTTTTCTTCTCCCCAAGGTGCCCTCCTGGTAAACTAGATAACAAACTTGTGTTAAAAACCAAGAATGATAGAACGTGGGTGTTGTGGTCTTAAACTTGGGAGTTAAGATCTTTCTTCCATTGAAACCATCTGAAAATCACTATGGATGCTCTGAATTTGCTTTCTTTACCTTGTTTTTCCCAGCCAGATATGCATATTACTGAAAAATACAGTGGTAGTGGGAGTGATTAAAGAGCCAATAAGATACAATAGATTCAGTGCTAGAACTGCTTTTTCTTCCTTCTCCCCGCCAAGTAAATGTTTGCTTTTCCCTTGAAACCAACTTAATATTTAGGTTTTGCATGGGAAGAAGGAGAAAAAAGAGGAGAATTGCATTAATTTCTTTATTAAAGTCTATTTTTTTAATAGTCATAGAGATTGCCTAGGCTGCATCCTGTAAAAATTAAGGGAGAGAGAAAGGCTGAATAGATATTTAAGGAGTCACAGCAGGCAGTAGATTTGAGAGAGGGGAAAAAAAATTACTCTGCTTCCCCAGAAGGCAAGTGGAATACAATATTTCATATTTGAGGGTTGGGGAAATGAAATTTCAGTGTCATTGTGGGCATTAAAGATGATACTGCTTGGTGACCCACAGACAATTGGCAACTGCATTTGTTTCCCAAGACACTTATCAAGACAGTTTCAAATCTCTGTCTTCCCACCACCAATATAACCAGAATTAATTGGCTGGTAGTTGCACCTTGCTTTTTCAAAGGAAAAAAACCCACACCCATTTCCTTATCTCTATACATATGCTATTTTAAAGGCTGCTTTGGTGTCATGTGGGCAGTTGTTGAGAAATGCATTATGTTAGTGGGAGGATGGTGTCTTCTTCACTGACCAAGCTTGAGCTGTGAAGCTGAGCACCTGTTTCTGAGGATGGGCTGTAGCTTAGCCTGGGGTGGTGGTGCCACCTCATGCTCTGCAGCTGGGAACAAAAAAACTACCTCCAGGCTGAAACCGATGGGTACAATGTGGAGGTTTTGCCATATAGTGAAGTGAATTTGGATTGTTCATTTTTAAATAGTCATGATTTCATTCCCCACCCTGCCTCAACTTTGTGGCTACAGAACGATAATTATGTTTCCTCTCCCCATACTGCCTAATTTTAATGAGACAGTAATAACATCTTTGGTGTTTAAATATTGTTGCTCTGCACTAGATGTGGACATAAAATCTTTGCCTTTTTGGGGGGAACCCTGGGTAACCTGTAAAGATGTAGAAAGAAATGCTTGTGAAGTCCCTCTTCCCTACTGCCAAGACAGCAAGTGGAAGCCCATGTTCAACAGCAGGACATGTTCGTACCCGGTCTCAGCTATAGCTCTAGGGTCCAATTATCAGTTGCTTATAGACCTCTTTTCCTTTTTTTCCCCAGTTGTTTATAGGCTTCTTTTCCTTTTTTTCCCCTCTCAAATATTTTCAATCAGTAAGAGCCCTATTCTGTATCTAGAATGTTTGGAAGAGCCATTGTTGTGATGACTTATGTTGAACTCTTGGCAACTTCCACCTCTCTGCAGGGCATGAATGATGATGCTTTCTTTCCATCTCCATTTATTTTGCTAAATGCAAGCCTTTGAAGCCTTCATTCATATCACTTCTTTACCTTCTCCATACAGGATCTCTTCTTGGTTATCCTACTGAATTTCCCTACCACATCTTACAAGTACTGTCACTTGCCCTGTCTTTACCTTCTTTTGTGTTGAAACACACTCAGATTCACAAAAGATCTTTGTTTAAAATTCTGATGGCTCTACAGTCTTCTCAGTGGAACTTCTGCATACCCAGGGAGAAGAAAAGGAAATAGGAGTAGGGAATAGGGAATAAGCAACAGGATGTAGAAATAAGGATTTGCTTTGTTTAGCTCTATTGCTCTTCCCCTTCTCATTCCCTCCTCCCCATCTGTCAATGTTGTTACCCCATTGCTTCTCAGAGATAGCTTCAAAAAGAGAGAAGGCCCATAGTTGGAGGGAAAAAAAAAAAAAAAGGGATAAGATTTCTGAACATTATTTCTTGTCCATCCTGCACCATTTTCTTGCTGTTCAAAACCACTGTGCTACTAGAAGATACAGGAGTTCAGGCTGTTCCCAAAAATCCTCATGTGTCCTGGGATGGGCTGTCACTACTTCTGTAGTGAACTCTCTCCTGATCAAGTTGGAGAGGTGTGCTGTGTTTAGCTAAGATGGATGTGACGTACCCTGGTCTGGTGGACGTACCCAGGTAACCTTCCTCTTCTGTGGAAGACCAGAAACACAAGAACATGAAGAAAGAAACAAACAGCCAGAAGTCAAGCAGAATCCACTCTGCTCCTCCCCACTGGGGGAGCTTTTCCCCCTCTCCATGAGGGTGAAGAAGGATCCTGTGTCCATTGATCTCTATGGTAGTGAAGGACATAAACTTCTTGAGATGAAGAGAATGCTACAGAGCTGTTATATGGGAAGGCTAGACCAATTGCATGGCTGCAAAGTCCAGCCAGCTTCAGCTCCTTATTCCAAACTTCAGGAGGCATCACCTGTCCTGTCCTGATCTTGCAGTCCATCTGTTTTTGAATATAGAGGTAGAAGTATTTGCATGGTACTAGCTTGATCTAAAGAAAGACATAAACCTGGGCTGTTCATATTTTCCTTGTAGGGGTTACTGGAGAGATTTATAGATGTCCAGAGCCTGGAGAAGAACCACAGGTCATCAGGAGAGCACCTGGAGTGCAGTACAAAGGGATTCCAGCCGCTCCAGCCAGTAAATTAGCTTCATCAAGGGCTCAACTTAAATGCCTCTATGCAAATACACATAGCATAAGGAATAAACAAGAGGGTTTAGACATCTGTGCATGCCTGCAGAGCTATGATCTTATTGGCATCACGGGGATGCAGTGGAATGGCTCCCATGACTGGAGTGTTGGAATGGAAGGATACAGGCTCTTCAGGAAGGACAGGCAGGGAAGACAAGGATGGGGTTTTGTCCCCTGTGTCAACGACCAGCTGGAGTGCAAGGAGGTCCAACTGGTGATGCATGAGGAGCCGGCCAAGAGCTTATGGTACAGGACCAAAGGGGGCAACCATGGGGGTCTGCTACAGGACTAAGTGAATGAGGCTCTCTCTATAGACAGACAGGAGCAGCCTCATGTTCACAAGCTCTGGTCCTCATGGTGGACTTCAGCCATCTCAATATCTGTTGGAGAGACAACACAGAAGGGCATGAGCAAACTATGGTTCTTGGAATACATTGATAATAACTTCCTTCTCCGAGTGATAGAGGATCCAATGAGGAGAGGTGGTCTGATGGACCTTGTTCTCACCAACAAGAAGGTGCTGGTGGGGAACATGAAGCTCAAGGGCAGCTTTGGCGACAGTGATCATGAAATGATGAAGTTCAAGATTTTTAGGGCAACGAGGAGAACACACAGTAAGCTCACTACCCAGGACATCAGAAGAGCAGACTTTGGGATCTGTTTGTTGGAGTACCCTGTGATAAAGCCCTGGAGGGAAGAGGGGCCCAAGAAAGCCAGCTAATATTCAAAGATTTCTCCAAGTTCAAGAGTGATGTATCCCAACAAAAAGGAAGCCAGGCAAAAATACCAGGAGGCCTGTATGAATACACAATAAACTCTTGGAAAAACTTCGCTAAGGCACATCAAAAATAAGGAGATGATTGATGACAGCCAATCACTAAAGCAAATTGTGTCTGACAAATTTTGTGGCCTTCCATGACAGGGTTACAGTGTTGGTGGATAAGGAAAGAGCAACTGGCATCATCTACCTAGACTTGTGCAAAGCATTTGACACTGTCTGGCACAATGTCCTTGCCTCTAAATTGAGGAGACATGGATTTGACGGACAACTTGGTGCATAAGGAATGGTCTGGATGGTAGTACTTGAGTTGTGGTCAACAGTTTAATGTCCAAGTGGAAACCGGAAATGAGTGGCGTTCCTCAGGGGTCAGTACTGGGACTAGCACTGTTCAACATATTTGCCGGTTACATGGACAGTGGGATCGATTGTACCCTTAATGAGTTTTCCAATGGCACCATGGTTGACATGTTAGAGGGAAAGGATGCCATCTGAAAGGACCTTGACAGGCTTGAGAGGTGGGATCATACAAACCCCATGAAGTTGAACAAGGCCAAGTGCAAGGTCCTGTGCCTGGGTCAGGACAATCCCAGGCACAAATACAAGCTGAGAAGAGAATGGATTTAGAGCAGCCTTGAGGACAAGGACTTGAGAGTGTTGGTGGAAGAGAAGCTCAATGTGAGCTGGCAAGGTATGCTTGCAGCCCACAAATCTAACTGTATTCTGGGCAACATCAAAAGAAGCATCGCCAGAAGGTTGAGGATGGTGATTCTGTCCCTTTACTCCATTCTGAGTCCCCACCTAGAGTACGGTGTCCACTTTGGGGGCCCCAACATAAGAAGGACATGGACTTGTTGAAGTGGGAGTAGCAGACAGCCACAAAAATGATCAGAGGCTGAAGTACCTCTCCTGTGAAGACAGGCTGAGAGAGTTGGGATTGTTCAGCCTAGAGAAGAGAAGAGAAGGCTCCCAAGAGACCTTAGAGCAGCCTTCCAGTACCTAATGGGTGCCTATAGGAAAGGTGGGGAAGGACTCTTTATCAGCGAGTGTAGTGATAGGACGAGAGGTAATAGTTTTAAAGTGAAAAAGAGTAGATTCAGATTAGGTATTAGGAAGAAACTCTTTAGTGTGAGGGTAGTGAGGCACTGGAACAGGTTGTTCAGAGAAGCTGGGGATGCTCCTTGCCTGAAAGTGTTCAAGACCAGGCTGGCTGAGGCTAGTGGGTCTGGCCAAGTGGGAGGTGTCCCTGCCCATGACAGGGGCTTGGAACTAGATGATCTTTCAGGTCCCTTCTAATCCAAACCATGCTATGAAATGCAGTCGTATTCATAGGTGGAAAGTTTCTGGACAGTACTGTAGTCCAAAATGCCCACTGTCACCGGGATGGACTCTCTTCTACCCTTCCTGTTAACTGGAGTGGTGTTTGTTACCTTTTAACAGCTTCAAAACAGGGTTGCTCAATTATGACATGCTTTTCTTAGCCTGAGGTTAGCCTGAATGTGTCCTGTACAAAACTTCTGTGCTTATTGTTGTCAGGCACCACCAGCTGAACCAAAGGAAATGTCGAGACAATGGAAAAACTCTTGCTAGTGTCAAGGAAGATTGTTCTCTCTTCATTGTGCCCCTGCTGCTTAGACATATTTTTTAGACTGTAAGGAGACTTGAGAAGGAAGAGTAACGAGGTTGTGATGTTGCGCTCTTTATCCAAATTTGAGCATGTTCAGCACGTGTATTGTTTATTTGATCTTGGCCCTATTGAAATTATGGGATTCTTTCAATCAGCTTCTGTAGGAGTTGGAGAAAGCTGTTGGTAGTAAATGGTTTTACAAAGTTGTTTTTGTTTGTCCTTATAAATATTTTATGGCATCATGGCTCTGTAAAAATGCTGTAGTTTTGTACAGCACATCTAAATAAGAATAAGCCTGCACAAGGTATTTTTTCTCTATACATCAAAAGAGAAAAGAAGACAGAGTTAAAAGGCATAATGAGCTGCAGCATGTTTCTAGTGCTGGGTGACCTGTGTTGTTGTTATAAGATTTAGTAGAAATGTATACTAGAAAAAAACATCCCTTCTATAGTATTTAGACTGAATACTAACATGGGATGCTAAGCTATTACTTTAGTGTGATATTCAGGCTGGCAACAGAGAGACCTGTGAATAATAACCAAAGATCAAACAACACAGTGAGAGACTCGGATTTCTTTTTTAACCCTTGCAACCTTCTCAACTTGATGAACTAGTTTTCTCTATTGTAAAAAATTGTAAAAATTGAGTAAGACTTCTTGTGTTTTTTCTAAGGGTTTCTTACATTTTTTTTTCCATTTGACTGTTGTTTTGTGTGGGTTTTTCCAGTTGTTTGTTTGTTTGTTTGTTTGTTTGTTTGTTTTTAAACAAGCTAAGAAAAAATTAGGTTCCAGTGCATTGTTGTTCCTTGATTGCTTTATGACAAATGGCTTTGTTTCAGAATCTGCCTATCCTGAGTACAGCACAGGAGTGTGTGACTACTAGTCAGGATGGATGGAAGGCTCTATCAAATTGTTTTTGATTAAACAAAATGTTCACAGGCCCTGCCTTTTTAAAAAATAAAAATAAAAAAGGAAGAGAGAAAGGAAACTAATTTGGACAATTTCTGGCACTTTCACTTTTGATTTAATTAGAATTGACATGTCCAAAGCAAAGCCTCCACTTGTTATAATTCCTGACTGAGAACTATCTCCCTCCATTTTAAGAATACTTCCTAAAAGTTTTAGTTGGATGAAAGTGGCATACTGAGAATAAGCATTAAATAGTTTTTTACATAATTAAGAAATGAAGCAGTAGGCTGTGACTTTGAATGTTTGCAGCACAGAATGAGGTTTCTCCCATTGCTGAGATTCTATTAAATTTGACAATGAGAGAATTCATGGTTGACTTGTGCTTGGTGATCTGTCAAGTCTGAAGCCAGTGCCATTCATTGGGGTTTATAAACTCTTTACAGAAGCTAGATATTCCTTTGCACAGAAACACCATTTGGCAGTGAGATTTACCCTCTTTCTGATCTATTAGCTGTGCAGTTAATGTGTATGTATGTTTAATATAATTAGTTGAGTGGCAACAGCTAATCAGCACAGTAGCCTCTAATACATCTTAACATAGCTCCATAGTTTATTTAATTGAAAAGGTAGAAGAACTTGGCAGATGCAAGATGAGTATCTTTGCCAAACATAATGATGTTTGGCATCTGATGATGTCCAGTTTGCCTTGTTAAGCAAAATGTTTTAAAGATGGGGAAATAAAGGGGGAAAGCTTTTTTTCAGAGTATCAAATATCTGGATGCACTACATAAGTAGACAAATGTTTTGACAAAGTAGAGGAGAAATCAATATTTTTTGAATATATTTTAGAATCTATTTCTTGCTGGAACATTTTCTCACCAGAAAAAAAAAGAAGGCCAATCTTAATTTTTTTATTTAATTTTTTATTTACTTGCATGGAAGACTTGAGCTCTGCTCTGTATGCAAGGGCTGGGCAATTTTATCTATTACTGATGAATTTTGCTTGTTTGTCAGCTGCTGTAAAGAACTATAATAGAGCTGATAGTTAAGCTTTACATTTTAGTTTCAGCACATATACATTTGTAATAAAACTAGATTTTATTCTTTAAAATATGGTCCTGTAGTGTTCTGTTCCTTATGAAAAGAGCTATTTTTGCTCTCTGCTTTACTTGAACTCCCTTTCTTTTGATGTCTCCACTCTTCCCTGAGAAAAAAAAAAAAAAAGTAGGGGACACTCGTGGAACTCAATGTCACAGAATGAGCTAAAAAGCAAACAAGATGAAAACTTTGCTCATGTATCTTTAGAAAAAGGGGAAAAATAGTCCGTGCTCCATGATGAACTTAAAGCTGTGACACTTTTCAATGTGTACAGGGAGAGAAGTAATGGTTCACCAGTCTTAATAGACACAGATCCCTGGGAGTGTTCAGGCCAGGCTTGATGGGGCTTTGAGCAACCTACTCTAGTGAGAGGTGTCCCTGCCCATGGCAGCGAGGCTGGAACTCTGTGGTCTTTAAGGTCCCTTCCAACTCTAACCATTTTGTGATTCTATGTTCCAAAGAGCACCGTTGTTTTGAGTCCTTAACTCTCTCTTTCTCTGCAACAACAGCTGTATAATTCTGTCACCAATTTTGACCTACAAACCCAATATAACTTGCACCCACGCACTTGTCACCTAAGCAGCAACTGTAGAACTGACATGCTCACCAGTTGTGGGAAGTGGGAGTCATGGAAGCAAGTTGCTCTGATGCCTGCTGGTGGGCTGACCAGTCTGATTGCGGTTACCAGGTTAGTGATGATCCAGCCCCAGCGCACAGTCCTGTGCTGCTGTGAGAGAGGAGGCAGACTACACTGTTGGGCCACTTGCTGCAGTTCTGAGGCGCAAACCACAGCAAGACTGCTCACAGCTAGACTTGACACACCACATGAAACATCTTCTTCTAACTTTGCATCTACATAGTATTAAAAGGGACACATCTAAATAATTATGTGCATTTTTTAAACATGCTTGTGTTTTAATGTGAACATTTTCAAAAGTATGCACTGTCTCTAGTGGCATGTTCCAATGAGTGATGCTTGTTTCTAATGACTATTTTGTTAGACTTGGAAAAATTTTTTCAAGTATTCACACACTTTAAAAAAAACAAGATCTTTTCTTGGTATCTCTTTATGATGTTATTATACTTTAAAAGACAGAAAAAAAAGCAAAATACACTTACATTTATACCAGTAAAAATTATTTGCAGCTTTCCGGTTTTGAAATGTGGTAAAAAGATATATGTGGATGGCTGCAGAGAGAAGAGGAAGATGCAGTGAAATGAAATACTGCTTTGTATTCACTGTAGTTCTTCTGTTGCGTAATCCGAATTATATATGTTCTGTAATTATGTTGCCTAGAGGTTCTCTGAATGTTGATACTAAATGTGTTTATCAGTGGAACAATAGGCTCTCTTTTGTTGAATATTTTATATTTACTTTACGTGATTTGTAGAGGTAGTACTGTGACAAAATGACAGGGTGGATGAGCAATGGATGATTTTTCTGGAGCCTGTAATATGCTATTAATTAATTCTTTCTAAGACTAACTCTTAGTAACTTGAAGTTGTTACTGTGTGATAGAAAGTCACTGCTTTGTACTCTTATTTGTGGTCTTTGCTCAGCCTGTAGGTTTTGTGCTTGATTTAAAAAACAAACAAAAAAAAAACAAAAAAAAACCCACAAAACCAAGACCTCTTTTCCCCAAGTAATTGGACTCTTGACCAGATTGGGAATTTGAGGAAGCCAAAGGTGTCACTGGCATGACTGCATTATAGTTCCTTGCAAATATATCATCTCCACAGGAAACTTGACTGATTTGCTTTAAATTTGCTTTAAATGTTGATGGGTTTTAAAACAATGGAGATTTGAGCTCTTAAGTAGAAGTAAGGAAAAGATTAAGTAAGGAAAAGGACTGATTGGAGGGATTGTGATATTTTGAATATACTTGGGCAAGGATCTGAAGAAACACTGACTTTTGCTGGGGAGTAGAGTTCTTTCCTGTCTTCCCCTGTTGTTTTTTTTCCCATAGAAACCATAGAATTTGAGCTAGTATGAAGGATCCTCCTCTTTTCAGCACTTAAAAATCAGTGAGAAGACTTAAATGCTGCCAGTTGTGGTCCCATCTGTACCTATTTGGATGGTACATGAACTGTATGATCTAATTAAAATAAACAAACCAACCTCCAAACAAATAAGCAAGCAAAAAGGTTTGCCTCTAAACTTCCCTCTCTGTACAGGAGGGAGCAGTCCCTTCCTTTCTATAGGTGCTTGTGTTTCTTAATGGCATGGGGCTGTGTTTCGCAAGTTTCATTTCATAATTAAAAAAAAAGCTAATGATACTGTTAAGCTTTTTTTCTTCTGACAAAAATGGCATTGACTTCCAGCACTGCCCTGGCTCCCACTGCCCAAGGAAACGTCGTTCTTATTTTTTTGCCTGGGAGATTTGTCTCTCTCTGAAAATTGGCCTCAGACAAACCTCAGACACAGTGACTCAATGCCACAATTTCATCTTCCAATCTTTTTAAGTCAGCTCTCTAGATGAAATAAATCTTGTGAAATAGACTTAACAATTTTTTCTTTATGGCATGATTTACTCTAATAATTATTACTGTTATCTCTTTCGCATTCCTCAAAATTCAGTAGGATTGCAACAGCAACCCACTGGGTTAGTACTGGCATTGGGCACTACTTCATCTTGCACCAGCAGTTAGTACACATTTTGATTGGGAGCTTTTTGAGTTTCAAAGATGCCTCTGCCTATCTGAACACTGAAAAGTGCTGTACAGTGTTTATGACTGCTTAATTACATAGAGTTATTTTAGCCCATTTCTGTTTTAAAAGCTGAGAAGTGGAACGTTGTATAACAAGATCATTTCTTGTTTTCCTTTCTCTCCATCCTTTTTTTTTTTTTTTTTTTCTTTTTTTTTTTTTTTTTTTAATGCAGGCCATATGAGTGGCTGGTCACCTTGAGTTTGTCCCCTAGTAACCAACAGGATTTTGCATATCGTGTACAAATCCTTAATCCACTCTTCGGGGCTACTTGCCAGAGAGTCACTGTGAGAGAGGGAACCATATGTCTTCCCCTCAACAAAGGGATGTTCTTCGATGTTTCAGGGTGGCTTCTGCAGCCGCTGGTAGAACAGGGGGTTCAGAATCAAACACTAATTCTGTGACCACAAAAATACCTGCAAATGATAGGAGAGCACTTGAAATCCCTACAGCTCTATACACTGTCACCAGGCAGACTGCCAAAACCACAGCTTTTTAGCTGAACAAACAAACAAAAGAAGTCCTAAGGCCATGGAACAAGAAAGTTTGTGCTTCTAACAAAGAAAAACAAAAATTGTTTTTTGGAAGGCAGGGTTTGTGTAACCAACCGAATTAAAACATTGTAGCACCTGAGGGCAGGGGAATCCCTACGGGTTGTTTGCTTCAAGCCTTATTTACATGAGGATCTGTAAAACTATTCTCAACCTACATAAAGCGTCAACCATAATAAGCCTTTATTTCAGGAGGAAGATTCAATAGGAGATCATCTGCTTTGAAAACATTTCTAATATGGTGAGGGTGAAACATCAAACAATATTACATCAAAAGGTGAAATAAAGCCCCCCTAAGGGGAGGAAGAACTGCATGCAATTCTGTATAACTTTCACATTAGAAAGAAGCAGTGCAATATAGCAGCTTTGCATAGAAGGGCTGAAAATCACATTCATTTTTTAGAAGAATTTAATTGTTCTTGCATTTTAGGTGTGGCATTATGGTGTATTGCTCACCTCAGGTTCAGATTTAATTGTGTCCCTCATGTTTTTGCAGTTGCTAAAACTTCTGAGCTAGCTGTGCCAGTAAAACATACATTGTGGAGGAAAGATGAGACCCCAAATCTGAAGTGATCTGTTTTCATTGTCCATTTTATATTTGGTTTAGCTGTTGACCTTTAGCATCCTGACACCCGACTGATTCACTCTACTCACAGAATGTGTTTGGGAGCTATATTAAAAAGGTGATGGTGGTAGGTATACAGCTGAGCTTTCTGTGTGTGTGTGTTTTGGGGTGAGGTTTATAATTTCTTTCTTTTTTTTTTCTTTATTTCTGTGTGTGAGAGAATGGTGCAGTGAGCCTTTGTGGGCAGCGACAGACCTCATGAGGATCCAGTGATCCCTGGTACTTGGTGGGCTGTGAGCCCCCGTGGAGGGCACCTGTATGAGCTCTGACATGCTGGTGAGCTGTGGCTGCAGTGAGGAGTGAAGCAGGCAGCAAGAAAGGAAGCTGCAGGAGGTTTGCTGTGAAATGCTTCCTCTTAACTCCAGTCCCAGGGCCATGTCTGTCTTGCATAGGTAATGTCAGAGGTGGCAGGGGTGAGGACTGGGAAGGTGTGATCCTCCGTTGCAGGAGTGGTGTGTGTGGATAGCTAATGCTTGAATCCAGCAGATGACAAAGAAGTGAATTTCTCACAGGACCAAGAGTAACTTAAGGGGATCAGAGCCGTGGAATGGGGAGTGTTCAGGTTATCATTGCTGTTTGTTGGGTTTGCATGGCCAGGGTCCCTCTGGGTTTGCTGCCAGCCAGGCAAATGTGAAGCTGAGTGCCCTGATCCAAACTGTGTTTTTCAGTCCTTCCCGGTAAAGCTGTCTTCCAGAGCTTGGTTTGTTGTCTGGGGCTGCAGACAACACCTTCTAACTACACTGGGATACCTGCCTGCAGCTTGCCTCGAGTTGGGACTTCATGGGGATGCTGCTGCTTTCCTCTCTGATTCAGAATCAAGAAGCTCAACCCTCTTCTCTCCTTTCTTGCAGCAGCACAACCATCACCCTGTGCACCACAGTTGTGTTTGCTGGCTGGGGGAGCCTACCACTTCACTGTGTGCGTGCTGCACAGGGTATTGCACCTTCCATCACGTCCTATGCATTAATCTTGCGTTAGTCCTACATGATTGGTAGTCTCATTTCCTCAGAGCAGTAGCATCCAGGGTTCACCTCCAGGTGCAAAGAAGAAAATAGCAGATGCCAGCCCACTGAACACTGTTGGAGCTGCGCAGCTTTGCTGCCCCTCCCTGCTCCTCTTTGCTGTAGCTGGAGCCCCTCGTTCTGTTTTGTAAAACTTGGCTTTTCTCAATATAGCCTTCTCTAGCTTCTGTAAGACATGGCTGTCTTTGTTATTGTTTTTCAATGGTTATTACAAAATCCTGATTTCTTCCCTCCCTCCAATTCAGTGGTGCAGATTTTAACACCCCTTTCCATTATTCTTCACATTAAACCCTCGTTGGTTTTAAGTGAATTGTAAAACTTAGGCGTGGTATTATAAGTGTTAGGAAATCTTAAAGTATCTCTATTTGACAGCTAGGGTATTACTGCATGCTGGGATCTTACCAGCTTTGCAGTATTAGCCACTTCCTTTAAACTTCAGCTTTTGAGTTTAGTGATTCATTCAGGAGAAATGCAGCTTTTGTTGCACAGTTGTTAGAAGCCTTGGGGAACAATTAGGTTTATCAGTTTCTAAACCCTTCTTTAATAACAATATATTTTTGAAAATTATCTAGTCCCATTTTTTTTATATATTTATTTTTTAATGTTTCTCTTGTTCCATAAGCACACCACCTTTTATTTGTTTCTTAACAAATAAAATCCTTTTTAAGTTGCCTTGGATTTTACTGCACAGCATAATATATTTTTTTTTCTGTTCCTTGAAAAGGCCCACCTGTGTGTGGAGTGCTGTGATTACATACACTTGTCAACCTTTGTTTAAAAAGAGGGATGTTTCTGACCCTTGAGACCAGTGAGCAAAGCTTCCAAGTGTAAAAATACTCAGTATTTTTAATTAGGTTTTTTTTTTTTTTTCTTCTTAAGACAACCCTCTTGGGATTAAATACCTCCTCCTCCCCTCCCCCACTCCAGTTATTCTCTCAGCACCACTGGGCAACAAAAAACATTCTCCCTATTTTTTCCCCACTAGGACAAACACGGTAAGACAGCAAGCGCAGTACCTAGTGCTTGGGCTGAGCTGAGCGTGGTTTGGTGCAGGCAGCTCCCAGTGCTACCCACCCTGGGAGCATCCCTGCTGAGCCAGGAGGTTCTGCTGCTTCTCACACTGTGTGTAGCATGCATTGCAACCATCTCTGGAGCACTGTCTTGGGAGGAGAATGGTCCAGAAGACCTTATTGCTATTTTGCTTCAGAAGTTCTTGCCTCCTATGTTTTTTTGTAAGCAGTTCAACCTCTTTGACTTATTCTTCTTCTCTGGTGAAGAAATGTTGCTTGCTGTGCTCAAAACCAGAAGTGTCCTGGGGTCTGTTAACGTAGGCACAACTTTCTGCTTTTGTCCTTCAGTGGAGAGGAGGAGGAAAGACTTGCATTAAAGTGGGATTGATCCCAATCTTGCCCTCCTCACCTCTACACCTAGAGCAGTTTGTAGCTCTGCCTAACACCTCTCACTGAAAAGGTTTTAGCTGTCATTTCTGACTGGCGAGGGTTAATGCATTAAAGTCAACCAAGATGTGAATGGGAGTTGTCTGAATCTCTAGAGCAAACTAAAACAAGAGTGACATGAGAAAAGCAGTCATCCATTGTTGCCTGATGATAGAGAAGGTTTTAAAAATCAAACACTCTAGTATAGCCTGACTGTGCACAGAGAAAAACCTAATTAATTATAAATAAGATGAATAAATAATTTAAATGTATCACTTATTTCTCCTTTATAGTTTAACTCATGAAAAATCATTTCAATTAGAAATTTCAACTCAATCTGAAATGCAGAGAGGCATGATGGTTTAAGATGGATGTGAAGTTCTTTATGATTTTCTTTCAAAAATGTGAGCTTTTTTTTAATAATTGGGTGATAAAAAGGAAAAAAAATGCTGAGACAAAAACAAGCAAAGTTTCCTTTGATAGGGTAACAGAATGTATTTTTAATTTATGAATTAATAAGTATTTTGTGTGTGACGTCCAATTTGTCAAAAATGTCTTGGTTCCCTTAGCATTCATGTTATATGCATGAAATAGATGCAGTTTTCCCCATTAATTATAATATCCCATTTCCTTAAGAGTAACAAAAGATGATTCATTCCTCTCCTCTGGCCCTAACTGGCTCCTCGGTGTTACTGATGAGGTGGTTTTTTCTGTTCGTTTTTGACCTTGTGAAACTATTTATGTTGGACTCAGTCATGATGAATGCAGCAGGAACTGGGCAGATTGGGCGCGAGAGGATAGAACTAGTAGTCTTGTGTCCCTTCTACTCAGTGATAGCACCTTGCATACCACTGTTAATACCCAAATATGTCTGAACTCAATTGGCTGGAATTACTGGAATATCTTGTACCATGAAAAATATGTCTGTTGTCTATAACTATAAAAATAATTCACGATGCTGATGTCCCTGATGCTGAGTTTTTCACTCTGTCTACTCCTATGTGTTGCTTTCAATAATTTAAAGGGTGTTGCTGTTAAGACTATATTTATTTCTCCATAGATCTATGCCTTTATGGCTTTCTATTTATTTTCCTCAAGTTTAAAGAGGTATAAGTAGTATCTATATGCTGATGAGTCTCTTCTCAAGCACAAAATATGGCCTAATTGCTTCAAATTACTGCTTTTCCTGTCAGTAAATAGTCTCCTATTTTGTTTTTCAGTTTCTGCTATGCAATTTTCCTGTTCACTGGGAACTATCATTAGAATATATGCAAAATACATATATGCTTATGGCTGTGGATGGTTGCAAGTGAGATACATTGAATGTTGTGTGAAACAAAGACTTTATTAGAACATGATTGGAAGAATGCCAAGAGGAGACCAAAATTAGCAGAGATGGAATCAGAATAGCAACATCTGGTGACCACTGCTGAGCAGGATGGTATGCACAACTGGGATATCTAGGAAAGTGGGATGAAGTTATTTGTACAACTGTCTTAAGGGCAGTGAGTGAATAGCATACAGATGTGTACTTCAGGTGAAATTTTAGGACCAGGTAAATAGGCAGTAGTTTTTCTATTGTTTTCCAGGAGTGTGGACATTTCTTTCCTGTTGTTTTCTACAGGGTGACTGGTTTGGCTATTTTCATCTTTATCTTTTGATTTAAGATCACATATTTAAAAATTTAAGTAACAGGTTTTATAGACTGTTTGGTGATATGTTGGTTTGATTAAATGAAACCTACAGTAAGGAAGGGGTGAGAGTCAACCTGAGATAAAAATTAAAAGATATTTGGGTATCTGTCTATCTGTGACTGTCCATTTGTTAGCCAGCTGGCAAGCTCTGATTGTGGTCTGTGGACATCCAGCTTTTATAGCCAGTGAGGACCAGGAAGCTGCCTGGTCCATCCTGCAGTAGTTCTAATGTTGGGAATTCCGTTGCCTAAAACTAGATGGTTAGCATTGCTTTGAGTTCTGTGCCATATCTTACCTGGCCAGGAGCAGCTTTCCTGGGAAGGATGAGGAGTACTGTAGGTTTTGTAATTACCTGCCAGATCTGTGTGGGTGCTTTAATGAGCACTAAACAATGAACTTTAGGCATCTGAACTTTTTCCCCATTTCTCCTTCTCTCTTCCCCAATTTTGAAGAGGTCAGCTGCATCTCTTCATACGTGCACCGGAGAGCTAATTCCAGTTTCCATTTGAATTAAGTCTTGTACTAACTTTTTATGGTACATGGAAGTCTTGATGCCCAACAGGCCATATGTGTACATCTATGTTTAATGATTTGATAAGCCTCTTCTGCTTTCTTCAGTTCTGAATTTCTCGAGAAGAGCTTGTGAGTATGCATTTCTGATGATGCATTTGATGGAAAAGCATTGTGATTCCCTCCCCCCATTCAAAGTACATTTTTGTGCAGTTCTGGAAAGCCTAATTTTCAGCATATAAAAGAATCAGACAGGGAATGGGGGTGAACAAGGTTTCGGAATTAAACTGAGGCTAAAGGTGTACTGAAGGAGAAGTGCTAAAGAATAAAAGCTCTTTGCTGTTGGGCTTCCATCAATTCCTATCAGATCTGTTGAGGTTTTTAATTCTAAGGGCTTTTGTTGTTACTTAGGGATCTGACGTTTTAGCATTTTCCCAAAGCTATATTATAGACTCATGGATCACATGTTATTGATGTAAGTATTTTGTTTTGTGGCTAATAAAACAAATGTCTTTTATGGTAAGTTATCCAGTATGTTTATCTAGTTCAACAGCTGCTTTAATGTCCTCTGACAATCATATTAGCCCCTATTACTAGCTAGTGCATGAGAAGCTGCAAAAGCATCTCTTGAGAGGTAGTACCACTTCAGGTCTGTTCAAAGGTTTATGTATCAACAGGCTGCATTGTCATGTTGTTTTTATTGTGTGATAAACTCTCTGTGGAAGAGTTTTCCCCACGTATTGTAATTTTTCTGTTTGCAGGATCAAAAGGCTTAATTGCATGGATTTTTTTTTTTTTGGGGGGGGATTGGTTAATGAGCAAAAATAAAGGAAAAGGAAATCTTCTTTGAAGAATAACATATGTGGGATAAAAATCTTGTAGTCAAACTGGTTTTTATGAAGTTGAACTGAATGGAACTTGTTTGCAACATAGTGAGTATTCCAGTTACAGACCTGATCTCTTCACTCTTGGGTTCAATAATAATTTTTGATTAGCTCTATTTGAAAATGAGCTTCAGCTGGTAGATTATGCAAACTAATGCTCATAAGTCTTTCTAAGACCTTCTAAGATCTAATCAAGTAGATCTAATATGGTGAATCTCCAAGTGGAATATTTTCAAAATGTGGTGTAACCAGTGATTTATATCTTTATGTTGAAATCTTGCTATTAATAAGAAACACTGTGATACTGCTAAATTATATAAAAAATATAATATGAGCATCTTCCAGCAGACTAAAAGAAAAACAAGAATGCTGGTTTCCTAGATAGACCGATAGAGCAGAACAGAACTTGCAGCCATGTCCTGTGAACTATTTCTTCTTCTTACTGGACTTGGACCAGCAACTTCAAAGCAAGGATGGAAAAAGAAACAGACAAATAAATGTTCTGAGGAAAGTGAAAGAACTGAGTAGTCTAGGCCAAAATCTTTTCTATTAGAAGCATTGAACAGAATGGTTAAAATAAGAATGGATAAAGATTTGACCAAATTAAATCAAAGCACTTTGGAAGATGGGAATAGGTGTAGGAATAAATAGAATTATGCGAAGATTTCAGATGATCAGAAAAAAATTACTAACAAGACCATTTGACCTTTTTATTTTCTCACCTTATCTGTTTAGTGTAGTTCAAGCATGGTACAAAGAAAACCTTGAATTCCTAGAGATATTGGAGATCTGTTTTAAAGATAACCAAGCTTCTAATCACTGCTATAACTTACATCTATCTTATGTTTTGGTTTGCTTTTTTTTAATTTTTTTTTTCTTTTCTTAAAACCGTATTCTATTTATAGAGAGGTAAGATGATCTCTGAGTGCTATGGAAAAACTGAATTGAATTGGACTTTTCTCTAAATTTTGCTATTAATAAGGAACACTGGTTCACGTTCACAGGTGAATCCCAGTTCTCTGTAGTGATTGCATCCACAGGAGCTGCTGGATGAACGGGATGCAGCGGATGGCTAATAGGAAAGCAGATAGTATTACTGCATGGGAGAAAAACACTGATTACGGCCAAGATTTATGCTTCATGCTCCATTTAAAAATAGGTTCTTATCTGCTAAATACAACTTAAAGTTGGTATGTTAGTCCTTCTGTGCTTGACCTCAGGCCCTGCAGCAGCATAAAAGTTTGGAGAGATTATTTTTTGCTGTTCTATCTTGAGGGTTTCCTATAGGCCATGAACAGATCTCCTAATGCCTCTCAAGTAATTTTATTCACAGCTTTGATGTGAGGCTGTTATCTGTCAGGCAGATTTCCAGGAAGTAGTTGTGTAGGTTCTAGCTGCAGCCTAGAAGATCATTGTATATTGATTGCATGTTATTGCATGTTCAGAAATAAGTTCAGCACAGGTCAGACCCCATTAACTTTTGGGATCTTGGAGATAAAATGCATTCATTACCCATTTATTTTTGTTTGTTCATTTGCTTTGTTTTCCTTCAAAAAAGTATGTCAGCATACTCATGGTTTAGTAGTTCTGGTTGTGAAATATTTGTGTGAATCTATCTTACTTGGTAGCCAGAGTAGTATGGACCACGTCTCTAAATCCAATACATTTCCTCCTTGAGTTTTTTGAATTTTGAAAAGGTTCCTTTAGCTTGAATTAAATGTAGAGGTTAACGTCTTTTTGTGACTGTTTCACATGCGATTCTAGTGTGAATATCTTTTGTGATATTTGTGAGAAAATGATACAAGGTAATTCATGTTTCTTCAACTTCAGCCCTCTGTGTCAGCAGGCAATTGTATCATCATCATGTAATCTTCCTCTTGAACTTACTGGTAGGGTTGGTTTTCCTTCTTAGTTTTATGGACAGAACTTGCTTTATTTTAGCTTTAAAACAATATTTTTTTCCCCACCTCAAAAGTTTTCACAGCCAGCTTTGTTCTTCTACAATATTATGCCTTAACATAAACCTCTCTTCTACTTCTTTGTTATGCACCTGTCTGATGTAATTATAGTTGGAGGCGGACAGTATTTATATTCTTCCAGTGACTTCTGTGCATTAGAAATCAGATGCAAATGTAATTGATCAAAACTAGGTGCGTTTTCTTCCAAAGGATATCACAGAGTAAAAAATGAATCATTGGGCATTTTATTTTTGTGGGGGATTTACCTGGCATCTTTTGACACTTAATTTCATTTTGTGAAATATGATGTTGAAGTATACATTAAAATTGTTTGATAACACCATCCTCTGCTTTCTTTCAATTATACTTTTTTAAAAAAAATCAACTCTTGTGTTCATAACAATTTGTATCCCTTTTTAAACAGTTGTTTCAAAATGCAAGGGCAAACATTCATTTCATTTAGTAGCACATAAATACACTATTTTGGTTTACAAAGGTATCTGTCAGTGCCCCTAACATGATTCCAATGCTTATTCTGACACTGCGGCTCACCTTAGTGCAGGAATGAATATATAGCCTAAGGAAATAGGGTGGAAAATTTGCCTGTATTGCTGTATCGTCTGACATTCTAATCACACAAGCAGTTCATCAGTGCATGTTAAGGTGCTGGTTGATTTTTACCCTACAATATTCCCAGTTTTACAGCTGCATTAGTTCTCTTATCAGCCCTCTACCATTTTGTAGTTGCACAGTTCCTGATATGACCATTTGTAATACACCAAGAGAATGTACAACAGCCTCTGTCTGCCTTCTCCATGCATCCTGTAAAGGGCACAGACGCTGCAGGAGTCAGTGGAAATGTTCTTGAAGGCAAAAAAATGTGTCTTTAAATTATGTCATAAAATTATCACTGGAAAGCTCCCTGCTAAGGTCGTTTGACATCTTGGAAATATGTCCCCACCCTCCTCCATTATTGTGTGTCCCAACTTTAGTTGTAAAATAGCAGTAAATGTTGTGTTAATATCTCCCTTAAAACCAATCCTTAATATATGTGTTTATCAGGGTAAAATACAGTACCCTAAAGCACTGCTAGCACCGAGCATTAACATCAGGAAAAATTATATTAGTCCTACTTAAATGAATATTAAAAGTTGTGATATCCTTTAAGACAAGTTACTGGTATATTTTCTTTTCTGGTGCTTTGTAGCTTCAGAAATTTTTGTTAACATCCTGCATTAAACTGAAGCTAAATTTTTGATAAATTTTGCTGCTAATTTGTTATTCAATGATTAGTGAAATTTGGGCATAGAAGATAATGGACGTGCTTAAAACTCTCTGTTAAGATGGTAGTCACAATATATACTCATTACATCATGTTGTAACATTTATCTCATCATCATAATGCAACAGCATAATGGTATAATAAAAATCATAGTAAGGTATGTCTTCTAACATCTATATGTAAACTGAATAACAAGGAGATGTTTCTTTTGTCTGTATGAATATTTCTGATGGTATATGAGATTCTGGTTGACCTATATATATATCCTTGTCCCTGGTAATCAAATTTCTGTCACTGTACATCTGCCATGTTCTTCTACAGCTACCTGAAAGGAGGTTGTAGAGAGGTGGGTGTTGGCCTCTTCTCCCTAGTGAATAGTGACAGGACCAGAGGAAATGGTCTGAACTGGCAGCAGGGGAGGTTTAGATTAGATATGAGGAAGAATACTTCACTGAGAGGGTGATGAGGCACTGGACCAGCCTGCCCAGGGAGCTGGTAGAGTCACCATCCCTGGAGGTATTTAAGAAACACGTAGATTTGACACTTAAGGGTGTGCTCTCATGGCTGAGATTGTTTGGTTTGGTGATTTGTTTTGTGGGGTTCTGTTTTTTTGTGAGGTGGGTGTGTATGGTTGTACTTGATGATCTCAGATGTCCCTTCCAGCCATGAAAATTCTGTGATCCATGGGCTTGTACTTTGCTGGGATTGCCCATGGAATGTGAAGGCACTAATGAAATATATATTTTTGAGGTTGCTCACTTTTCTGCTTTAGATAAGCACGTAGTATTTTAATCCTGAGTCCCTCCTGGTGGCAAGAATTCATGTGGAATGAATAAAAGATTTGGAATGAAAGCTTTTTTAAATTAACTCATTTTTACTAGTTTTATGCTTCTAAATCGTTGTTTCTGCACTTGGAATAACATAAAAGCATTTATTAATATTTGATGGCATGGTGAAAGCTCTAGGTATGTAGGCTTATGGAAGTTACAACTGTTTTATCTGGGTCTAAATGTTCATGGTCCCTATCCATTAACCAAAGCTTGGTAGGTGTGAAGGCAGGGAGGGTGATGTGTCCCTTAGAAGACGGCTGCCTGTAAGTAGTCTCAGTCCGATGAAATATACTCCATTGCGTACTTATTCTACTAACTTGTAGGTGATGCTGGTATGAGATGAAAGTCTTTGCATTTCATTTAGTGAACAATATAAGAAAAAGTTAGGGTTGGTTGGTTTATTTTTTTTTTAATATAGTTTTGCAGAACTTCATAAGAATCTCTACAGCTATTAGCTTGTTTCTTGAATCTGCTCTCTGAATAAGGGTTTTCTCTGTTTTCAACAGCTAGCAGTAAGATCTGTTAGTATTTTTGATGGGAATGCATTCTGATTTTCTAAGACGATGATTTGTAAGAAATTAGATTTGGGATCTGGAAAATTTAGGTTAAGGAAAGGTCAAGGAATTAAAAGATTATTATAGGCAATAAAAACCAGATGGAATACAACATTATGCAGTGAAGAGGAATTTCTGTCAGGGCAGGGCAGGGCATAGGAAAGGCAAAGCACCCAGGGAAAGAACTTATGTGGGTTTTGGTATAAAAAAGCCAGCAGCAGCAAGGCAACTGTTTTCCACATAGAGCAGGCATGAGGTACTGTCAGTCTTGATTTCTGCCATATAGGTGCAATAACTGATCTCAGATTGACACCTGAATATAGTAGTATATATTACTATTATGTATACTATTAATATATAATAGTATATATTACTATTATGCACTGGCCAAAGCCACACTGTTTTTCTCCACTAGTATTTTCCCATCCTGGTGAGCAATTAAATGTACATATATAAAACCAAAGCTGAGGTACTGCAGCACAGTGCTCAGACCTTGTTTGCCTACACGTGCATGTGCTAGCTGTCCAGGCTAGCTGNTGGTGAAAGCTCTAGGTATGTAGGCTTATGGAAGTTACAACTGTTTTATCTGGGTCTAAATGTTCATGGTCCCTATCCATTAACCAAAGCTTGGTAGGTGTGAAGGCAGGGAGGGTGATGTGTCCCTTAGAAGACGGCTGCCTGTAAGTAGTCTCAGTCCGATGAAATATACTCCATTGCGTACTTATTCTACTAACTTGTAGGTGATGCTGGTATGAGATGAAAGTCTTTGCATTTCATTTAGTGAACAATATAAGAAAAAGTTAGGGTTGGTTGGTTTATTTTTTTTTTAATATAGTTTTGCAGAACTTCATAAGAATCTCTACAGCTATTAGCTTGTTTCTTGAATCTGCTCTCTGAATAAGGGTTTTCTCTGTTTTCAACAGCTAGCAGTAAGATCTGTTAGTATTTTTGATGGGAATGCATTCTGATTTTCTAAGACGATGATTTGTAAGAAATTAGATTTGGGATCTGGAAAATTTAGGTTAAGGAAAGGTCAAGGAATTAAAAGATTATTATAGGCAATAAAAACCAGATGGAATACAACATTATGCAGTGAAGAGGAATTTCTGTCAGGGCAGGGCAGGGCATAGGAAAGGCAAAGCACCCAGGGAAAGAACTTATGTGGGTTTTGGTATAAAAAAGCCAGCAGCAGCAAGGCAACTGTTTTCCACATAGAGCAGGCATGAGGTACTGTCAGTCTTGATTTCTGCCATATAGGTGCAATAACTGATCTCAGATTGACACCTGAATATAGTAGTATATATTACTATTATGTATACTATTAATATATAATAGTATATATTACTATTATGCACTGGCCAAAGCCACACTGTTTTTCTCCACTAGTATTTTCCCATCCTGGTGAGCAATTAAATGTACATATATAAAACCAAAGCTGAGGTACTGCAGCACAGTGC
>VZRU01005376.1:122277-142208 GCA_013398155.1 Pedionomus torquatus | reverse complement strand
TACACGTGCATGTGCTAGCTGTCCAGGCTAGCTGCCTTTCACCCACCCCATTATTCCCTGTAACCTCTGTTGTGCGGGGCTGTGAGACCAAGCCACACAGTTGTGCTGTGCTGGACGTGTGCAGAGCTGCTAGTGCCTGGGTGGGATGTGGCAAGAGCTACGAGATGTGCCCAGCCAGAGTATTGTGCTGGCCATACAACTGTTGTACGCTGCTCTGGGAGAAGAAGGGGAAGGGACAGGGAAGAGGGAGTGCAGGGTGAGTAGGCATCCCCATGGGCCAGCACTTGCATGCAGGCAGCACCAGCAACCAGGCAGCCTGCAGACAGACCCGTTAATCTGTTCAGCCTTGCTGCCCATCAAAGATGAAAGTCAAACTTGCTGCAGGAGCGCTGCCAGACTCGGGTCATTCTTGTGCATACAGGGCTTGTACTAGAGAAGATTGCTGCTTGCCCTGGAAAGATTAGGCGAGAATGACACAATTTTATTTTTGTTCTGGCTGTGCGACACAAAATATTGCCAATTACACATTTGTCCTGCTATTTAACTTGCTCTGATGAAGAGATGATGTGTGTTGCTCATTCTTAATGGGCACTTTTCCTTGGTGCTTCTGCAGGAAATTATTAGGACAGTATCTCTCCGATTATGTAATGCAGGTTACTTAAGCCTATGTATGTGTTGTTGGCTATAATGAGACCAGGGATTAGAAGCAGCATGTGTTCCAGGATAAAGGAAAAGCTTTGGATTGACCCAGAAATAGTTTATTGTGACCTTATTCAGTAATAGGAGAATTTTAGTAAAGGTGAACTTTGGCTGGTGTTAACCTGTAATGTCTCTACTGACTTCTTACTTGCAAAAAAAGACTTGGCTTTAATCAGCAAGAGGACAAATTCTCTAGAGCAAAATCTCTTGGTAAAGCTATCGGGTAAACCAAAAAATGTTACCAATTTGTACACCTGTTTGTTTTAATACAGAGAGGAGGCAATGCAAGCTGTAACAATGCACTTAGCTTATGCCCTTAGACTAGGTTTAACCTCCTGACCCTGTAACATGCAGGTTAGGGTGTCTGAATTGGGAATGCGGAGAGCTGAATGTGATGCTGTGCACAGTGATGCTCCAGCCACTCCATGGGGTCTGCTAAGCCTAGATCCATATCTCCAATCAAGGACTTGGCAGCAGATCTGGTTCAGGGGTGAAGCTGGATGGATGGGGGATGGTGGGTGAGAAGAGATGTCTGGGTGTCTGTGTACATGCTCATAGGCCGATGATGATGTTGGATGTGCATAGAGGTGGGGATCCTAAATTGGAGTGCTGGAGTATGCATGCACATGTGTGTAGCAGCATCTTGGTGGACTGGGCTGGGAGCGAGGCACTTGTGGAATGGTTAGGTTGGGTCCCTCTTCTGAGGACACAAAGGCATGGGCTTTTGTCATGAGGAGAAAAGATAACTCCTTCCACCACCTCACATTCATGGAAGTTACTGCTAGTGCTGATGCTGAAGTTGTTCTTCACGTCCAAGCACCGTTTGGAATTTCCACCTCAAAAGTCATTACTGAGCCTTGCAGGAGCACCTAGATGTGGTCATTTTCATGATGTGAGGAGATATGTGTTTTGGGTGTGGGTTTTTTTGTTTGGTTGGTTTTTTTTTTGTTTTGGTTTTGTTTTTGTTTTTTTAGCATAGGGAGGGAACAGAATTGAGCGAACAGAAAATCCTGTCCTTATTGGAGCAAACCCAAAATGTCTTTTTCCTGACTTGCTAATACACAAACACTTTCTTTATTTTATTTGCTGTTGAGACTTCCTCCAGGTGCAACTTGTCAAAACTTTGTCAAAATAGTGTTTCTTATTAAAAATATAGTTCTAATTAAACAACATATTCTGTAAAGTTGCACTCGTTTTCATATCGCTTCTTTTTAAAAGAAGTACAAGAAAAATGAGTGCAGATGAACCCTTATATATGCTTCTAGAATAAAGTTAGCACATTCTCTTGTGTTATCTTTAATAAAAAATTTATTTTTTAGTATTATTTTTTTAAGCTCAGAATAAAAATGTTCTGTACCCTCATTTGGGGAGAAGAAAGGGTCATTTAAAAAACTGTTATTGCCTCTTCCATTATTTAATAACATGGAAGATTTATTTCCTGAGCAGATCCAGGTCTCCTGAACATTTTTCTTTATACTTTTTTTTTTCGCTAAGGTTGTTGTTGTGTTTGGTTTTTGTGTTTGTTTTGTTTTTTTTTTTGTCCCTCTGTACAGCTAATGCTTGATTATTAGTGGCTCAACTTACATAGGCAGCTAGTCTTGATTTAAAAATCTCAAGTGATTATCAGTTCAGTAACCAATTTTGTGTACTGTCCCTATGGCTAATGATTCTTTGTTTCGTTTCTTTGCTTTAAATGTATCTTGGATGAATTGTAAGGTCTTTATAGTAAGCTAAATGTTAGAAATGAGGGAAAAAATGTTTGTTTAATTTTTGTGGATGAACTTCTGAGTTAAGAAAAAGGAGGTGAAACTAATTTACAAATGAAACATAATGTAATTTAATTTGAATATTAAACTTGGGGCTAAATTGTTTATGGGGGAACAAGCTTTTCCTCAGTCAAAACTCTTTACAATACTTGACCTAAGCTAGTTTAATTCCTCTGCTGCTGTTTGCTTCTCCTGAAAGGAGGCCCTGGCACTGTATGTAGTAGAGACACAAAGTGGCTGCTTTCCAGCTGGTCAGCCCCAGCATGTGCTGGTGCATGGGGCTGTTCCTGCTCAGGTGCAGGACATTACACTTCCCTTATTGAACCATATGCAAGTCCTGTCAGCCCATTTCTCCAGCCTGTCTAGGGCTCTCTGGAAGGCTGCATGACCCTCTGGTATATCAGCCACTCCTCCCTGTTTTGCGTTGTCTTCAACCTTGCAGAGGATACACTCTGACTCGCCATCCAGATCATTAACAAAAGTCTTGAGCAAGACTAGATACAGTATTGACCCCAGTGTTACACCACTAGCTGCTGGCCTGTGGCCAGACTTTGTGCCACTGATCACCACACTGGGTGCAGTTGTTCAGTGGGTTTTCAATCCACCTCACTATCTGCTCATGCAGGCCATGCTTCATCAGCATCTCTATGATGATCGTATGAGAGAGAGCATCGAAAACCTTACTGAAGTCTAAGTAAATGGCATCTACCGTTCTCTTGTCTACCAGGCCTGTCATTTCACTATAGAAGGTTATAAGGCTGGTCAAGAGTGACTTCTCCTTGGTAAATCCATGCTGACTATTCCTGGTCACCTTCTTGTTCTTTACGTGCCTGGAAGTGGTTTCCAGGATTAGCTGCTTCATCACCTTACCAGGGATGGAGATGAGGCTAAGCGGCCTGTACTTGCCTGCATTGTCCTTCTCCTTGAGGATAGGAGTCACATTTGCTTTTCTCTTGTCCTCAGTTATGTTTCCCAATTGCCATGACCTGTCACAGATTATTAAGTGTGGCCTCAGAGTGTGACACTAGCCAGCCGCCTCAGCACTCATGGTTACGCCCTATCAGGGCCCATGGGTTTATATATATCTGGTTTGCTTAAGTATTCCCTGACCTGATCCTCTCCTACCAGGGGCATGTCTTCCTTGCTCCAGCCTTTCCCCTTTGTCTCTGGGGTTTAGGATTCCTAAAGGCTGGTTTTGCTAGTAAAGACTGAGGCAATTAAGGCATTCAGTGCCTCAGTCTTTTCTAATGACAATGCAATGCCCAAATATTTGACAGCATGTCTTTTTCTGCCTATACTCAACTTTCCTTTAAAAGTAAACATTTTTTCAGGCAAGTATCTTTTTCTGGAAGAGACATCTGTGTTTAGAGATTCTACTGAGAAGAGGACACAGCAAGTGGTGGTCCTGATGGCAAATTCTTTCTTCTTGCAAAATAAAAGCATCTGCTCTGTTGTGCATTTGTTTTGGGTTTAGGTATTCTTTTGTCTTCAGTTCGCTCCTGCAGGATTTTGCACTGTATTGGAAGACTCTTACATGTGACACAGCCCGGATCTGGTGCCTTTCTGCCTCTTCTGCTCTTTTTTCTCTTGTAAGTTGAAAGCAGCACCATTCCTTGCAGAGCTAAGTATAATGAAAATGAATCAATCTGTTCACAGTAGGCTTTTTGTTTCCACTACTAGTAAAATGAGGACACATGTACTAAGGGTCAATTTTGGCCAAAGGAGAAAAGTATAGATCTAACAACATGGCACTGCTACTCGACTCTAATGTTTCTTTCCTATTAAACGCATTTATTCTGTTTTCTCCTTGTACCTGTTTCTACTTACTTCTTTCCCATAATCCTATTTTCCATGTAAATTCTCTACCTTTTGCAAATTTTGTAATGTCAAATGCATTAATACTTGATTTTCTGGGACATTTAGCCTCTAAATTAGTCCCTCTGTTTTATATATTTATAGTGAAAGGAGAGTTGTTGGCTTACACCTGTGAGGTAATGTGCTATAAATTTGATCAATAGCTGTTTGCATCCTATTATTTTTATTCTAGCTATACTTCTATGGACAGGATGTCAGATTCAGTATAATGTAGTATGTTGTCTAATCAATAATAATAATTATAATACAGCTTTTCATCCTGATGGCAGCTTCATAGAGGAATTTGGAAATCATTTATCTGAATAGTGATATGAAAACTTAACGTTAACACCAACTATGCTACATGTTCCCTTCAAATTTTTAGTGCGTTGTTTGTCACCTTCCATTAAGTTTAAACATGTCATGCAGCTGTACTTTGAAGTTCTTAACTTGTTCCTGTATTAAAAATTTTAGGCAGAAGAATATATTTTGGTTTTCCCGTGCTGCCAATGGATCTCAGGAAGAATCCAACTTTCCTTGGAGTTGTGGTCTAATTGCTCCTTATTAAAAATAATGACCTATCTTACTAGTTGTACTTTTCTGCTGCAGATTTAATTAGTGTTCACCTCCTTACCCCCCCCAACTCCTTTGCTAGGCTGACAGAGCTGAGAGGAGGGAAACTGAAGCAATTTGAAACCTTGTTAGAAATTTATGAAGTGCTAAAATGTTTTATTCCCAGAGGCTGGTTTGCCAGCTGTCACTGGTAAGCCATTCGCTGCCTGCCTCAGAGTGAATATGCCTGTGATAGCAGGAGGAGGCAGCAGGCCACAGCCAACATGAGCGTGTACATCGTCTGGCAGATTATACACTCTGTAATTAGCAGGAAGTAGAGTGAAACTAATTATTTTTCTCCTCAATTGGGCCAATGACATTTGAGAGGAGGATGGATGTGGCATTGGATGGGGAAGGTGCAGAGATGCCACAGTGGTCCTTCCTCTTCCTAGCTGTGGCACTGGCACCCTCTGTGCAGGTGGTCACCCCACTGCTGGGTGTGCTGTAAGGCATGGAGAGGCACCTGTACCTCTTCCTCGTGCACTGTCTGTGGCCAGCAGGGGAAAGGTTGTGTATTTGCTCCGCAAACTCTTCTTTGTACTGTGCGTTGCTAGCACTGGGTGGTGGAAAATGATCCTTTTTGGCCATGGAAATGTTTGGCATAGGCATTGCTGTAGGAGACCCCTTGAGTGATGCTTAGTAGGACAAGATGCAGGCTTTAGGACAGCGAATGCACCTTCCCTCCTTCCATTAAGTTTACAGTGGCTCTGCATGTGAATCTGAGATGACTGGTTTGCCTGAAAACTGAACTTCCAGTGGACTATTTATCTAGTAAAGTCTGTTTGTGGCAAAAGGGATAAGGAGTCCATTAGGACTTAGAGTTGAGGTTTCCTTAACTAAAATGAAAATCAGTCTGCTTCCATTTTATAGTTCTTATTTGCAAGTAACGCAGTCACCCCTTAACTGCACATACAAACTGCAGCTTGGAAACCAGATTTTTTCCTCCCCTATAAGGCTGACCTTTAAAGTTCATTTCTATCTGTGCATTTCTAAGGGAAGACTTTTACAAGGTCAGTTGAAAGAACTTATTATTTAAGTAGAGTCACTTGAAGTACAGTGCACAAAAAGCATACTGGCAGAAGATGAACAACTGGAAAATGCATTAAGGGGGGTTAGAAACACAAAAATAGCTGCTGCCTTCTGCCTTTAACACCAGGTGAGCTTCAGTGTTTTAAAAAAAAGAATTACATTTTTTAGGCTTTGTATCTGTTTCTTTCTTATGGCTAAATAAAATTGCTATTTTATCTTTTTAGGTTGTGGGCCTAGATTCTGTTCTCCACCTCTGGGGCAGTTTGATCTGTCCTTTAATAGGAGCAAGGAATGCACTGGTGTTTCTTTTTTCTTTTTTTTTCTCCCCCGTGTCCTCCCCTCTGCTACCCTCCCTCCCCCCATCTTTAGTTGGTCCCTCAAGTATTGTATTGATCATATTCTTAACACGTCTGCTGACAGTCCCTCAATTCCCTCCCTAAGCAGATCATTTCTTTGCCTAATTGCCGTTAAAGTTAGTAAAAGCATAATGTGTGTAGCCTTATTATTTTCTTCCCCTCATTTGATTTCAAAGCATTTTTTCCTCATTGTGCCAAATAGGACTGACGAAGTTGTATCCAGTGAGATACTAAGACCAGGAAAACTTGTGTTTGTGTGTACTCAGAAAAGAAAGTCAACAATAGCAAGGCATTTAGGTGCCAACTATGTATAAGTACATGTTCCATATACGCAATACACATCCTTTAAGAATCATCTATTTGTAAAAATGCATTTTTTAAAAACTAACATGTCTTGCTTAAAAGCATTAGGCATTTCTTCAAAGTAACAGTTCTTTTGTGTGAAAAATGTTGGTTTATGTTGACTCTAAATGTAAAATCACAAAGGAATCTGAGCTTCTGGGTCTTTGGTCTTGAATGCATTTGCGTTAGACCAGCGTTTATTGGGCCTTCAAAAGCCAAAAACCTAAAGTGTGCTGAAGATCCTTGACTTCCCCCTCTTCAGCTGCTAGCTATTTGTGTACATGCAGACAACTTCTGTCTATGGAGTGCTCTTGCCTAGTTTTCAGCTACCAATGTTTGTGTTACAACTTCTCAACATAGTCCATAAAGGAACCTCAAGGTTCCTCAGCTGTCTGGGCAAGTGTGGTTAAGTCCTGCTTCTTCAAGCACCTGTGATGCCCTGTGCTCCTTGTTTGCGTTTGGCCTCACAGCTCTGCTAGCACAGTGGGGCGGGGCTATGATAACTGAGCACAGGTGGGTATGTGATGGGCGTGGGGGCTCACAACAGAGGCAGGTGAGCCCCATAAGGCTGTGGAAGGAAGGCAGACCACCTCACACTACTACAATGCCATGTATTTGCTGTCTTTTTCGCTCTGAGCAACTGACTGAAGCTTGCATGGGGAATATATGGTGCTGGAACCTGGTATTGGCAAGCACAGGACTTTCTTGTCTCCTAATTGCTGGTAGGTTAGTGTAACTTGAGGGACAGTGGAGAAATGAAGGAGCTGTCTAAACTGTTCTTCTGGGGAGTGGGCGTCCTTCTGGTAGCTCTTGGAGAAGGCGGTGCCACTGGATAGGATCACTGGCCATATTAAGTGTGCTGTACAAAAGTTCTTGCCTGTTCTCTCTTATTTTGTCCCTAGTGTTAACATCAAATATATTCTTGCCCTTTACATGGGTAATGACTCATCCTACAGTTCTATTGAAAGTTAACACAAATATGCTTCTCAGAAAGTTTGTGTAAAATCTTACCATTTACAGAGGGTTGGCAGAATGTCGTTGCTAAATCTGCGGTTTTATTAATATTCTAAAATCCACACGAGCTGTTCAGATATACCTTTGCTCTCTGTTATGTTATCTATGCTTGCTATCAGGATAAAACTAAACTTCAGCCATACAAACAATATCAACGACCATGATTGCAAACTATAAAATTGTACTTATATATGAGCAGAATATAGATAGCTTAATTTTTCCTACTTGTACAGATCTTACTGGGAAATTCAGGCTATTTTCCTTCTGATCGTTTTTAGTTTCTTACATCTAAGGTCTGTTCTCCAAGTTTAATGTTTCAAATGAAGATACTCATGACATCATCTGAGGATAGGTTTCTGGGAACTAAAACCTGGTTCTCACATAATATTCCCAAAGTAGTTCTAGTAGTCATCTGATGTTTTATTAGTGTATTTTAAAAAGAGAGAAATTAATTATGCTTTTAACAGCACCATTCAGCAACATTGGTGTAGTGTTTGGGATCTGCGTAGCATGTTTTTGCTTGCCTTTTTCTGACCAGATCAATCACATTTTTTCATTAGTGAGATATATATGCACAGAATAAAGATCCCAAGGGATGGAATCTGGAAGAAAAGTTATTTCTAAGCTTCTTAAGGATAAGAAGTACAGCATTTAAGGTCCCTTTAAAGTCCATGTTGAAACAGTTATATCCAGTGAACAATGAAAGCATCAGGTTTCTATATGCAGTACATCTGCATGGTACGATACATCCTGCTGTTGAGTTGTTGTTTTACACAATGTGAAAAATAGTTCTTATATTTGTGTGTGGATGCATCTTATTCAGGATGGGGATGTGCTGTGCTGGTGAATCGTTGGCTAGAAAAATTTAAAAATTCCTGCTCATCATTGTTGTTCTACTCTTCTGCAGTCGCCTATTCTNTTTTTTTTTTTTTTTTATTGGATAATAATATTCTAAAGAAAATCACATGCAAAAGTAAGACAGTTCCTCTGGGTAGCCTTTTGTTTAATTCAAATGTAGAATCACTTTATTTTCCTAGTTTCAGGGTTAACATTCTAGGAGACTAAAACAGACACCTAAGCTCGTGAAAACTGATACAAGGGTCAATTTATCCCCCTCTTCCCCAGTGAGTCCTTCATGTAATTAAATGTGCAGTGTTTGAATCTTACCTTGCTACTTTTTTTTTGACATCTTGATTAAACATGACAACAGATCAATGGCAGAGTAACAACAGGCCATTAAAAATAGGTACAGGCTTAAACCAAGTGTTTAGTCTCAGTATGACAAAGTAAACCAAACTAATATTCAGAATTTGGCTGAAAAGATTGCTAAGCTAGCTCTTTGTATGCTATAGCACCTGAAATTTAGCTGGGCTTGTTTAATTTATGGTATTTTTAATTGGACAGATCTGAATGTGAAGAATATAGGGTATGGGATGGGGTGGTTTTGTTGGGAGGCTATTTTTACTTTTTAATATTTTTTAATTTTATTTTAAAGCTGGGCACCTTAGAACAACTGAAGAGGAAGTTAAACTCTCTACTAGAATAGAGAACAGAATAGGGGTAGCCAGGATACCTCAAGTTGTTGTGGTTAATGGAACAAGAGTATGGAGGAAATAAAAGCCATCAGTTCTCCTGCGGTTTAACTGCAGAGAGGAAAACAGGGTTAAAGGCCTTTGTGGGGGTGTGATGACTGTGCACCTGTGGCTTCTTGCACTGCCATCTCCAGCCATGCAGCACTGTAGGTGGGCCATTAGTTTGATCTAGCAAAATAATCCCTGTCTTACCAAGCGTCATACATTTGGCCATTGATTTACCTGTTTTAATGTAACAGGTGTTTGGAGTGGACACCTTTGCAGGTGATACAGCAACATGAAAAATTTCAGACTTCTTGATGAGAAAATTTAAGTATTTGTACTTTTTTTTTTCTGGCTTTTTAATTTATTTTTTTTTAACTCCTTCCTCAACAACTCTTTTGCTAAGGTAGAATATTAGGATTTCTTCCTGTTTTAATTTACTGATCAGCTCGTCCTATCTGTGTGTTCAGGCCAACAATGCCAAATATGCCACCATTCACATTACTGTTCCCAGAACAGTAAAACAGAGATATTGTCTGTTGTTTTCTGCTTTTGCTGGAAGAAAAAGATATTCCAATTCTCCTACTCCCTCTATTTAGAGGCATGAGGAAAGGGGAAATTTCTGAAAAATCTGGATGAAGAAAGGGAGAGATGGGGGGGGAAGCTTTTGGATTGGCTCTTAGAATTAAGATGTCTGACTGATGCTCTTGTACATCAAGAGCTCTCTATTAGCACATGTAAACAGGCCCTAGGGATACCTGTGGTATTAGACTGTGCTCTGAACTCAGCTGATGCAGCTGTACAGTCTGATGTTTCTAAAGGTGTTTTCTGATTAGCATGTCCTTTGCGTTCTGTCCCCTTCATGTAAAGTTTTGAATGAAAAGGCAACTTGGAAGTCGGTGTTTTTCATCACTGAGTTTTCCCAGCCTTCTCTTTTCTCTACTTTGTTCTTCTCATGCTGCTTCCTTGATGCTGCATCGAAATATTAGTAACACCACTTTCAGGACTTGATTCCCTGGGAAATGCTAGGCATAGAAATGCTTGCTGTCAAGAAACCAAGTCAATTAACTTATTCATGGTTGCAAACTGCTGCGTGTTAAGGTCATGGTGCTGGACAAAATGGATTTCCTATTTTAATTATCCTTTGAACTGGTTGATCATAAACTAAAAGCCTTTATAAATATACAGGTTGTTTAAAAGCAGGTAGAATTTCTCCCTGCTTTCTTCTACTCTGTCATGGTTTTCTGCTTATCGAGTCTGTGGGAGCAAAGGAGTCCTACTGTTCCTTCATCTGCTTCCCCTTTACCCCTTTAATCAGAGATGTGCTTTACTCTGTCACATCTACTTGTGGCTACCCATGTATATTAGTTGTGGATTTGTTTGTGTGGTAGCAGACTCCTATTGTGGCTTTCCAGTCTTAACCTTGTTACTTACAGATACAGCAAGTTTTAAAATGATAAATATTGGAATCTTTGCTACAACATGACATTGCATTCTAACGTCTGTTGCTGCTGCAGTTGGCTTAGCTTCTGTGTTTGCACCAGACTGACCTGCTGAAGATACAAGCAAAGACTGATAACCAGTTGGGACAATGATACAGTTTAAAAAAAAAAAGAAGTAATATATCAGACACTTTAATTCCTGTTCTAATTCCTGTTCCAGCACAAAATGTCATTAAATTGTGATAGTGATTACACATAATGACTACTTGATACTGTGATTTTGCTCAAAAGATCTCTTTTATCTCATAATTATTTACACTTTAAACTCTGCTTGAGAATCTACATTGCTGTCAATTTATATGATACAGATAGTTAATTAGCACTGATTAGGAGCAGGAGTATGTGTGGGAGAAGCTATTTTGCCACATACCATCATTTTATTAAGCTTTAAATATTATGAATTAATGTGACTGATGAATGAAAGAGTTTATTTGCAGCTTGTTAGGGTTAGGTTGTTTGGGCCAATTTGAATGGTGTCCATGAAGTGGATGGATGAAGGGTACATGCTATGGTTGGGAGGTTCCAGAGAAGGTTCTTCCTTGCTGCTTTTGTCCTTATCTGTAGGAGCTGCAGTTGTAAAATTGTAAGAATGTTACACAACACATGAAAAAATAGGGAAAGACTCACTGGAAACAGACTGAAGCTGAATAGTAGGACCTCTATAGCTCACCTTTTCTTAGAGTCTCTTGTATCATCTGCCCAGCCTCAGTAACTGCACTGAAAAAGAATGTTGAAAGGAAAAGAGTAAGATTTGTGGGAAGAGGGGGAAATCTCTAAAGGTAAGTTGGGGCATAATACAAATTACAACAGGACAAGGAAATGATTTGAAACTTAAAGACAAGGGGAGTTGACAAGTGTGGAAGAAAACATGATTGGTGAGAACTTGTCTTCCAGGACATCTTGAAGGACGTCCATGTTCAATCCTTTAATCATGGACAAATGCTGATAAAGTCAAATAAAAAATAATGAACCTAAAAAAAATTCCAAATAACCCTGATATTTGAAAATGGGCATCTAGGACAAAGCAACTCATTCCCTAAGGAACTGATGCTAGAAAAGGAATTTAAAATAATGTTCATAATTTCTAAATGGACCAAAAATAAGATATATTCCTTCCTGTACACTCTACCTGAATGTGCTTAAGCAGGAAAGGTATTAGAAGCATCCTTCTGAACATGTGTTGTGTCAAAGTGCAGGAAAAGAGTTATTACACCTTACCAAGTGAAATGTTTATTCACAGTGAAGTAGATCAAAATGGATCTTGAGAAGTAGCTCACCTTATGCATAAAAGATCAGGTGAATTTGATAAAGGAACAAAGGATGTATTTAGGGAGACAAAGCTGTTGCAGAAAAGCCACATGAATTCTCTGCACCAATGCTCACTTTGACTTTCTTAGCTATGATACTTCCACTAGCAGAAATGTTCTAAGGTTGAGGTTGTCTTTCTCTGGTTGCTCTTTTGTCATGTATGCAGCATATAGAAGATCTGAAATGAGATACATCAGACCTAATGCACACAAGTTGCATGATTTAACTGCACTGGCAACTCTCAAGGCCTAAACTGCCTGCAAATAGGTAGCTTTCACAGGAGTAGTTTTTCAGCCCCTTGCCGTGCTAGACTTTGTTGCACAGCTTACCTAGAAAACCAAATCATTCTGTGTGCCTTGTGCCTCAAAGGTCATTGCAAGTGGAAGAAATTCTAGAAGGAACTAATCCATTGAATTCCAATGAATGGCCAGCCATGGATGCGATTCCTTCAGGACTTATGAATAAAAATAGATATGTAATTACCTGGAGAAATGGTGGCTGCTGTAACCTTTTGCTCATATTGACTTAGAGTTGCTATTTTTCTTTGGGTACTTAATGTCAGAGGATTTTGTTGTTTAAAAGGACTAAGGTAGAGAACTATAGACTAACAGGTCTTAAGAAAGAACAAAGTTTTTGGAACATGCAGGCACCTCCAGTCTACTGAGGAAAGACTTCTGACACAGCCATAGCAAAGGAAAGCTGTGACTTGTAAATTTTTACCTTCTTTTCAGCTGGTTAAGGAGAATGTAGTCAGTACAACATAAGAGGTCTCTAAAAAGAGTTCATCAAGGCATCATGTGAAATAATATGATAGAAAGATGCCATGAAGGAAGAAGAGTCCTCACACAGATTAATAACAGACTAGAAACGAAATGGGAAACAAATAATTGATTTTCATGCTGGAGAGAAAACACTGTCAGGGAGCTGTGGTGGTTTATGGGTTGTTCAAAATATATACAAATGAAGAAGTTTATAAATATGAAAGTCTTATGATGGAAGACTATTCAAGATAGCCCAACTTACAAATAAGTAGAGTTGGAAATAGCTAGAAAGATCATGAGATAATGGGGAATAAAATGGCATGTGGGGCAAGAAAAAGAGTGTAGAACACTGCAAGCAGAAAAAGTAATTCTAGTTATTTGTGTAATATTGGACTTCAATTCTCACCTCTAGGAAAGGACTGTGACATACTTTTACCTAAGCATCCTGTATCAGCAACTGCTGGAGTACAGATGATGGATATATGGACATTTGGTATAACATCTTGTTCTACTGTTATGCAAAAACTAGTATTGATTTTATTTTATTTTTTAAAGAAACTGAAGACTTAGAATTCTTTTTCCTTTCAGAAAGATTTATGTAGAACATTGCCATCCCACTGCCAAAAGTGGTAACAAAATAAATAAGACTGCAGTTAAGGCATGGATCTTGGTATCCTGCTAGAAAAGCTTCAAGAGAATAATGTTTTTTAGACTGAAACAAAAATTTAGGAAGAGATACATACTGCTGTTACTTTAGTGGAGGTATTCACTTGGGTCAGTCCCTCACTCTAGGTCATTGATGCTACTTACTATACCTTTGGATACATTTGTCAAAAAGCTTCTGTAGACTGGCTGGTTTAGTGCATATAAATGAAGAAATTTGTATAAAAGTCAAGGTCACAATTTAAGGATGATAACGTTACATAGTGGACTGGTAGATATACACCATAGATGAGCTTATAAATATTACTTTATCTAATGATGTTATTTATAAAACCTCATTGTACTTGATTTGAGGGAGCGATATGTTATTATTTGCATTTTAAATGTCTGGAAAACACAGGAAAGGCCCAAGCAAAAATTACCACTGGTATTTAAGTGTTCAGATTTCACTGAAGTTCAAAGAAAGCCAGGAATTTCAAAGTTACAACTTAGTATTTCATGTGCTCGTTTTTCAGGTAAACAAAGAAGCTTGCAAGACAAACTAGTACTGTATTTTGTCAAGAGTATCTAAAATGTAAATATGTGCTATATACTTATTCTGTAACCATCCTTATAGCATTTTCATATATATTTCTATTCCTGAACAGATTAACATGCTAAATTTGCGATTTCCAAACTCTGAATGTTATCTTGGGATCATTCAGAATGTTAAAATTCTCTTAGAGAACTTGTTTTTATGTTGATAGCATCTCCCTCTGGTTTAGATGTTATATAAAAATGGAGAGATTTTGTCACTTTCATTTATTTTTGATATAATTAATTTCTTAAAACCTTTCCTCCTCCAGCAAAATCCAGCAACCTGATATTTTACCTCTTATTGAGTAAAAAAAATGTTATGGATAGTATGTATTGTGAAATACCAGTATTTTCTATGTATGCTATATTGTATGAGTTACATAGTAAACTCATGACAGAGAGTATTAGACTGCAGTTATTCAAGTCCTGAGCATTCAATATGTTTGTTTCATTTGGTTTTATTAAGAAACAAAATTAAATCCTGAAAGCTTGTTTCAGATCTGCCTTTTTTTCTCTCTCTCTCTTTTTTTTCCCCTAGGTGATAGGTAGAATAAAAATTTAGTTTTTGTTTTTGTTATCAAGGTTGCAGTAATTTTTCATAGCTTTAATCTTTTATTGTATAGCTCTAATTTTTTATAGCAGTAGGCATGAATGCCAGTATGTGTTGCTTTCTTTTAATTTTGTGATATCTAAACAAAAATTAATACATCATGATGTGATCTAAGAAACCTTTTAACAAAAATGTGAGCAATAACCAAATGCTAATGCTGCTTCTTTTCTTCATTATATATTGTTGTGTTGCAGTTTGAGCTGCTTAGTGCCTGCATAAGTACTGGTTTTGTTTTGATGCTTACTAAGCTCGAATCACTTCAGGAAACTTTTAGCAATTTGACTATTAAAATAGTATTATGTCAACTTCTGTTTGGTTTGTGAAAGTGTGACTATCTGCTTAAATCTGTTGGTACTGGCAGTTTGTGCTGACCAGAGTAATTGCTATGGGGTTTTTGTGGGTTTGTGTCCCCTTGGATTTTTTTTTTTCTCCCTCTCCTTGTTGTGTTTTTTTGTGTATGGTGTTTTTTTTGTTTGTTTGTGTTGGTTTTTTTTTTTTTCTAGCTCTATGTTACTTGAGAGCCATCCCTTGAGCAAGAGAGGCAGCTGTGCCCTCTTCTCTTTGTGGTCCTCTGTTTCACCTCTGCTGGTGCTGTTTACAGTTCATGCAGAATGGCTGCTCCTATTCTGCAGTTGAGCTGTTGCTGTGACTCAGCCCACACCGGCATTGTCTAATAGGACAGGCAGGCTGTCAGAAAGAATACTGTCAAATGGAGAACTCGTCCCCATGGGTGGAAAAATCTAGCACAGTTGCAAAGTAGTATTAATGAAGCAAAATGCTTAAGATGCTCTGCATGTTTTATAGTGGTTTGAAAATCTCTATCAGACCAGGAAATCCAAATGCCAAGTGGCTGTGCTCTTCAAGGGGTTTCTAATCTGGGCAAGAGTTTGCTCCACAGAGTCGCTTCTAGAACTCAGGGGTTTGCCCCCTTCTGAGTAATTTGCAAGTGTATGTACTCTCTTGCCTGTGACTCAGGATTTTTTTCCATTTCTGCATTTTCAGGTGCCCTGACATGTTCTGCTTCTGCGGACTTGTGCAATAAGGACTCTTTCTTGGTTAAATCACTTGCAGTTAAGCTTGAAATGAAAGGGAAAAAAATCGTGGAGAGGAGGTGGAGGACAGTAAACTTAGGCTTCTTGAATGGAAATGCTTTTATACTGTGATATTATATGATGTGTGATGCCAATGATGCATCACTCTAATATTACATTTTGTCCTTGATGGTGGTGACTTGAGATGATAAAGACTGCAGGTTTTGTTCAACATTTCTTAATTCAGAAATGCAGTAGAGTTCAGTATTATTAGTCTCTTTAGTAACGTCTGGAAGAGCTAAGTTTTTCAGCCAATGCTGTAAAGATTGCTCTGCTTATCCTTGTGCTCTGTTTGTCCCTGTGGCACCGGTGGGCAGATTTTGCATTTCCCTTTAGCAGGGACTAACAAGTAAGAAAAATGGTGTCTACGTTGGAAATAAGGTACCACCAAAGCTCTGACCTAATTTCTTCTGCATTTTCTTTTAATACCAAGATATTTAGCAATGTTTCTGTGTGACTTCTTACAGTAAAATGTTGTGCTTCATATGCTGATGCCTGCCAGCATGCGTTCAGATTCTCATGCCTGTACATACTGGATGAGCTAGTACCCCAGCTCATATTGCATCAGACACTGATGCTGTGTGGGTAGAAGCTGTGCAGGCTTAGCCAAACCGCAGATCTCCATTCTTTTCTTTGTTTTGGGCAATGTATTTTCTCTCAATCCTAAACCCATCCAAGGAGAACATACTTTTCTCTTTGAGTGGCTGAGCATGGAGGGGGAGTGGGATGCAGCTGGGCATCATCCAGATCTCTCCCTCTGTTTTTCTCCTTCTTTGTCTCCTTTCATAGTTTTGAGATAGAGCTTTCTGTGGTATGTATTCAATGCTGCTTTGGATTTACAGGAAATTTTATAGATTTTTAGCTATAATGATAAAGATTGTTTCCAGGTTGTAGATGCAGGAGACTGCTGAGCTTGTTCCCACTGGAAGCTCCTGAATCTTTTCCAAGGGCATGAGAGGAATTAGCTGATGAAGCTCTTGTGGTTCGTTTTTGAGGGTACTCAGTATTAACTGTGATGTGGAATAACAGAACTGAGAAGTCAGGGTTTACAAATTTTCCCTTCTCTATTTTCCTGTAGCTTGGTGGTTGGAAGGCTTCAATGTATCCATCAATGATCCTGGATGAGGGGAATGAGTGTATCCTCAGCAAGTTTGCTGATGATAACAAAGTAGGAGGGCTGGCTGACACTCCAGAGGGCTGTGCTGCCGTCCAGCATGACCTGGACAGGCTGGAGAGCTGGACAGACAGGAACCTAATGAGGTTCAACAAGGGCAAGTATAGGGTCCTGCACCTTGAGAGGAACCAGGCACCAATATAGGTTAGGGGTCAACCTGCTGGAAAGCACTCCTAAGGAGAAGGATCTGAGGGTCCTGGTAGATAGTGAACGATCCATGAGCTAGCAATGTGCCTTTGTCACCAAGGGGCCAATGGAATCCTGGGCTGCATAGGGAAGAGTGTGGCCAGTAGGTAGATGGAGGTCATTCCCCCCCTCTACTCAGCACTGATGAGGCCACAGCTGGACTACTGCATCCAGTTCTGGGCTCCTCAGTTCAAGAGAGCCAGGGAACTACTAGAGTTCAACATAGGGCAGCAAAGATGATTAAAGGATTGGAACATCTTCCTTAGAGGAAGAGAAGGCTGAGGGGAAACCTCATTAAGGCTTATAAGCATCTGAAGGGTGGGTTGAAGGAGAATGGAGACAAACTCTTGTCAGTGGTTCCCAGTGACAGCAAAAAAGGGGCAACAGACACAAGCTGGAACATAGGAAGTTCCATTCAAATACAAGGGGAAACTTCTTTACGGGAGTGTGACAGAGCACTGGAACAGGCTGCCCAGGGAGGTTGTGGAGTCCCCTTCTCTGGGGGTTTTTCAAGACCTGTGGATGCAGTCCTGAGTAATGTGCTCTAGGCAATTTTGCTTTAGCAGGTGAGTTGGGCTAGATGATCTCTAGAGGTNCTCAGGGGTTTGCCCCCTTCTGAGTAATTTGCAAGTGTATGTACTCTCTTGCCTGTGACTCAGGATTTTTTTCCATTTCTGCATTTTCAGGTGCCCTGACATGTTCTGCTTCTGCGGACTTGTGCAATAAGGACTCTTTCTTGGTTAAATCACTTGCAGTTAAGCTTGAAATGAAAGGGAAAAAAATCGTGGAGAGGAGGTGGAGGACAGTAAACTTAGGCTTCTTGAATGGAAATGCTTTTATACTGTGATATTATATGATGTGTGATGCCAATGATGCATCACTCTAATATTACATTTTGTCCTTGATGGTGGTGACTTGAGATGATAAAGACTGCAGGTTTTGTTCAACATTTCTTAATTCAGAAATGCAGTAGAGTTCAGTATTATTAGTCTCTTTAGTAACGTCTGGAAGAGCTAAGTTTTTCAGCCAATGCTGTAAAGATTGCTCTGCTTATCCTTGTGCTCTGTTTGTCCCTGTGGCACTGGTGGGCAGATTTTGCATTTCCCTTTAGCAGGGACTAACAAGTAAGAAAAATGGTGTCTACGTTGGAAATAAGGTACCACCAAAGCTCTGACCTAATTTCTTCTGCATTTTCTTTTAATACCAAGATATTTAGCAATGTTTCTGTGTGACTTCTTACAGTAAAATGTTGTGCTTCATATGCTGATGCCTGCCAGCATGCGTTCAGATTCTCATGCCTGCACATACTGGATGAGCTAGTACCCCAGCTCATATTGCATCAGACACTGATGCTGTGTGGGTAGAAGCTGTGCAGGCTTAGCCAAACCGCAGATCTCCATTCTTTTCTTTGTTTTGGGCAATGTATTTTCTCTCAATCCTAAACCCATCCAAGGAGAACATACTTTTCTCTTTGAGTGGCTGAGCATGGAGGGGGAGTGGGATGCAGCTGGGCATCATCCAGATCTCTCCCTCTGTTTTTCTCCTTCTTTGTCTCCTTTCATAGTTTTGAGATAGAGCTTTCTGTGGTATGTATTCAATGCTGCTTTGGATTTACAGGAAATTTTATAGATTTTTAGCTATAATGATAAAGATTGTTTCCAGGTTGTAGATGCAGGAGACTGCTGAGCTTGTTCCCACTGGAAGCTCCTGAATCTTTTCCAAGGGCATGAGAGGAATTAGCTGATGAAGCTCTTGTGGTTCGTTTTTGAGGGTACTCAGTATTAACTGTGATGTGGAATAACAGAACTGAGAAGTCAGGGTTTACAAATTTTCCCTTCTCTATTTTCCTGTAGCTTGGTGGTTGGAAGGCTTCAATGTATCCATCGATGATCCTGGATGAGGGGAATGAGTGTATCCTCAGCAAGTTTGCTGATGATAACAAAGTAGGAGGGCTGGCTGACACTCCAGAGGGCTGTGCAGCCTTCCAGCATGACCTGGACAGGCTGGAGAGCTGGACAGACAGGAACCTAATGCGGGTCAAAAAGGGCAAGTANTGAGGTTCAACAAGGGCAAGTATAGGGTCCTGCACCTTGAGAGGAACCAGGCACCAATATAGGTTAGGGGTCAACCTGCTGGAAAGCACTCCTAAGGAGAAGGATCTGAGGGTCCTGGTAGATAGTGAACGATCCATGAGCTAGCAATGTGCCTTTGTCACCAAGGGGCCAATGGAATCCTGGGCTGCATAGGGAAGAGTGTGGCCAGTAGGTAGATGGAGGTCATTCCCCCCCTCTACTCAGCACTGATGAGGCCACAGCTGGACTACTGCATCCAGTTCTGGGCTCCTCAGTTCAAGAGAGCCAGGGAACTACTAGAGTTCAACATAGGGCAGCAAAGATGATTAAAGGATTGGAACATCTTCCTTAGAGGAAGAGAAGGCTGAGGGGAAACCTCATTAAGGCTTATAAGCATCTGAAGGGTGGGTTGAAGGAGAATGGAGACAAACTCTTGGCAGTGGTTCCCAGTGACAGCAAAAAAGGGGCAACAGACACAAGCTGGAACATAGGAAGTTCCATTCAAATACAAGGGGGAAACTTCTTTACGGGAGTGTGACAGAGCACTGGAACAGGCTGCCCAGGGAGGTTGTGGAGTCCCCTTCTCTGGGGGTTTTTCAAGACCTGTGGATGCAGTCCTGAGTAATGTGCTCTAGGCAATTTTGCTTTAGCAGGTGAGTTGGGCTAGATGATCTCTAGAGGTGCCTTCCAACTCTGACAATTCCAATTCCATGGGAGAATAACTGTGACAGTAGGGCTCACT
>VZRU01005376.1:94220-120970 GCA_013398155.1 Pedionomus torquatus | reverse complement strand
AAGTAGGAGGGCTGGCTGACACTCCAGAGGGCTGTGCAGCCTTCCAGCATGACCTGGACAGGCTGGAGAGCTGGACAGACAGGAACCTAATGAGGTTCAACAAGGGCAAGTATAGGGTCCTGCACCTTGAGAGGAACCAGGCACCAATATAGGTTAGGGGTCAACCTGCTGGAAAGCACTCCTAAGGAGAAGGATCTGAGGGTCCTGGTAGATAGTGAACGATCCATGAGCTAGCAATGTGCCTTTGTCACCAAGGGGCCAATGGAATCCTGGGCTGCATAGGGAAGAGTGTGGCCAGTAGGTAGATGGAGGTCATTCCCCCCCTCTACTCAGCACTGATGAGGCCACAGCTGGACTACTGCATCCAGTTCTGGGCTCCTCAGTTCAAGAGAGCCAGGGAACTACTAGAGTTCAACATAGGGCAGCAAAGATGATTAAAGGATTGGAACATCTTCCTTAGAGGAAGAGAAGGCTGAGGGGAAACCTCATTAAGGCTTATAAGCATCTGAAGGGTGGGTTGAAGGAGAATGGAGACAAACTCTTGTCAGTGGTTCCCAGTGACAGCAAAAAAGGGGCAACAGACACAAGCTGGAACATAGGAAGTTCCATTCAAATACAAGGGGAAACTTCTTTACGGGAGTGTGACAGAGCACTGGAACAGGCTGCCCAGGGAGGTTGTGGAGTCCCCTTCTCTGGGGGTTTTTCAAGACCTGTGGATGCAGTCCTGAGTAATGTGCTCTAGGCAATTTTGCTTTAGCAGGTGAGTTGGGCTAGATGATCTCTAGAGGTGCCTTCCAACTCTGACAATTCCAATTCCATGGGAGAATAACTGTGACAGTAGGGCTCACTCGCTCACCACAAGTGGAGGTCGCCCACATGAAAAAAAAATCAGAGAATAAGAACTAATCCCAGAAGGGTATCTGGCTGTTTTCTGCATGCAGATGAAAGACATTGCAGGCTCTGGCTTGCCTGAGCATTAGAGCATCTGGGATGTGGGAAAGATGACAGAGAAGTGGAACTCATAATGTAGCTCAGTGGTCTGGTATAAAGTATACAGTCATATAATTTTGTGAAACATCTTACCACTTAATTACTTCCATTGAAAACTTTGATCTGTTTTACTTTCATCTTTGTGTGGGAAAGATCTTTTTTGAAATTTTGACTGTTTCCTGTACCAGTCTAATGAGTAGTATGCTAACACTTGCTGTTGTTTAGTTGTAAAGCTGTTGTCCTATTAGGACATGATGTAGGTGGTCAATAGGACACTATAAGAAAGCACTAAGTCAGTTGCAGCATTTGCAGAGAAGCCACAAACTGAAGGCTGTTAGAATTTAGCTAATGAGTCCTTGTAAGTCATGGCTCTTCATGGAAAAAGTGATAATTTTGTAAATCAATCAAGAATCTATACAAATATTGATTAATTTAATTTTTCAGAATTCTGACACAGCTAATTATTTCTTTTGCTCATAAGATATTTTTGTGGAAAAAATAAATAAATTTAAGGCTCTTTTCTTGTTTCTGTCTAGTTGCTTTTGGTGTTCTTTATGATAGGAGTGGAATTGAGGTTATGCATCAGCTCTTGCTTCGAGGTGCAAAGAAGTAAACTTTTGCCCAGAAGTTGACAATTATTTATTTGTCTTGTTTTTCATTTTTCTTTATTAACTTCCATAAGGAAACAGTAGTACCTTACCTACACATCTTACTCTGGTAGTTTATAGCCTAAACTAGAATGTCTGTCTTTGCATGAATATCTACTTTTTCATCCAATCCATTATCAAGCACACAGTTAAAAGTAGGCATTTAAATCACAAACAGATTATTCCTTTTTAGCTGATTAAAGGCTCTCATCAGTTGCCTCTATTGCATTTGCCACCCTGCATTTGTCTGTGCACTCAGGTCTCTACAAAAAGTGCACTCTACCAAAACCCACACTTTTTCTCCTTCTAGAGGTGCAACTTGTTTGTGAGTCCTGCTTCTTTTTATGGCTTCACCTGATGACCTTTTCTTTTAATTCTGGAAGATTCCTTTGATTTAATGGAAGTTTCTGTCCTGTGAGAATGATAATGTAACACTGTGTGCTTTTTTATGTAGTATTCTTTTTTACTAGGCAAAAACAATTGTATAATTATTCTCATTAGTGGTTCAGATTTTGAAACTGATTCAAACAAGTGCCCCTTTGAAATAAAAGGTTGAGCAGTAGCATATTGAATGAGAGTAACAATTTAAAAAAGCATAATTTGGGGTTTTTTTAGTTCTTTTTAGTGGACATGTTGTAATTTTATACTGTTTAGCCCTAAACTACTGGCTTCCATTACATAACACACTACATGGGAAGCAGTTCTGCATTGGGAGATTATATACTGTGGAAAGAATTTTTGGCTTTGATACCAATTAGACAATCATACACATCAACACAGTGCAAAAACTAACCAGCTCGTCCATTCTTGATGTAAACTATGCTCTTTTGGTATTTTTTCCCAATTGGTTTGTACTGCAGTAGCAATTGTAATAATTTAGAAGACTGCTTTGACATCAAAAAATCAAACATCCAAGAAATGCATTTTACTTCAAATATTTAGTTTATATTAAGCCAGGCCTCTGGGATGGCCACTGAAAGTAGGCACCTGCTAGAGTGAAGTTAGTGAATAACTAATTTTCTTTGCATAGGGCAATTCTGGAATTTTACATCTTGCATATTATCACTTTCCTCATTCCCTGAGAACTGTTTTTTTTTTTGGTGTGTGTGATGAAGGCATAAAGAACTGATAATAAACCTGTCCTGGAATTCCCAATTCTCCATCCCAGCTAAATTGCTATATTTCTTGTTCCTTGATGCTCTCCCCTCAGGGGAGCATGGTTTTTTTCCCCTTTACTCCATTGTTGGCTTGACTTAAAACTAGGAGGTGGTGTTTAATTGATGTTTTTGGATCTATTTTTACTAATGTAGTGGTTTAATATACTTTGTTAATTATATTTGTAATATCAAATAAGTTTTTGTAATTGATTTAGTTTGTCATATTAAAGCTATTGTGTGTTGATTTTAACATTCTCTCCATTTTTCTTTAGTGTTCTCTTATGTTTCCTTCATTCTTTTGGTTCCCCTTACTTAAAGTAAGTCTTCCTACTTCAGTAAGTCTGGTCAGAGCATCCCTATCCAGGGCTGTTTTCCTGTTCCCTGTTCTTGAAAGTATCTATCTTGCTTCCATGTGAAATTTATTTCTTGTATGAATTGTATTTTACCCACACTCCTCTTAAACACTGCAGAATACTCAATCATTATTAATTTAGAGGGGCATAAGAAATTCCTGTCTGGAGTCAGAATCAAAGTCAAAATTGTAAAAGGGCATTCATTTTATCCTTACTCTAATAAAATTTATAATGTTTATCAAACTTATATGTTACTCATTAGATAAAACCCCTAGAGGGAGACATGATCACAGAAGGATTATTGTAATGCCTCATCACTCTGATCTTTTCACAATAGCTGAAGTAATTTCCCTAGGTCACTTTGCGCAGCCTGTTACTTGATAATCGAGTAGTGATAACATTATTGTTTGTAGATGTCTAATCAGTTCTTTCTTCTTTTAAAATAAGGGCCTTTTTTAATTTGTGAAGGGGAAAGGAGAAAAGTCCCATCTAGCTTTCTTTTATTTCTTTTTAAATTTCAACCACAGTGATACATTATGGAATCTTGGGGAAAAAAAAAAAAGTAAAATTCATCCTTGCTTGCTAACATTGCACCTTAGCATTACTAGCCAGCTCACTAGCATTGCACCCTGCCACCCACCCAGACTGTCTTTCTCTGGCTCTGTACTGCACCCAGTAATCTGCATATTTATGATTTCATTTGTAATGCTTCTACTGCTGGTTTGAAAAGTACAGCGATGCACTCTGAAATGTTTCATTTATCAGTTCTCTGTGTGTGTTTATGTAAAAAAGCTTATCCTAGCATACTATATTGTTTGGATGTCGACAGGGTAATTAACTTGTAGTATGATCCTGTTAATTCAGTTTCCTTAAATGTAATTTATTGTTTAGATGTCTTCAGCCATTTTCTTACAAATGTTTTAGGATCTTTTTTGTTTACTTTTTAAATTAATTCCATTAACTTATCTTATAAAATATGTCTTTTACCTCACAGTGAATAATCAGTATTTTCTGTTCTTCTGTGAATGAAGATTTTAATATTTTTCAATGACGACATGAAAAATTATGGTTAATTTCTGTTCTTTAAATTTATCAGGTTTTTTGTTATATTTGGGTCTCAAAATCTCACAGAGAAGTTCAATCTTTAAAAAGCAAATGGATATTTTAATAATGCCAAGTGGAATATTCTCCTATATATGTACCTACATTTTTTTATCTTTAAATAAAAAAATATGGGAAGGCATTCAAGGGAAGGACAAACTCTACCTAATAGCTGTATGTTTTCAAGGGGTATAATCAAGATGGTGTTTTCTTGCCTACTCTGATTTCAGGCTAGTGAAAAAGGAGTTGTCTCACTGATACCAGGTCTCATGAGGTATGGGTTTCTTAGGAGTTTCTTTAAAAATCCCTTCTTGAATGTGAGCATCCTTCTGACCTCCACCAGTCCTACTAGCTTTTTTGTTCCTTTTCCTTCAACTTTTTTCTTTCTCTCTCTCTCTTNTTTTTTTTTTCTCTCTTTCTTTTTTTTTTTTTTTTTTTTTTTTTTTTTTTTTTTTTTTTTTTTTTTTTTTTTTTTTTTTTTTTCCCCCTGCCCTCTTTTGGGGATTGGGAGTAAAGGGGAACATCTTTGTCTTTTTTTGCTATGATTCTATTATTGCTTTTTAATAAAACTGAAGCCTGGATATGGATTGCTGATGTGAGGACTGACAAAGGATGTGATACTTTTAGGCTAGTGCATCTGCCAGACAGACTGTGCTCACAGTAGAAGGACCTATAACTGCAGACAATGAACACCTACACAGAGGCCAAAAACATTAGGGCAGCTATGTTAGCCTTGTCCAGCTGTGGTGTTCAAGAAAGACAGAGTTGTGCAGGAGGGTCAAAAAAGTTTCTGTTCTAACCTAGGCACAATGTCTGGGTCTCTCGGGAAAAGGCACCCTACAGGCTGTTGATATTTTTTTGTTTTTCTTAAACTTTGATTGGAGCTTAATGTTTTGATGAGACCACCTGCATTCCTAGTGACTTAACAGCTCAAGAGACTGTGTCTCATACTGCTTTGCACCCGCTTTATTTGTCTGAGAAGATGTCTACAACAAATTTCCCAACTGTCACATTTTGCTGGAGCATATTTTCCTGTCATGGTACAGAGTGGTCACAGGCATCTACTCTTCCAAGCACAGGCTGCAAGAGAAAGCACCAGAAAGGAGCTTTCTGAAAACAGAGATGTTCTTGGATCGCTGATTTACAACAGAGGCAGAATTTTGGCTTTGTTCTAAACTGTCCTATTTTTATTATTTATAATTTTTTTTACACTACTTGGGTTTGATTCTATGCTTCTTATGTTTATGATGTTGGTATTTAACAGTGACAAATTCTTAAATTTTAAGGTGATACCCTATGCAAGCTATTAAATCTAAAGAAAATAGTTGTTGCACACTTCATCAATCACAACAACACTTAGGAGAAAAAGAGAGGAAATACTGATGTCCAGGGCTGTGGCAAATCCGACATTCCAAAAGATAGTTAAGGCTGTTGCTATAAACCTGCTGCAGTGTAGGAGAGCAGTGAACTGTTTAATTACATAATCTATCTTTTATATTTTGATTTTTATTTTATCTAATTAATCTCAGTGGTCTTTTTACTCTGGACTTGCACTTTGATTCACATCTTGTGTTTTATCAATGTAAATATTTCATGCTGGATTTGATTAATCAAAGGGATGAGAAACAATTTTCCCTTTGTTTTGAAATTGTTACTCAATTAGGACCTTTCTGCTTGCATAAACATTACAGGGATAGTATTTAGACTTTGAAAAGGACAGAGAAGGTAACTTAAATCTAAATATCAATTAATTGTTCAGAGACATTTCATTAATATTTTTTAATATGTTTCATTGTCTATTGCCCAAAGGTGTTTCAGTTCCTTCAAGAACTAAAGGGAAAACTGGGCTTTAAGTGGTCAATAGAATACGGAAAAGATGTCTTTGGAAAAGTGTGAGGCACAAAAAGCTAGCTTCAAAAAACCATGAGCATTTTATTTAGAATTACTAAAACATGAAAGAGAACATGATGAAAAGGACATGCACAAGCCTCTGCATTGCATTCTAGTACTGAGCTGAACAGATACAAGTTATTCTTATGTGACATATGAACTCCATTTCACTTTGAGCACCATTGCAGTAAAGCTTCTTAAAGGTGGAGCAATCTGAAGGGGGACATAGAGAGCAGTGGAGGGGAAAAAAGAGAAGGGTCTCTCTTGGACAGATAGCTTTGAATTTTGCTTTTGCGTGTGTGTTTTTTTTTTTTCTTTTTTCTGTTTCTTGTGGCTGATACTGATCCCTCTGGGACCTGAGGTCCTACAAAGAGCAAGCCCAAGCCTGACCCAGTATGGTAGTTTAAATGTAGCATCTTCTTTCTTATGTCTCAGTGACACCTCCTTCTCTCTATTGAAAAGGTGGATTCTGAATCACCAGTTTCAGTTGGTTTTGTCTTGTGTAATATACAATGAAGACTTGACAAATGACACCTTTATAAACAGAAATATCAGAATTGTTGTTTTCCTGGCCCTTACAGAATATCTTCCAGTGTTCAGCATGTATATATGTAGGAGCTGCAATAGACTGGAGATCTGGAGTAAGAAGTGACATACCAGAAGAGAGTAAAGGTTGCTTCTGTATAAACCAAAAAAGCAAATCCAATCTTAGCTATGCCACCAGGTACAGGTATAGCAAATGCAAAGTTCAGTCTAGATCTTTATACCTATCTCTGCCCAGTCTGGTTGTATCTACTTTCTTCATTTGAGTGTGATCAGCTTGCACCCCCACCAAGCAGCTTGTCATGAGATAAGCTAGTTTACCTGACGTGAGATTTCTCAAGTGCTAAAAGAAATTTTCTATTTGGCTAACATATTCATCACTTTGGTAGGCACAACACAGCAGTGCTCTCTCCCCTGAAAAAAAAGGAGGAATTTCCGTGGCTACTAAACTTTGTCAGTTTCCCTTATTTCTTTAAGTAGGTTGCCACTAAGGAATTTTGACTAAACTTGCAAAAACTAGTATCTCTCTTTCCTTCCTTCCCATTGTATGAGTAAGATAATGATATCTATTTAACATGAAATTTGATAAGTGTCTCTTGTCTTGTGTCTATTGATGCAATAAACTGTTCATGCGCTCCTTTAACCATACAGTCAACTGCATAGGTTTTTGCCTCATTGTCCAGAAGTGCTTGCAGGTGCAGGTTGTTTGCATTTCATCTTTTCAGTTGGGGTATCCACTGAGTGCTGCTGAGGTGCAGGCTTCCTCCTATTTCCCTTAAGTATTGTTGGTTTCAGTAGCAAACAAACTCTTTTCAGGAGGCATCTTTGACTTCCCTTGGACTGCTAACTGATATAATCTTTTTGTCAATGCTGATGCCATCTCTGTCCAAGCCAAGTGTGATCAGGCTCAACTGGAAGCCATTTCAGTTCTGGCTTACAAGTGTTGTAGAGGTCCTTTCCTGCAGAACAGTCTGTAGGGGCAGGCCTGTGCCTATTTGCTGGGACCCTTACAATTTTAGCCATTGTTCTGGAGACTAAATACTTCAAAAGCCTTGTTTTCACAGTAGCGTTTAGGCAGTTGATAGAACCTGACTGATTCCTCCCACCCCCATTCTATTCATATCTTNTTTTTTTTTTTTTTTTTTGGTTCTTCAGATATTTCTATTCACTGTTTTATATCTATAATTTTCATCAACTTTCCTTACTGCTCTCCTTGTAACTTTTAGTCTGAGCTCTCTGTTGCTTACTGTAAAATATGACGTTGGATGATATTTTACTATTAAGTAACATATAATTACATATCATCTTTGACTTGTCTCAGCTTCAATTAGGTTTTGATATATCACTTACTCTGTTATTCAGCTAATCACTTTCTTCCTATGGAACATTGCAGAGAAATATCTTTTTAATAAAAGATTTTGAAATCTCACTTTTGTTGTTGAATGTATCCAAGTAGCTTACACAGTTTTCCACCACAAAACGCATCTGGACTGTCAGCATTGTGTACATGTGCGTGTATTATAGCACTGCAATTATTTTCCAGGGATCTTAGTGTGTTTGTGTCTGCCGTTAAGATGAATGTGTACCAGATGCTGTTTTAAAATGAAGCACTATTGTATGGGCTGACGGATGGAAAGTTTGTCAAAAGTAGTGAAGGCTTCTACAGGGGATACAAAGCAGCTGGAAAAATTCATTGTTATGTGCTGCTAGTATGAGTCTCTAGTTCAGCTGTGCTGCATTTTGATTAGAAAGTTAGATCCTATGGAAGTGTCAAACATAGTTCCGGGTGTTCTCTATTTTTATGGCATTTGCAATGTGGTGTTCACCTCTTTATTCTCAGCCAGTAAATCTACTGTTTTTACATGAATGTCTGTTAAGAAGCACAATAAGAGTTGGCAAACATGAGCTGTATCTATTCCTTCTATATGAGTGTCTTGTTAGCCAGTGGAGATTAAAATGCCCTGTTGATGGTTTCACTGGTATTTGTACAGAGAATAGCTGGTATAGCAGATGAACAATGCCATTTTTTTTTCTTTTTAATTCTCTGTTATGTTACCCACAATACTGTTCCGTGCTATAGTATGACTATAATTAGAAATGTGATTATGTAAAAGTAGCATCATCTTATTCAGTCCTACTTCTTCTTGTGCTTAATCCTTTTATGCCTATTTTTGCTTTCTAGATAGCCAAGTTTTATCTAGAACTGTGGCATCTAAGAACACTATGTTTCTTGCAAGGGACTTTATTCTGTATTAGCACCTGTCTTATCTATATGCAGAGGCATATCAGCTCTGGTGCTTGAAATCTCTTGTTTCTGAATCTCCAAGTTTCTTTCATCCTGCTCTATGGTGGCCATTTATGTCTCCTGCATGCCAGACATCTTTCCCTATTGCTTTAGGAGGGTCTCTCTTGCTTTTCTGATTCTAGGGATTCCCGGAGCCAGTTCTGCTCTCTTTTGAGGTGGGTCTCTCCTGTTGGTCAATACTAAGAGGATATTTAGAAGAGAATATCTCCCCCCATTGTATCTCCTTAAGATATCAAGAGAGTAGAAAAAAATAGTCCATTGTATGCTCCAAACTGCCATAAGACAAAGTGGCAGAGGAAGACAAGGCACTTCATTAATTAGCATTGAGGTTGCAAGTTATTTCTGCAGAACAATTGCATCTATCTTGTGTAAATGAAGGCTAACCTTGAAATCTGTCTTACCAATGCTCACTTGGGCCTGATACACTAAGGTTACCTCTTCAAAAACCTACTCCTTACTAGAATCACTTTAGAAAATCACCTCAGAAACTACTGCATTCAAGATTTGTGTTTGTGTCAAGCAAAATTGCCAAGTGAGCAGTACATGTAAATGTATAGCAGAGTGATGGTATTGGTATTGTCTCCTACCTTATGCTGATATATTTTCAGATGGAGAGGGTTAGGAAGGCATTTTGGATGAAATGATGAGGAGCCTTCAAGCCCTCTGGGTAATAACTCAATAGCCCATGAGAGAAGTGCTCAGAAGAACAAGGACTAATTTTGCATTCTGACCAAAACTAACTTTTTCCAACGTTCAGAATCTACAGTTTAAGGCTGGAAGGGTGACTGTAGTATCATCCTGGCCAGAAGGGACCTCCAAAGGTCATCTAGTCTGACCTCCATGTAGTTGCAGGGACACCCCCAATTAGACCAGGTTACCCAGCGCTTTGTCAAGCCTCACCTTGAATATCTCCAGGGAAGGGGCCTCAACCAGCTCCGTGGGCAACCTGGCCCAGTGTTCCACCACCCTCATAGTAAAGAGCTTATTCCTAATGTCCAATCTAAATATGTTCTTCTCCAACTTAAAGTCATTGTCCCTCATCCTATCACTGCAGGCCTTTGGAAACAGACTCTCCCCAGCCTTCCTCGAGGCCTTCTTCTGGTACTGGAAGGCTGCGATTAAGTTTCCTCAAAGCCTCCTCTTCTCCAGGCTGAACAACCCCAGCTTCCTCAGCCTAACCTCGCTGAGGTGCTCCAGCCCCCTGATCATTTTCTGGCCCTCTTCTGGACCCACTCCATTAGGTCCATATCCTTCCTATATTGAGGGCTCCACACCTGCACACAGTACTACAGGTGGGGTCTCACCAGAGCAGAGTAAAGTGGCAGAATCACCTCTCTGGATCTGCTGGCAACACATTTTTTGATGTAGCCCGCAATGTGATTGTCCTTCTGGGATGCAAGTGTGCATTACTTGCTTATGTCTAGCCTCTCATCCATCAGCACCCTCAAGTCCCTTGCTTCAGTGCTGTTTCTAATACCTCATCCCCTAGTCTGTATTGATAGCAAGGATTGTTCCATCCCAAGTGCAGAACCCTGCACTTGCTCTTGTTGAACCTCATGAGGTTCATCTTGGCCCACCACTTCAGCCTGTCCAGTTCCCTCTGGATGATGTCTCATCCCTCTGGTGTATCAACAATGCCACACAGCTTGGTGTCATCTGCAAACTTGCTAATGGTGCATTCCATTCCCCTGTCAATATAATTGATAAAAATGTTAAACTTGTATTGGTATTAAGTATAGGTATGTATTTTATTAAGGAATTATGGGGAGGGTTTTTTTTTTTGTTTGCTTAGTTCTATTCATTATTTTGTAAATGATTTTGTCATCCAAAGACTGTAAAAATAGATTTTTAAATGCTAGCAGAAACTGCCTGTATTCCAGGCAGAATTTTACTTGCTAGAAATTTCAGAGATGCAGATTATTGCTGGATTTTTGCTGGCCTTATAAAGAATGCTGCATCAGTAAATGCAAAAGTAATCCAGATCTGTTTCAGTTTACACTACAAAGAAAGGGATTTCCCATTTTGATTTTGGATGTAAACCACTTAGTGTGTTTAATCTGGTGATATTTTCTTCTAAAATGACAAACATTTTATTAGAGCCTGCATTAGTATCCAAATATTTTGGTTACCTTCCCTAGGCATTGCATTTGATATTGTGGCAAGTAACAGTGAAATTGTTTTTTGTATAGTTGAAATTTCATATGTTTTCAAAGTCTGTTCTTTTTCTTTTTCTGTCTTGCAGTTTTCAGCGAAGATCTACATGCCAGTCTATATTTTGTCAATGCATCTCTGCAAGAGGTAGTGTTTGCTAGCACCACAGGGACATTGGTACCCTGTCCAGCAGCAGGGATCCCCCCTGTGACGCTCAGATGGTACCTAGCAACGGGCGAGGAGATCTACGATGTCCCAGGGATCCGCCACGTCCACCCCAATGGCACTCTCCAAATTTTCCCCTTCCCTCCTTCAAGCTTTAATAACTTAATCCATGATAACACTTACTATTGCACAGCTGAAAATCCTTCAGGGAAAATCAGAAGTCAGGATGTTCACATTAAGGCCGGTAAGTTCAGTCTTTTGTTGGGTTCAAGTGGGCATAAGGAGGGAGGAAACTTGGGTGTTTCAGACAGAGCAGCTGTCAATCAAAGGAGATTGGCCAGCAGTGTAACCTCTGAGTTCTTCACAATATTAAGCAAAATACTGGATTCTTCCCTCTCCTCCCTGATTTGATTGATTTTGGTTGTGAAAAGTTAGGTTTCTCAAGATTGTATTTAGTTGAGCTTCTGCACAAACATAAGGAAAAACTAACTGATAATGAAATAATTAATCAAACCATGCTGACTCATCACAGAGCTGTGTGAGAAAAAGATGTAGTCTTGGAATTTGTATAGGAGCTGGAAAAAAAGAGGAATATTTGCCTAATCACATTCCTTCTCATTTACTTGTATTCAGTTGTGCTTTGTTTTGAGAGAAACTTGTGTCCTGTGTAATGATTCAGAAACTGATGTTGATCCATAGGCAGTGCTTTCTGTTTAAGCTAAAACATGCAAATAAGCATAATGGTTTTGTGTCTTTTTTATACTGACTGTGTGCTGACTGGGTCAGACAGTGGAGAATTACAGTGGGATCAAAATCAGGCCTTTTGTTACAAGACATAAACACATGATTGCATATCTTTTGACGGTTTTTGTCTACCCGCTTCAGTTAATTAAAATATTCAAACAAACAAACCAACAAAAGCTAGTCTGGGAGCTGACCCTTGGATAATGCAAATCCTAACAACCTCTTTGTTGTTGGAGCTGATGGCCTTTTTTCAGAAGAGAAGTATCTTTCCTTTGGAGGTACGCCTTCACAGGAGTTACGTAGGGAAAACTGCAAACAGTCAGCAAGATTTGTCTGTACTCTCTTTTTAAATAAGATAATGTATTAGCTTCTTAACAATAAATTAACATTCTGAGATCTGTGGTTTGTAGACAGTTAGAAGGCAAGAATACAGGTTGCCATGAAATTCATGTGTCTTATTAAAATTTTAGAATAGAAAAGTGGGTTTTCTTGCACAAGATGTAACTAGTAGAAAGGAGTTCACTTTACATGTTTTGTGGCATTTGTAAGTGGTCTTTGCTGCTTCTGAAAATGTTTAGCTGTCTACAGATCAAAAAAATTTAAAAACCAAAGATTCAGAAGAATACATAGTAACCAACATAGTGTTTGGAACACTCTGGGGTTTGTGCTGATGGTTTTACTTTAATGGATTTATGGACGAGTTGTCTGGCAGAATTATATTTAGAGAGAGCAATCTGTTTTTTCCTTGGTGGATTTGTTAACATAACTCAATTTTCAGTATCTTTTTGGGCAACTTTTTGTCCAGAATTAGTTTCCATTTTTTTCTTAGATAAACTAATGTGTGATATTGAGGAGGCTAAAACTTACAATGTTGTGAGTTAAGGTTCTGAACTGGAACTCATTTATTTGTAAAAGCATATGATATGGATGACAGGATGCAGCTATATCCATTGATCAGTACTTATACATTTATCTGTGGAACCCCCCAAAAACTCTTCCTCTTCTATTTTAAGAATTAAACCTCGCAAATAGAAGAAGGACCTGAAAAAAAGGGCTTTGCAGTAGATGGCTGTAGCTGCTTGACTCATAGGCCAACAACTTTTTTGGCCATGTCAGAAATACCCCTTTTTAACCCTTTTTCTTCTCTCTTTAGCCTTTTTACCCATGATCTGTTAATTTCTCAATGTGATTCTATTACTCAGATATCTGAGGTTTGGAGAACAAGCTAAACAAGTCCCCTTCATTCATATAAACTGATATTGTGTGTCAGAGCTATTAGTATCTTTTCCAGAGGCTTGTGTAATCCCCCAGTCATAGGATAATAGAATTTTTGAGGGAGTCTTCTGTATAGCAGTAAGCATATTTTATGTTTAGATGATAAAGACTGTGCTGTTCAAAAATGAAGTGGTAAACTTTATTTGTTTGTGTGTTACTTTCAATTACATTCCTATTCATGTGAAATCTTTATATAGGCTCATATTGGCCTGAATTAACACAATTTTGGGGGAGCCTTTTCTAATCTCTTTCTTTTCCACTTCCTCCTCCTTCCAGTGCCCTCCAAAAGCAAAAGGATCTTCTAGGAATACAGAAGCAATCAGTAGAGATCATAGCACAGTCATAGGAAGGCTGAAATAGCTCTGTCCATTCTCAGTCAGCTTGAGGAAAGTCTAAAGCTTATTTACCTGTTTCTCCAAGCGTATGGGTAGCAGGTATAAGGGTTTCAGCTCACAGATGATTGTAGTTGTGGTTTTGCACGTAATGCAACACGCATCCCCAATCCCCCAAAAACCATAAAGTGCACGCTTAGACACCCAAACCCAATCCTCTTCCAGGACAGTCCTATGTGGGAGTAAAGGTGCATAATTCCATTTCATCTTCAATCTTTCCAGTGCAATCAAGGCAGGAAAGGATATATCTTTTTATCAAAGACTGGAATTCTCTCCCAAATTCATGACCTGGGGACTTGGGATTCTCAATAAGAAAAAATAAATCAGCAAATTATTCATGCGAACTGGCAAAATTATGATCTGGAAATAACTGAGGGGCCTTTGAAATCGGAATATTGTAAACTTTTTAAGTAAGCGAATGAATAATTCTGTGTCTGTTCTTACAGAAATGATCAACTGGGCAGATTTTGAAAATGACCAACTGTTCTGAAAAAAAATACAGATACCCTTAGCAGGGTGTTAGGGTATTTTTGTTAAACAAGACTTTTCTGTAAATGATGGTTGTGGTGTGAGCATTAGACAAAAGTCAGGCTCATTAAGGTGATCTATGGGCCATTCCCTTTGGTGTAGAACAAGATTAGAGGGCTGCTTCATCACAGGGCAACCAGTGTTGTAAAGTCACTGCATTAAAAGTGCTTATAATATCAGTACATCACTTTAGAAACTTAACCCTTGATTAAAAATATTGACTTTTTAAAAAGCTAGCCGTGTCTGTCTTATCACAGAAGAGAGATTTCTTATGATTTTAAAAAAAAAATATAATTGATTTATGATTAGATTTACCTAGTTTTAGTTAGAGTTCCTAACTGTTATATTGCTACAGTCCTGTTTGGCGTGGAGAATTTCAGTCTTCCTTTTTGCAGTGGTAGCACTGGACCTGAAAACTTGATGCTGTTTGCATTTGTGAAATACATTTCAGTACTCTCCCATTTTTTTCATGGAATACATTTAAATGGGGCTGACACTTCAAAATTCCAGTGTGCCTGGCATATAGAAATAGTTTTGTAAACTCTGCAAAGGACTTACTAACTCTTCAGTCCAGAATCAACGTGGCTAAATGTAATTGGCGGAGCTGTTTGTGGGCAAGACAGGTAGTCAAGAAACATCTCTGCAATGTGCTGGTTCGGTATTGCTGATTTGGTTACACTGCTACACTGAGGTTGTTCTTCCCAATAACCCTTACCCTCAGGCATACACATACTTCAGACAAACACATCATTTTCCACTACATTCATTCCTAATTTCTGTGAAACTGCCACTTCAAGACCTATGCTTTGTTTGCCACTTCAGTATATAGAACTATGTTGGCTGTGGTGATTTCTTCTCTTGCACCTTGACCTTATGGTCCTATGGAGAGTATATGTTGCTGCTTGTCCTTCCTGTCATACCCATTTACTTGCAGTAGACAACATCCCTTTCTTCTCTCCTCTACCACCTTCTCCATTAACTGTTGCCCACAGGATTTTTTGGTCTTATTCTACACTGAACTGTTTCAGTGCCAGCATTTTCCTTCTTTCCATTGTCCTACCTGATGTATTTTCATTTCAGTCCAATGATATTAATTTGGTGTGAAAGTTTTCTCCAGTTTTTCTTTTTTGTCTTGTCCATTAAATTAATTCTTCCAGATGCTAGACTACTCATATGCTGGATTGAAGTGTTCTCATGCTGTTATTAAATACAGCTCTGAATCATAGTTTCTGTTTTCTTACCATTAACCTAACTTTCTTTCAGTGCTGGTCAACTGAATGTAGCTCTTATCTTACCTGCTACCATTTCTCTGTGTTTCTGAGACATTTCTTTTTAATCTATCACTTCCATCAATTTTTCTCCTTCAGTTCTCATTTCTTCAAAATCCTAAGTGACACTGGTCTTCTCTTCTACCCTCTGGACATCTAGTTCGCCCACAGAACTTGTATGTGCTTTGTACCCTTTGATAGAGTAGAAAGCAATTTGCAATAGGAAACATGGCATGATTAACTAGAGAAGTAGCAGAAGACATGACACTATTTACCCATATAAATATGGAGTTCTTACAAAAGTCTTTCTTTCTCCTTGACCTCGGAATTAGGGAAAGAACACGGAAACGTAGTGAAATGCAGATTTTGAGGAAACAAGGAGGTCTGAGAATGCTTTCATATGAATTTGCAATCAGCCTTACAAAACTGTCATTTACTGAGACAAAAAAAATCACAACCTTAATAAGCTCCTTGGGGGAACTTTGCAAGGCTAACCGAGGAAGTGAATGGGATGTATCACTACAATTTGTTTAACAAAATGTCTTCTTCTATCTTCAGTTTTACGGGAACCCTATACAGTCCGTGTGGAGGACCAGAAAGCCATGAGAGGCAATGTAGCAGTGTTCAAGTGCATTATCCCCTCCTCTGTGGAGGCATACATCACTGTTGTCTCATGGGAGAAAGACACAGTCTCGCTTGTCTCAGGTAGGCTGTTATGGTTTTCTTTTCCAATTGGCTATGGCAGCTATGGTTCCTCGTTTTTCCCACCAAGGCCTGATGTTTACTTTGAGTCAATTGTAGCTGAATGGTATGTCATCCTTCCACTAGGGTATTTCACATTAGCACTGCTGCATCCCTATGCCTGTCTGTGACGTGAAGGTTTTAGACAGCTCTGCTTTTTCTAGCATGCTTGAGGGGAAAAATAACATGGTTTTTGTTTTATACCAGACATAAAACCAGCTTCCTCGTACTGTGGCAGTGGGTTCATGTTTTAACTTTAATAGGGAACTCCTATGTGCCAAAGAAATTTGAGTGTCGTAAAAACATGTGTTGGGTTTTAACTATCTTTCAGGAGTAATGTTACTTATGGATTAGGAGAAATACCTAGTCTAAATTTGTTTGGTTATGTTTAAATGAGGTATGTAATTGGTATCTATCACTTCATAACATTTTAATCTCAAATATCTTCATAAACAACACTGGAAGCTTAAGCACATGGTAAACTGTGCTGTAAGCCGAACGTACCAAAGTGAAACAATCTATTCTAAAGCAGTTATATGCATTAATCTGTTTACTGACAAAGGGGGAAAATGTGAGGCATTGTTCAGGAAGCACAGGGAATTCAGGCAAAGAATATCCAACATTTTAAAGCTTAAACATTTTAAGAAATTCATGGCAGAAAGTATATGTGGGAAAATATTTTCAGTATAGTACATATCTAAATTATATATTACACACAGTGCAGCTGTTGATACACATACAAATGATTTATGTGTGCAGAAATTTGAAACATATTGTTCTAGGGTAGTGCAGAATGGACAGTAATAGTTTGAGTTAAATCCTGTTGTAGAGTATATTTAAGAATATGATTGTGTTTATGTTCCTGCAATGCTTGGAAATGTTTTTGTACTTATTTTCAGTGTATTAATAATCTTTCCTTTCTGACAAGTGTTGCACTAATGGAAATATCTATCTTTTTATATAACTTGTATCATAGGTTTTTTTTAAATGCATTTTATTGGTTCCTTAGATGTTTGTTCTATTTTTAAAAATATATTTCAAATAGATTTCTTAAGGATTTGGTAGATATTTGGTACGATGTAGTTGATGCTCAGTCGTCCTGTGCTACTGGTGTACTGTTTAAGCTTGGGAAATCCACTTCTCTTTTATTCTCTTGAATTTTGGTGTCACATTATTTTTGTCATCGAGCAACTGAAACCGAATGTGTTTCCATGAAGAAGTCTCCAATATCTGAATTGTAGGACTCGCCAACACTTCAGCAAATATAGTCAGGTCAGAGTTGTATTTCAATAACACAAGCAAAGTTTGCATTACTCTGTATGTAATGAGAAAGAATTATCCTTAATATTACCTAAACTATGATTATCTAATGCAACATCAGATGACTGAGTTTGTTTCTTCATCATAAAATAGGCTACTACATGATGCACATACATCTGTATATGTGAGTATTTGCTGGTGGAAAAGAATATATATACCTACATGGTTAACTGTCTTTTTTTTTTTTTTTTAAAGTTTATTCATTTTATATTATAAGAAAACATGCATTTTTTTTAATCGGTCAAAATAGGTTGCATCCTCTCAATCTGATTTTTTTTTTCTTTTTTTTTTAATTTTATTTTAACTTTAGCGTTAGTACCTAGTACCTATGTGATCTATTTGAGTGGTTCAATCCTGCCCTTCACCTTGGGATCAGGAGTAGGGCACGTAGGTCTCTGTAACTCTGTCTTTTAGGGGAGAAGGTGTGACATTTCTGCAGAGTGTCATGGCTGCCATTTTAAGATAATTTTATTCTGGTTAGTCTATATTAATTTTAACTCCAAACATTTGGGTAGAAAAGCTGTGTAATAACAATTTACTAGATGGATGTAAATTGAATCACTTTTTTTTCTTTTTTCCCCCAATGCAAATTCTTACTGCCACTGATTAAGCTATAATCATCAAAAATCTATTACAAATTTCAACACTTAAAACTCAGTTTCTAGTTATCTCACAATCCTTTAATTTGACAGTTAGAAATCTAAATGGAGATAAAATACAATTCATTACAACTGATGTTATTAAAAAAAAATAATGTCGTTTTATCATATTGGATCATATCACAGTAAAGATTTATTTTCAGAGATGAAATCACTGGTTAGATTACAGGTTGATGCTCTTTGTCACGCAAGGGCAAAAGCGAGGCAGGAAAATATTGTTGTGTTTAACCACAATGATTTCAAGATTTGTTTGTTTGCCATTTATACTCTTTAACTGCGGCTTAATACTGAGAGCGTTTAAAAAACAGAACCCATATGTGTTTCATAAAACAATTGCCTTGAGTTTTACCCATAATCAATTTTGCAATAATCTGACCGTGAACTCAAATGGTAGGTATTGATCAAGCTTGTCTTCTTAGAATGCTAGTGCTGATGAATAGGATGCGAGACATAACACGACTGTTGAGCTGTTTTCTACTAATGATCAATATTCTGAGGAAATGCATATGCTTCCTTATGTAGCCACTGCTGGTGTGGTGTTTTTTTTTTTTTTCTTTTGTTTTGTTTTTAAATGTGTACTAGACCAGATTCATTGGTGTGCTTTTTATTTCACCACTTAATATTGGAAAACATTAAGTTCTGATTTGCTGTGTTCTTGTTTCTTAATATGACTGATGTTATTGGTTACTCATTAACGTCAGCGAAAATAAGACCCATCTTGAGGCAAAACCTCAATTGTGAAAGAGCAAAAATACAAAAAGATACATACTCAGAATGATTATCATGGTTTGAGGTGGACAAGGTTTTTTGGGGAGAACTAGGTAGTGTTTACTTGAAAAGAAGGAAAAGAGGAAGGGGAGAGAGGAAAAAGACAAGAAAAACATTTTCACTGAGATGATATATCCATTTCAAATAGAAGACACAAGTACCTCAGGAAGCTTGAACAGGAAAGGTTGTGGTTTGGTTTTTTTTTTTTGTTTGTTTGTTTGTTTTTTTCCCGTTTCTTTTTTCTTTCCTGAAAAGCTTAAACCTCAGTGCTCTACTTCCAAGTACAATTTAGAGGGCTAGAGTGGTCTGTAGATGAACAAGAAAGATTTATTTCAGCTGTTACTTAATGTTCTAGACAACAGTTCTCTTATTATGTAAATTCAGCATTTTAAAGAAAAAAGCAAAGTGTTTATCCTTTTATAATGTAAAAAAAAAAAAAAAAAAACAAAAAAAAAACCAACAAACCAAACCCCAAACAAATTAGCTTTTTACAAAGAATGCTTATGAGGTGTACTCCTTGATTAAGATGTCAATATGTTTTTGCTCTTGCAGTCATGTACTATCCTGGGCATATCTGCTTTTGTCTGTGTGCTTAATTCTCAGAGAGCACAGTGATGTCCATAGTAATCACAGCGTGTAACAAATATGGCTGGGCAAAAGCATCCCTGGTTTCCTGGCTGCAATTTAATGTCATGCCTCCAGGTAATTCTAAACTAATTGGGAGTTGAAACATATTAAGACATACTGCTGGAGCATTTCCAAGGAATGTCCAGATAGGTCAGATTCCCTATTCAATAAAGAGGGAGGTGCCCATGTTTGGAGCCAGAAATACTCAAATCTGTGAAGTTTTCTTGTGTAAGGACAGCTGTGGACTGAAAAGGTATGTGTGTGCTTATCTGTCTGTCAGGGGAACACCTAAATAATAGGGCTTTTGCTCCTACACTTTGTCTTCCAATATGACAGCAAATCTGAGGCTAAAAAGCTTTTTCAGGGTATCCTCTAGAGGCAAAGGTTGCAGGAAAAAAAGATTTTATAGCAAGGAAAAAAGATATTATTTGGATTAATCTATTTCAGGAAAAGTAGAAAACCCCAACTTCCAACAATAATTACACAGAAATCTTTTCATATTGGAAAGATAGATCCATTTTGAATAGTAATTTAGATGTTTTCAGCCATCTCTACAAGTTAACAGCTGTATCATGAACTCCCGTACCAGACAAGGACAGCAGCAGACCTCTGCAGTGGTCCATCTACTACAAATGGATAAAGTGTATCTTATTTGCCCATCTGTGTCTTTTGATAAAAGCAATCAAATTTTCTGATGGTGTGTGTCTTGCCTAACAATATCTGAGATATGGCAAATCAGAAGGGCTAATGGTAATATTGAGAATTCTTGAGGGGCTCACAAAATGCAGGTTACTGCTGTACTGAGCTCTACAGCTGCAATATCAGGACTTCTTCTCTGTAGGTTCTTCTTTTTTCTGAAGCATTGTATGCTGTCAGTTGACTTGAAACTGAGTCTGAAATTCACTTGAATTATAATAAGTAATGATGTGCAGTTTTCTCTTGTATCAATGACCCAGCTCTTACGCATTTTAATTTACATGACAATAAACATAAAAGCTTAATCCTAGAATATTTTATGACTGATAGCTGCATATGGCTTGCTCAAAGGTCATGTTTCCCTTCGTTCTTACTGCTTTTTTTCACATGCCATTCCAAAAGAAAGAGACTTTAGGAATCATGTTTGTGTTGACGTTGTAACCATCAAAAAAACCTAGGTCCGGTGGGACCAAAGAATGCAACAAAATATGTTTTTGTAACAACAGCCATAAAAAGAGGAACAATAGTACCGAAATGCACCACAGTACAGGTTGTGCTTCTGCTGTCATTGAGCAACCGCAAGGCAGAGAGGAGACTAGTGCTTGGCTCATAGCAGGTTTTCACACGCAGAACAGTGAAACAGTGGGCTAGAAGGGAAGGTAAACACAAAATAAGTGCTGATTCTGCTCTGCCTGGGTGAAAGCAAAGAACAGAGTCTGTTCATGTGTTAATTAGCTCCAGAGAGAGCAAATGATGGGTATGGTTATAGGGGAAGAAGGGCAGAAAGGGATTATTAAAACTAAAGGTCAGTATAAGGGATCAGCAAAGAGATAGAAAGGAGGGGAATGAAGAGAGGACGGAAACAAAGGAGGGTGAAGAATTAAATTTAGTCTGTCACTACATGCTGTATTTCTATTATGAATGGCTCCTATCCTGATGCTGATAACTACGAGGGATTTTGAGTTTTTCCATGTGTCTGAATAGCTCAGTGCCAAGAGCAGGATCATGAATAGGTTCATGCCCTGACCTTTCTGAATTCCCATTTTCCTGTCTAATGACATACCATGCAAGAATTGGTCTGATTTATACATAGAATGTGACTGCTTAAAAAAGGTAGAAAAAGAGAGTAACATAGTAACGATTGTGCACAGTGGCATATTTAAATCAGCACAGAGAGAATAGCAGTTTTGTGGGAAAGGTGTGTGAGCATGAATGGAACACAGTTCCCTGAAGGGCTGTGATTGACGTGTAGATGACAGCTGATGAGCCTTCCAGCTAGCATTCTTTCTGTTGGCCAGAAATTAGACACACTGGAACATGGCTTGAGAAGTGTCACTGATGTACAATGACCTACATTTGATGTAATGAATTGCATTATTTGTTTAAACACAGTTCCTCAAGTCTTGTCTTAAAAAGACTCAGGGGTTCTTGGGGCTTTTTCTGCACAAAGGGCTTTTCTGAATTGCAGCCGATGACAGTAAGCAGTCAATGTTTGCCAGTAGTTATCATGGGTGGCATCTAAAATACAGCACTGCTATTTTCATTTGTGCTGGGGTTTGGCAGTTACAGCAGTGGTTCAGTTTACAAAGAGCGATGGCTCTTTCTCAGCCATGAGGTTTGCATCTAGTGTGTGTGTGTTTGTGTGAAAATACCTCTCTCTTCATTGGGAGTGGTCCTGTGTGCATAGTCCTGTGTTCAGGATTAGATTATTGCTGATGATTGTGATAATTAAGTCCATGTATTTGACTGAGGCTGTGTTTGATAGAGATGAGCTATGATCTTGTTTTGGTTTCATGTTAGGGCTTAATCATGGTTGCTAACCAGCAAGCAATCAACCTACACTTAACCTATGCCCCTGAATGATCTAGCTCAAGATTTTTTTCTGGTTCCTGGTAGAGAAGGTAGAAGAGTGTAAATTTTTATGCTTAAATATTAGCAACATATATAAAATAAAAAAAAAACTCAAGGTAAACTACCCTCTATCATAAATATGTCTGTGAGATTTAATTCTGCTATTCAAGTTTTGATAGCATACAGAAAGTAAAGCAGGAAAACCCTTCCATCTGCTGAGCTTCCTTGACACCTTTTGAAAATTAATGCAAACAGTGTTCAGCAATGCTTAGGTAAGACTGTAGGTTTGCTGTTACAGTAGTATATTTTCTACGCTTCTTGAAGGCATGTAATGTGCATTTGCTCATCTCCAAAGGCAACCTCTTGCATCCTCACTTTCTTTTTCAACAAGGTTATTTTCTTAAGTGACCTAGGAATAAATTATTTGTATTTAAGAAATGTTAAGTTATCAGCATTTTTCATGAGCACACTGTTCTTTTAAGAGGAGAGTGTCTTATAATGCTAGGAAGTGGAGATAGTAAAAACTTGACATTTCCTCCTTATGCAAACATTTTTCTCCTTTGACTCATTGTAAGGTAAAATTGTAGCTAACCAAGGCAACGTGCTTACAGGTCTTCATTGAGGGGACCCTTCCTCTGGCTACTCTGCAGCCTGTGCCCCATGTTTGCTTCCTACTCCTTTAACCTGGAGTATTTTGGTCAGGTGAAAAAATCTCAAATTATGGCTATGGGATCAATAGGACTAGATGCAAGCATTTTGCTAGCTTTGTGGGAGGCAGGTGGCTGGAGTGACATGGGAGGTGAAGATGGAAAGATCTGATCCACATGTCAAAGAACTACATTTTGATAGCACAAAGTGGGTGGTGTGATCATAGGCAAAGGAGTGGTTTCTCATCCCTTAATTAGCACAGGGAAGCATGCATGTGAAAGAGACACTGTTTTCACATAGAGGGAACTCCTGGGTTTTCCTCAGTGTGACTGGATGTTTGGCTTCTCTGATGGTGTAGAACACTGGCGACTACTTGTAAGAGATGGAGGAGAAAAATATACTTGAAATGTGTGTCTTGTGCTTGAAGTGCAAAAAACTAAAATTTGCTGTCTCACTATATCCAGCAATTTTAATACTAATTAGGTTCATAAATAGCAGCAATGGTTTTGGCATTCCAGTAACAAAGTGTGTCTAGAAGACAAGTATATAGTAATATTTGTTCCTTTCTGTTGCTGCTTTGTTTTGGATAGCCTTCCATTTCCATGAGTTGGAGGGATCCTTTCCCTCTGCTCACATTAAACCCAAACAAGAAATGCCCCAACAACCTCCCAATGATCTTTATTTGTTTTTTTTTTGTCAACCCTTTTTTTTTATTTTTTTTTTTTTTACTGTCTACTTTCACAATTAAAGCACATGGAAAAACTTGATTGGATTCAGGCACCCTTCAGAATTGCTTCTTGTGAATTAGAGAAGGAGGGAGGTTGTAACTCTGCTTTCTGTGTTAAGGCTTTCAAATATCTGGTTTGTGTTTGGTTTTGGTGGTGTGTTTTTTTGTTTGTTTGTTTGTTTTTGTTTTTGTTTTTTTTTTTTTTTATGTATGCCTTTCTCTCTTTTCCCTCTCTGTATCCACGAATGTGTGTATGCATACATACATACATATACAGGTGCTTATCATGTCTCTCTGCAGGCCTGAGGGTCTGTTGGACCGTGCATAATATTAGCTAATCTGATGCCCTAACTGTTCTGTTTTACCACCTTGTTATTGATGTTGCCAGTCATGAAGAGGTTTCTTTCGGCATGGTTGAATTCAGTGGCACAGTTAATCTCTCACTGGAAATATCTGTGTCACGTTATTTTCTCTTTCCAGATGTACCTGAAATTTCTTTCATTTTCCTGGGGTGAATCCCATTTTGTCATCTGGCCAGCTTTTTCTAGCCCACTCAGTTCCTGTAATATTAATTCTCTCTGGGATTTGTAAAACCTTCAAATAAATACGGCCTGCATTTTAATTAACTTGATGTTTACCAGATCTTTATTAAAGGTGAAATAAGAGCAGACTGACTGTTAACCTTCACAGGTGTTCACTCAACCTTTTTTCCATTTTGTCTTTGCTCTTTGTTTACAATTATTCAGGCAGGTTTTGGTTTATATAATTTTTCTTGAATTTAATAACTTAAGCAATATTCTTCTTGCTTTGGTTTGATATTCAGGATTTTCAAGGGTGAATTTTGTAGATGGTAAGGCTCAGTAGTAATTGAAATTGAAATTAAGGGGCTAGGAGCAGGCACATTCATGGGTGAATCAATATGCTGGTTTTAGGTGTGACTTTACTATTTATTTTCATTTTTACTTTTGAAATTACAATCGTTATGTTTTCTTCCTTACAAATCTGCCCTGCTAGTGGATTGTGATCTTGTCGCCTTCCCGAATGGCAGTGGATAAGTAGATGATCACATTAGCACTCTATGACTGGGGTTTCCCATCAGAACTCTGTCTAACATGAGCAAACACCCAATGAGCTCTGACAGTTCTGATATGTGGGGACAAAATTGATGCACGAAATTGCTTTACCTGGCTTGATAAACTGTAAAGGCATATTTTAATTGCATGTAAGATTTTTCTCTTTGGAGGAAGGTTACAATGAAGGCTAGGTGACCTTTTAGCTAGAATCCAGTGAATTTTTAAAGCCTGATGCCTGGTGTGTGAGCTCGAGCTGTGTAACTGTAGAGGGGCAGGCACTGTCCTGCTGCATAAAGGTGGTAGATGCAAAGGCTAAGCATTTTATGTTGTCAGCAGTTGCTGTAGCAGAATGTTTTTGGTTTTGCTATAAAAATTAAAGCTAGCAAATTTCTTATAAACATGAGAGTACATGAGAAGGAAGACTGAGCTGCTATGCAACGTTTTCTCCCACCATCAAAATTAGTTTATAATTGCAGACGCAGATATTTTTCATAGTTAATCTGCCATTTTGCTGGTTCATGTTTTTGTGATTTGAAGTAATCTCTGCGTGTTTTTATCGTGCACTCGAAGACTGTTGGTGTTGAATGAGTTGAAATGTTTACTGCAGGTCATGGAGACTGACATGATGCCATGCTTTCAACTGGCAGAGAAGTGTGATCCACACAGACCTGTCAACAAAAGCAGGTCAGCAGGATTGAGCAAGAAAAAAAAATCAATAAATCTTTGAATTAATCATGCAGCTGCCAGAGAGAATTATGGGTGCATGAAATGAAGGATGTAGGTATATATCTATGGCAATTTATTCTCTCCTACCTCATTGTGTCCTTTTCTTTTCTATGCCTGCAAGTTTCCTTTACCCTACTGCCACCTGAATGGCTCTGTGTTTGTTCAGATACCTTCATGGAATACTCCCTATTCATTTTCAAGTAACTAATTCAGTATGGATCACAGAAATTCCTCTCTGCACTGCCACTTTTCTCACTGCCTCTCATGCGCAGTCAGTATGAATTAATCCAGGAATTTCAGCTCTGCATAAAACTAAGATTGCACATCTTGTGCACTGAATTGGACCAAAAGCAACTGCTGCTTCGGTGAACAGAGGAGTTAAAAATTCATGCCAGTGCTGCTGATGTCTCAGGTGAGGGCCTTCCTTGTTGAGCCCTGCTGCAAGCGCATGGCTGAGGGACGAGCCCTGACCTTGATGGGGCTAAACCCACCTCAACCTGGGCTAGGTCCCCATCCTTGGGACTGGATCCCACCTCTGCCTTGCAGACACTTATAGTCAATAAACATCATTACCAGGAGGGAGTGTTTCACACTCTGCTATCTCAAAGCTGGACGACAGTTAGACACAACCATGGAGAACTAAGAGTGCAGCTCAAGAGGGAGCAATATGATACTAGAGACATGCTTGAGAGGACTGTGAGGCATTAGGAATTAAGAGATGCATCCTGTGTATATCTTTGTGGTTTCATCTTTATGGCTTTGTTTTTGTTCTCTCCTTCTCCTCCAAATGATTTATCTTTCATTGTAGCGTCCTGAAGGGGTTGTTCTGTAGAGCTTCTCCATACAAAACTTGAGTCTTTTACTGCTGCCATGCTTCTGGGTCTGATAGTGAGAAAGGATGGGTAAAATTAATGCCCCAGTGTCTTTAAATCTTCATCTACTCTGAAGACAATATAGAGGTCTCTCCTCTGTGCCCAGCTTAACTCCCCAGCTGCAGACCTTGGTCACGCACCATGGCAAGGATATCTTCTTGGCTCTCTGCCTGGTGATCAAGTCTGGCGCTTTTCCAGTTGGTGAACAGCCCAGTACTGGATGCTCACTTTCACTGCTAATTCAAATTCATTTTCCTCTTTTATCCATGGCTTTCTTTTCAAATAGATAGTGATATTCACGAAATCCCTGAGAACAATTGCCCTGCTACTTGTGGAAGGTCAGGGCAAGCTCTGTTCGGGGATTATGTTTTCCAGCAGGGAAAACAGAGCTGACATGCAACGCTCTTGTTTTTCAATTTCATGCCTGGGGAAATTTTTTTTCCTAAATGCTTTCCCCCCTTCTCTATTAAAACAGAGAAGCAATTCCTGATATGCTCAGAAAACACGCTTTTGGGTTCAGCTGTGAAGCTGAT
>VZRU01005376.1:0-94046 GCA_013398155.1 Pedionomus torquatus | reverse complement strand
TTTGTGGTTGTTTTTTTTTTTTTTTTTTTTTTTTTTTTTTTTAAATTACTAATGAAGAGACAAGTAGACTGCAATTTTCTAGGGGCAGAGAATGTTTTTTACAGCCCTCTCTTTGTAAAACATCTTGCCCAGGTGTATGCAGATACATACCGTGGTTTCATAAACTTATACTTTAAAGAGACATAACCTATACAAAAGTAACAATTTTTTTCTTCTGATATTTTTCTCACAAGTGATCCTTCAGGCAATACCTGAGTGTTAATGACGGAAAAACATATTTCTCTCTGTTTTTCAGACTTACATTTGTTTTGTGCCTCTGAGAGATTTGTGTGCACTGAGGTCTGAGATTTCTTCCATGTTCCCCATTTTCTCTACTGAGTTATACCTGTTTTTTCACATAAGTATGCCAAGAAAGACAATTGTTAAAAAACTAAAACATATTTCTAAGATGAAAAAAAAAAAAAAGGCACCAACTGAAATGCTAAAAATCACAATATGGAAATATATGACTATATAGTAAGTAAAAGTGATCCCTTAAATGTACAAAATAATAGGCAGATTTCAAAAGAAAATGGATAAAATTATATAGATATATTCAATACAAAGAAAAACCCCGTTATGCTCAGTGTGCTCTGAAAGCAAAATATTTCTGTAAAATGTATTTTTGATCTGAAATATCATGAGAGTGCAAGAGTCCCAACAAGCATAACAATTTTTACATATACGAGCAATATATTTTTAAAAATTATGAGATTGTAATATATTTAGCTGATTTTTTTTATGATTCATTCTGAATTAAAATGAAATATGGAAGCAGCTGCTGATGTGAGGGGAGAGGTTACGAAAAAGAAAATAGTGGGAAAAGATAGGAAAAGCCCCAAATACTGCCATTTTATTACATTTAAATGTAGAAGTCTTGTGGAAGAATACAGAGAAATAAGGTGATAAATTATCTACATAACCTGTTTCGGTTTTCTTTTTTTTTTTTTTTTCTGAATTCACAAATATACTGGTATCTTGAAATATTTTTGCTGAAACCAGGATATAGATTTTCTAGGAAAAGTTCAGTTAGAACATGAGAAGCAAAACTGATCTTCTTTTCAAAGTGGATGTTTGACTTGCTGAAAGGCAATTTCAGGGTGAGGAAGCCAAAGTGTACCCATAAATAAGAAGTGATAGGATAACTCATGCTGTGTTACAGCATCCATTCAGCACTTTTATAGAATGAGTGACAAAAAAAGAACCCCTCTAAATGTCAGTGGACCAAGAAGATTTTGTGAGATGCTGTGTGCATTTTCAAAAGGAATATAAGAAAAAAGAATTTATTAATTGGTTTTTGCTTTTGTTTTCTTTCATACATCTCCTTTTCATACATTCTTCTTTCATACAAGCTCTACTTATTGATAGTACATCCTTATCAATAGTTATTCTGGAGATTAATTTTTTTGTTTGTTTTGTTTGTTTTTAATTGCTAGAGAAAATTTATATCTGAAGCCCTGCAGAAAATCAGGGAAACCTTTATTCCTGCTTATTTTGACATCTCTTTTCCCTTATGAAAAATCCCATACCTCTTTGAGCTAATTAGAATTATTACCCACATCTTACATAAAGGGAAACTGAAAAACAAAGAGGCTTCAAAGTTCCCTTTGTTTCTCGTGGATGTTGCTGAAAACCTCAGGCAGGATCTCCTAAAGCATAGTACTTGGATCCTTGCTGTTTCTTCCCAAGTACTGGAGCAGGAAAAGGCATAGATTAAGTGTGAAGGAGGCTTATGAACCCTTGATAATGTGGTGGGAATGTTTTATTGAATTAAAAAACTCAATAGTGTATGTACTCGGTGCTCCAGATTATCGTTTGTGGAGCTCTTTCTGCTTCGGACTGGAGCTCTCACCAAGAGGATGTAGAAGGTGAAACTCAGTGGGAGATGTGGGTTTGGAGAGCATCACTTATAAAATGTAGTCAACTGAAACAAGATGAAATATTTTGCCTTTGCCGTGTCACTTTAATTTAGATTTATTTTCTTACTATATCTGACACAAAATGATAAATTGTTGTAATGAAACTACAGGTACATATGTCCATAAATGAAAATGTCTTAAATATGTAAAGAAACCCAAACAATTGAACAAAAAACCTCACAAAACTTGATGTGGTTTTAATTGATGAATATTAATTGCATTCAGAATTAGGAATGTCTTCCTTCTTCCTGTTTCAAATAAGATTCCCCAGTCTACTCCCCCTTCACCTCCCTCCCTAGCCCCGTGACTGATGGCCTTTGCAGGACATTTGTTGAATTTAAGGTGTTATCAGAGTTAGTGGGACATTTTTTTTCTGTCAATTGCTGCTTTGTTAGAAAAGATACACACTTGTGTGCTTAAAAAAAGAAGGTCTTCCTATTGAAAAATCCATCTTTCAGCCAAAAAGAAATAAAAGTCTATAAGAGATGCAGAAAAAGCCAGAATGCTTCCTTTTTAGTATTTTCAAAATTATGTGTTCTCCTGTTTTCATTTCAAAATGGAAGCTGTGTGAAAACTACCTATTTTTATAGGGAAAAAAAATGTATGATTTTTGACTGGTCATTTGGTTCCATTATCAATCTACCAATGGAGTTTGTTGGTTTTGGGTTGGGTTTTGTTTATTTGTTTGGGGTTTTCTGCTTTATTTTTTATTATTTATTTTGTATTTTTTTTTAATGTGCTGCTGCTTTTTCACTTTCCTCCATGAATTTCTGTTTTGGGAAAAGGTGTAGTGAATATTTTTGGGTTAATTAAAATGACATATGGATGCTGAAAAACTCATCCAGAACATCCACATAGGATACTTTATATGAAATAAATTTGCCAGAGTTCAGAAAAATTTTGTGTGTAGTCATTTAATGGCACTATTTATCTGAGATGCTCTTTTTAAATAAAATCAATGCTATTTTTGCATTTCCCTAATGGGAACCTATTAAGCTAAGTACACAGGCATTTTTAACCTCAGACACATCACAGAGGCAAGTCAGTACTGGATTCAATTCAGTGTATTAATGAGGAGCATTAAATACATGATTCTGCATTTGGGCAGCTTGGTTACTGGATTTGGAAATACTATGTTGATATACTGTCACATCAAGGTTCTAAACTAGAAGATTCTTTAAGCCCTTCCCTCTTAAATACTCCACTCAATATCTCCTTGCCTACTTGATTGTTATTATGGAGCTTCTTTAAGTGTTTCTGTTCAGAATCCTTGTCTTCTGGAGTTCATAGATACCCATAAAAATAAATCCTGCATTGAAACTTGGCTCCAAACGATTTTATTTTGAATGATGAAAAATCTATTAGGCCATTGAAGATTTACTGGCTTTGAAGTTAATAGGAATGGGAACTGCAAAGCAGTTCATGAAAGACTGCTATATGAGTTTATACTATGAATGGAACAGGGAACTAGAAGAGAAGGGGAAGAAAATGCAATAGATCAGTCAAGTTCGGAATGGAACAGTACAAAAACTTGTGGGAGAGATACAAGCCCAATATACTACCAGCAAAACCAAACAACTTTGTGTTTCTCACACTACAAAAGGTATCTCATTAGTTTTCTGTAATGTCACCCTAGAAGCATTGGGAAGGCACTGAGGAGAAAGCGATTAGTCCTGATCTCAACATAACCAGCTGCCACTGATGCAGTCCAAATGTGTCTGTCTGTTCCGAAAGAAGAATTCAAACCAAATTATCTGTTGTAACACCACCCTAGACCCCCATAGCTAGAGAAATTTTAAGAAATTTTATAATGTCTGTATAATTGTATAATGCAAATGAGAAGAGAGAAGTTGAGAAAGAGTAGGAAGAAAAAACTGCATGCATATTCTGTTGCATTCAGTAACTGAAAACTGGAGGGGAAAGTTGGGACAAAACCAGTATTATCCAAATTATCTTCCCCTGTGGTTGTGTGTTGTGGCTGGAGGAGGGGCAGTGGGGGACAATACTGTACAGGGGCTGAGGAGAGCTTTCTGTTAGTTATTTACTTTGCTGAATTTTGGTAGTCCTCTGCTGTTGCTTGATGGTGTCAGTTTGTGCTTTCTGGTTTTAGTTTGGGAGTTCTTTGACATCCCACACTTATGCTAGAATTCCTAGGCAATGGGATTAGAATGCCATTGCAAATCAGCATGGCATGGAAATGGGAGCTAAATGTGAATTCTGTCCCATTTTTCTGGCAACTTTTCACACAAAGTGACCAGCATGTGTGTATTTAAAAAATCCTAAAATAATAAAATTTGGTTAAAAGTGCTGAAACTAGTACATTCCCTTATGTTGTATTAAAATACTTTTAAAAGCTGATTCAAAGGTTTTTTCTCTTGCTGCTCTTGCATCAACATATTTCATTGATTTCTGGCTGATGGGTTCAGTTGAAGCCCGCATCTCTAAATATCTGCCTTAACTTTGGGAAATGCCTCTATAATATGGAGAGCAAAGCAATGGATTAAATTTCAGTGGAAAGGTTTTCCAGTGCTGATAGAAAACGCAAGTGACTGAAGAACACTGAAGTGGAGCAGCTGTAGTTCAATTAGGCAATGGCTAATATAGTCCTCAAGTAGCTTGCGTTGGCTAAAACTTGAGCTCCTTTGTCTGTTTTTCTTGGGTCCTTGTCAAGATCCAGAATAACCATAGGTCTAGAAACTCTAGTGCTGCTTTCACGTTGAGTGAACTGTCTCAGGTGCCTCCAGTCTTAGGCTTCAATGTAATAACAGTGAACATGACTCAGTTTTCCTAAAAATAGGAAAACTTTTTAATTTGATCTGCTGTAATTGAAAGGTTGGTGGTAAAGTTATCTCAGAACACTTAAAAAGGATAAAAAGTAGTCATTCCCTTTCCACTTCCCCCTTGCACACCAGTGTGGATAAGTCCTTGGATGTATAAAATGTTGAATTTTCAGAAATGTGAAAATGTTATTTTGATAAATCACAACCTCTTTCAGTGCTTCAAAGGGTATTAAAATGTCACAGTGAAGCAAATCAGCATTCTCATTCCTTATTCCTGTCTTTGAGGATACATTTTGCAAATTATGGAGAAAACAGATAATTATCTCTAGGAATTAGGAGAGTCAGAATATTGCAGTGAGCAGTGAATGATATTTCTCTCTCACATAAGGCTTTGCACTTTTCCTATATCAATCTCTTCTTATGCAGTAAGTAGTTATTCAGTAAGTTCTATCTCCGTTTTGCACATACAGAAATTGAGATACTGCATGAGCACAGGGAAAAAAATCAAATCTGCCTCAAAGCTTTTTGTAACATTCTGTACGAGGCATCATCTTGCCCCCATTGTACAAAATTTTGACCACATGTTCAAAATGTTTAATGACTTTTGTGTTTTATGTTTGATTTGATAGAACTCTCTTGTTTGGTTCTTTTGGGATTTTATTTTGAATACTTTAAGACAAGGAAAAAAATCACTCATTTTATGTTCATCCTTGCTGCTACCTATACATTTTTATAATATTTATCATTCTGTTTAAACATTGTGAAGCACAATACAAGCAAAGCAAGGAATTATAAAACAGAAGCTTAACTGAGGGGAGGAGGAAGTGGGTGAACTAAGGAAAGAATAGGGGTATACTAATTTTTGTTGTCTTCTTATTTGACTTGAAAAATGTCAGACTTACATCTACGTTTCAAGTTTTTGTGAACACTGTAGAAAAATCCCAAGCCCTTCTAGGCAAAGGGTAAGTTTTATGTTTTGCCAGATTTGTACTATCGAAAGATGAATAACCATTTCTTTCTGATAGCTCCATTTGACTGTAGCCTAAAAGTTGTCTTAGGAAACTAAACTAAACAAGTGAAGCTTAAGGCCTTAGGTATTTGAAATTGGACTTTTGGTAGGAAGCTCCCCCCTTTTTTTTTTTTTTTTTTGATCAGCATTGACATCAATTTCAGTTGATCCTCTGCTCTGTGATTTAGAGAAGGACCTGTGAAAGACCACAGACACTAATGATTTAAAGGACTTAAATTACTTACATTTATAAAAGCAAACACTTTACAATACTATTTGGAAGAGCTGCAGCAGAACCCAAAAGTTATGATTTAAACTTTTTGCAAGTTGGTAAACATTCAATGTTAATGGCTTTTCCTTTGTTTTTATAAATGGTGTTGTATGTCCCTTGGTATTGTTGGCAACAAGAATAGTGTTATCCAGTTTAGTTTACTAGACTATAAATGCCCACACTTCTGGAAGAGCCTTGGCATGTTAATAAAGACAATATATCATGTCTTTTGATTATCCTCCACCTGTTAAACATCCTACATAGATCTATTCTGGCTACAGATTGAATGTGTAGCAATATGCAGAAAGAAGCAAATGGCAATTTTTACTGCTATAGCTGTTTGGCTTTGACCCTCCTAAAGGTATGACACAGCTGATCACTTTGGAGTGTGTGGCTGATTTTTTTTGTTTTTCTTTTTTTTTAATGTGTACCTGCCTGTCTTAGGAAAAGCAGCATGTTCCTACAGTGAAGAATACGGAGTCTTTGGGGGATATTTGCATAACTGAGGTCAAAATGTGTCTGTGTAGACAAGTGCAAGACTATTCTTCAGAAATTCCCTTTATTACGGGTAAAGCTCACTTCTGTGAACTGAAAATCTGAAACCTGTCTCATCTCTTTCAAACAAAAAGAACCTAGATCAGGAAGCTATGGTGAAGAAAATTGCCTGGCTGAGTTAGATTTTACTCTTTACAAACCTTGCTCTAAGTTGACTGTCTGGAAAGATGTTCTGCATAAAAAAGTGTTTGGCTCTCTGGGGAAAGAATATAGTTTCTTTACCCCCGCTCCCACCCCCCCCCAAAAAAAAAAAAAAAAGTAGAATAAGAAAGAGAGAAAGATACATTTAGAAAAGTGGACCCCAACAGTTTTAGGTAGGCAGTTTATTCCTCAAGTAATACTGCCTGTTCAGCACATGGGAATCACAAGTGGCAGTATGTTTGCTTAACTGTAGGTTTTGTATTACTATTTTGTATTACTATTGTTTGGTAAAGCTTTTAGAGAAGCTCTGCTTATGTCAATTAGGGAACCTGACATTTTTATCTATAGTGTTCCTAATCTAATAGATCTAGTCATCTGGATTTCACACCCAATTTCTGAAAATATTGTGACTAGACAGGATTATGAAAAGCACTATTATATAATACCTGTTGACAGAGCTGAGTAAGATTGAAAGCGGAGGAAAGCAAGTACCCTAATATGTGCCAGAGGTCACTGAAAAAGCATATTCAAGGCTGCAGGAATGAAGCAGCTCGATATTCCTCTACCTGCGGATGTTTTGAATAGCGAGGTGCTCTTTAATGGAATCCTCCTTTCATTGGACTGTCACCACTGACTGCTCTATTATGTATTCAATTATTATACATTTTTAAAAATATGACTTGTTCTAAAGAATGATAGTTAAAAAAAATTGAAACGATGAAAGTTTGAAAAAATGTTGTAGCTGCTACACAATATGCTAGCCGACTTTCCTTTTGTGAACCAAAGCAGTTATTGTAGAGGTCCTATTTTATGCAAAGGCAGAGTTCTTTTCTTTGCCTCAAAGGGTGGATAATTTCTATTTTAAAAGGAAAGGATCCACTTGACCTCCATAATCTTTTTGTGTTGGAAAGACTGAATCACCCAGATTTAGAGCTGCCACTACTGCCTCCTCTTTCACAAATACATGCATTCCTTTTTTTTTTTTTTTACAGTATGTGTTGCATTTTTGTGCACAACCAGACTTCACATTGACAGGAAAATTTACATTAGTTGCATACAAGTGGGAAGAGGAGGGCAGAAAAGAACAGTAGGTTTCTGTATACTGAACATTGCAGGCAGACAAGTACCTGGCTTGTCTGTGTCCACTGTCATGCTAAAACATATAACCTTGATGATGAACCCCATGTAGCCTTCTTTTTACTCAACACATCAAACATTTTTTTTCCTGTGTAATAGACAATTTATGTATTTTGGGTTATTTAATTTCATCTAAAAACATCCTCCTCAGGTGCTTAAAATTTGCGTTAAAACTGTGGTTATTAATCAGAGTGAAAATGATTAGAATAATCTCATTTTTGCAAGGCTTCTCAATAATTTTGTTCTGCAATGAAAATAATTCCAGCAGTATTCCTCTAGTAAACGTGGGGACGTGTATTACCATTCAACACAGTATCCTGATGAGACAAGTCAGTTTCTAGGTTTCAGCAAATGAGGCAACTGCCTAGGGCAGAGACTGCCAGAAGGGCCTAAATGTCCTTGGCCACCCTTCCTGTTTTCCCACTGCACAGCTGAGTCTTGGGAGGGGTTGGCAACAGTTTGCATTCATTCCACCATCGCGTCTAGCAGCAGGGATCTGTAATGCGCACTTGTGCTTTTTATCGTGCATCGTAACAATGATCACTCGAGGTGTTGCTGCGTGACAGGACGGTCTAAATAGGGACCATAAGAGAAATTGCTCAGGACTTCACCAAGGTCTCAGGTGTGTTATCAGCTGCAGTTCCTCTAGGAATCCTGTATTTCTCTGTCCTACCCCTAAGGAGCAAATGCAGTAAGCTGCTGCATCTCTCAGCTCAGCAGCTGCCTGCCCTTTGGGAAGGGAGCTGTTGTATTGCTCTCTGCTGAGCAGACCTTGAGACAAATTACCTAGCATTCCTTGATAAAGATTGAGTACCATGGGACTGTGACCTATGCATGCATGTGCATGTGTATACACATATAGGTAAAGGGAAGAGAGGGGAGAGAAAGATGAATGGGAGAGTGTTCCTATTAATTGTTCCTGTTCCTCCTTGCTGAAAAACGTCTACTTGGAGAGATGCTTCAGCAATAGGTGACTGCACCAGAATATGAATGGGGATAGTATGGTCTTTACGTTGCCTTTTGCAAATGGATTACTGCCTTTTGGCTGTGGTTTGCTGTCACTAGCATGTTCTGCTTGTAAGCAGAAGGTTGTGCCTTTTACAAAATTGTCTAAAAATGGAAAATCTATCTTGTGTATCCATATTTATAAAAGAGATGCTGGCTGTTTTTATGTGGACAGAACATATACAAAGGTAGGCAGAGGCTTCATATAACACAGTTATCTTTGAATTTTACTTTTAAAGCAAACAAGCAAGATTTGGAGCATATTTCAGCATGGAGGTCAGAGCAGTGTGTGTCTCATCTAATGATAAGCAAAGGACATCTGGTTATACCATCCATCAGTCTATTGCCTAGAGCAAGAGTTATTCAAGTTTGACATGCCTGTTTTGGGAGGGGGAGGGAAGAGAGCTATCAGGCAGTTTCATCAAAATGCAGGCGCTGAAGGTGTTGGGTTTTTTCGGGTATTTCTTTGTGTGTTCCTCCCCCCCCCCTCCCCTGACCCCTGCCAAATCTCTTTTAATTGGATTTATTGTGTTCTGTTTGTGGATGCTACCCACAAATCTGATCATGTAATGCTTCCCGAAAATAGTATTAAATTAAGATACTTTGAACTTTAAGAATATTTAAGCACTATAATTTAGTATTATTCTAGCTTTAAGTTGCAGATAATTTTTAAGTGAGAAGTTCCTTTTTATTAATAGTAAATAAATAGCTCAAAAGCTTAAACTCCTTTATTTACACTTAAAGATATTGACAATATTCCCCTAGATTTGAACATGGGTCAGAATGGCACTATAGCTTGTTCGTGATTTATAGTTGTTACTGTATTATTGATTCACAATATTAATATCATGTTGTTAATCCCAATCAAAATGATTTGATGATTCTATGAAAATAAGAACAATTGGCAATTAAAAAACAGTTCATAATTCTTAAATAGTATTGTGCATTACTAAAATACATTATTTTCTAGCTTACTGATATTTGCTGTGTAATCAGTTCATACAGATTTCTGTTGTTTTTTTTTTTTTTAATGAAAGAAAGATATTGAGTAGTCTTTTTTTTTCCTGTTGTGTACTTTATTTTGTTTTGATTTTTCTTTTTCCTTCACAAAATTTCAGGTAATGTTGCTACACTGTGACATTTCTTTCAGGTTCTGTTAGTTAGATTCCTTTTAAAGTAGTCTTTTGATACCAGGGAAGTTGCTTGCTGTCTGAGTTGGGTTTTCTTTTCTTTTGTCTTCAATGGAAGAATACCTTTGGAAGAGGCTTTCTGGTTTTATATCAAAATTTCTTTGAATGGTCCTGATTTATTTTATGGAACTGCTGGTTACAGCCTGTGTTGTGTACCTTTGTGTTTGAAAGTGACCATCTAAAAAGAAAATGTGTTTAGCATATAATGAACAGTTGACAACTTCCTTTGGGTTTGTTTTGTTTATAGACGTGTACTTATCTATATGGTCCCTCTGGTGACCAGAGACTTGATGTTGATGAAACTATGGTGGTACAGGTACGAGTAACTGGAATTTGGGCAAAAAAAGTGGTAGCTTCATTGTTATCTCTAAAGCTCTTCTTTTATCACTTCCCAACTCTGATAAATAATGAATATATGAGAGTGGAGTTTTTTAATTTAAAGCTTCAAAATGTTGTTGTTTGTTTTTTTTTTTTTTTTTTTTTTTTTAATTATCAAACTTGAAGTATTAAGTTTGATTTCTGTATATGAAGTCTGAAATAAGTCTTTCAGGAAAGTTAAAGTAGATTTACTGTTGGGATTAAAAATTTGAGAGAGGAAAAATACATGAAACTTTATTTTTATGAAGAAAGTGAGAGGTGATTGGTTTTTTTCCCCTTTGCTTTGCTTTTAAGATGACATGAATTATTAGTAAACCTGCTTCTGCCATTGGAGGTCGACATGGTAGAGATTAGAGCTAAAGCAGTTATTCCTAATGGTTAAACACAAGCTCTGTATCCCTAGCATTTGTGAGGGTCAGAACCCAAAAATACTGGTCACCATCCATCTCAAAGATCAGGAGAAGACTTGGGGAGACAGCTGTCATGTAATTTGTGGAGCCACCAGAGAAGAATATCAAATTGTGCAGAGCAACAGCTCCAGAGCAGCACACTTTGGCCACCGTGGTCTCACTTGCTCCTTTGGCTAACACTAAGTGGAATTGCTCATCCATCAGTCTTTCTGGTAAGAAAAAAGGAAATGTCTGTTCCGTTTAGAAAATTGCCACCAAGACAGCTCTTGCTATCTCTGTGGACTGAATGAAAAAGTATAAATATGTGAAATGCATTTCATTTTGTGTGTTCATTAAGTGTTGCTAAAGAGGATTATGTCACCAATATTAGACTGGAAATTAAGACATTTGCAGTATCGACACTCTGGTAGAGTTCTGTGCTTTCCGGTCAAGGAAAGCCTAATCTGTATAGGCAAGGGAGTATCAGAAATCATTCTCATGGACATACTGATTGGAACTACTGAAATCAAGAAGAAACTTTTTCTGCATGGTGAAGTTCTACTAGCGGTAGCATCAAATATGCCATATGGGCAAATTTCTTGCATGTAGTGCAATTTCTTGCAACTGTGTGCAGTTCATATTGGAGCAAGGGTCTCCCAGCATGAAAAATCTATTGTGTTCAGTTTTGTGGAAGGTTGCATCAGAAATGGATGTCGTCAGTTTTAAGAAAGATTTTATTATTGAATTTTAGATGTAAAAGCATGTCTGCATATATAAGTGAAAATTTTCATCTGAAGCTAAAACTTTCAGTGCCAAACTTGTCTAGCTCATGACAGATGCATTTTTTAAGATCTGTTCTTTTAGAGATAATGTAGTTTTTCACAGCTAAAATTTGTTTAGTGTCTGTATCTTGATGGAAAGGGTGAATACAAGTCTGCACTTAGGCATTTAATAGAACTGGCTATGGTAACAGCTGATTTGGTTCATTGGTAAAAAGTAAAATCAGTCTGTAACTGGGGTTTTTATTGCAACTGCATGAATAACGTTACTTTTTTTTCCAGTTTGCTACAAAGCCAAATAAACGCTTTACCCCTCCCCCTTTCTCCCGTTATGAATCAAAATTGTTTTTTTCCAATGTTTTCCCTGTCTGGGGGATAGAAAAGACAGAACGCTTCCTGAACACTGAAGGAAAACCTTTGTTTGCCCTAGAAGAGTATTTTTAGCTAAACTAATAAACTACAAAGGATTAAATTTGAACAGAACTGATTGATCTTGGTATCTAAGACACAGAATGCATTACTACATATTTTGTTCTTCAGAATTGCACTACTTCTTTTTCCCCAGATCCATTTTGAAACCTAATGCTATTTTGAACCATACATCTATTCTGTTTTCTCTGCATTAGATGGCAAGCTCCTTAGGTGATTGCCTGTCTTACACCCTCACCCCCCCATTTTTTATAGAACTAATGGCACAATTCATACTTTTCCATTTGTATTGTAGAGAGCGCCTAGCAATGTCTGCTATGGGAACAGTTTTATAATCAGAAATACTATGGTCTCATATTTTGAAGATGTAAAAATTCTAATAAACACAGTCTGTTTTGTTTCTATTCAGCACTTGCTACTGAGACAGGGATTTATAAAATCCCCCTAAAAATAAGTAACTTAATTTCTGGCCTTTCAGAGCTTAATCATTGCAGTGTAAGTGCAAACATTATTTATTTTATATTTAAATGAAAAATAACATTTCAATAACAGGTGTTGTTGCTTAGGAGTCTGGGCTTTCCCTTTTTCCAAGGTCTAAAGTTACAGAAATAAAATTTTAAAGGTTAGAAAATAGGTATTGGGAGCATCCAAAAACATTACTGCTCTGTGTAGGTAAAAAGGTCATAGGCATTCTGGATCACATTATGTGAAACATTAATTGTTTTCATAACGTGATGTCTTTCAAAACAGAGGTAGTTCACGTTTTTTCACTTTCAGGTTTAAGCTGCTGAAAGTACAGCTTTCACACTGCTCTGTGCAAGAAGTTGATGCTGAACTAAATATTGGAATCATGGGGATGTGGTGTGCTTGTTGGTAGATGGCTTTGGAGTACTTTTAAAAACCATCGTACACTTTTACGTGACTGAAGACAAAACTCCTCTAGCTGAGGGAAAAGAAAAAAAGAAAAAAACAAAGCTATGCCATGGAAGAGGTCGTATAATTGGAAATAAAATTTAGCCACAAGTAATATGTCAGGGACTTAATTAAATGACTTGCAAACAAAATTCCACTTACTACTTGGAAGCTCTAGGTCAGTCAATACAGGGGTTGGTTATTAGAAATCAGAGAGCTTCTGAATAAATTAAAAATATCTTATTTCCAAGCATAAATATTTTTCTGACTTCAGTTGCTTGTTTAGTCAAAAAGTAGTTTGCAAGCTACTGATATGGGTCCAAAGAAGAGTAACAAAACTGGTGAGGGATCTGGACAGCAAGTCTTATGAGGAGCAGTGGAGGGAACAGGGGTTGTTTAGTCTGAAGAAAAAGAAGCTGAGGGGAAATGTTATTACTCTTTACAACTATCACAGAAAGAAGGTAGTAGAGAGGTGGCAATCAGCCTCTTCTACCAATTAACAAGTGATAAGATGAGGAAATGACCTCAAGTTGTGCCAGGGGAGGTTTAGATTGGATACTGGGGAAAAAATTCTTCACTGAAAGGATTATCAGTCATTAGAATGAGCTGCCCGGGGAAGCAGTTGAGTCACCGTCTCTGGAGGTATTCAAAAGACGTGTAGATATGGCACTTTGGGACAGGGTTTAGTGGGACTTAGCAGTGCTGTTTTAACAGTTGGACTCAATGATATTAAAATTCTTTTCCAGCATAAATGATTCTATGAATATCTAGTTTCTATAAGCTTAAAAATTCTAGTATCTGCTGTGCTTTCAAAGCAAAGAAGCTTTAGAGGTGCTTGTATTAACTTAGTGTTGTTATGTTGTTACAAATGCACAGCCAATTACAATAACAGCCGCAACTCAGAATTTTGTTTCAGGAATGAGAGTGAAAGCTGGAGCCTCCAGGAGACAAAAAAGGTCTCTGAACCTCTCAAGTCTCCTACCTATGCAGGTGTGTGTTTGGCATGCAGGAGCAGTGCTAGTTCCTTCTGACTGAGGGCAGCATTTGGAGACACTGGATGGTGACAGATATTCAGTAAAAAGGAAAGCCTTCCTCAAACCTCGAATAAGTTTTATTACTAAGTACCTGATGCCATTTTGCCTTAAATAAGTCAGTTCAGTTGCAGTTGCAGCTTAGGTTTTAAAAGAAAAGGAAAATCATCTCCCAAAGCAAGCTTTTGTGTGATTGTCTGTGTGCATCAGGCTGAGGAGTCTCTGAAGGATGCATGGAAGCAGGGATTAGGGCAAGAAGGGTTTCAAAGTTCAAGGGAGAACAAGAGTCTTGCAAAGATGATTGTGGTATTTGACTCGAAGGTATAGAAAGAAAGCTGAAGCAGGAATATTAGCTCTAAGCTTGGGATGAGGGATGTTGCCTGACTGATCAGAGACTGTTCAGTTGGATCCAAGGTGAGAAGGTTGCAGGGAAAGTATCTGGTGTGATCTCTAGCCATGACTGTAAAAAATGCATTTGGAGAGCCTTGCATTAGTGTTCAGATGGAGAGAGCACTGGGTCATGGAGCTTACTAAAATGATAAGTAATATGAAGAGGCTACAGCTAATTAACTGTAATTTTAAAAGCTGAGCTTGTGGTCTCACACAGGCTGAATGGCAGAGGGTACATATTTTAGAGCATTCAACATAAGAAAAATAAAGTTTTTATTATCTTGTTTTCACAAAATTCAGTGTTTTCTACACTTTGTAGAACCCCTTCTACACTGCATCAGTTACAAGCAATTAGTAAATCCCTCATTTCTGAATTAAGAAATTCTTGCTTCCGTGTTCAAAATAATGGCATCGTACGTTAAATTTACTACTATTGTAGGAACACCATGGTAAAATAGACATGCAGAGGTTAATAATGCAGATGGCCTTAAGACAGACCTCCTTTTAAAACAAAATGCTGATACCAAAGCATATCAGTTCTGCTTGTTTTGATGGAGACAGTGACAAAAAAAAATACGTACAGGTACAGACACTGAGGAATGTGCTTACAGACTTTTCCAAGGGTAACTACTACACTGGAATTTGTATCTTCAGAAACATATATGTAAACTAATAGTTCTCCTGGCTTATGGTGCAAATATAAGCCAAGAGTTGTGTTTGCTAAGCACCAATATACGCCAAGAATTACATGAACACGTTTGAGCTTTTAAATCTCTGAATTTTTTGTGAAGGCAGTTCTTAAAATCTTTGTGCAGCAAAAATAATCTGGTGCTAGAAAATAACACTTTTTGGGGGGTATATATGTGTAGGAAGGCTGAAAGGTTCATTAGGAAGAATTTTGTTATACAGAGTAGAAAGCAAGGTTTACAAAAAAGTCCAGTGCTTTGTAGAGGATTGAAGGTTGAAATCATTCATTTTGCCTTGTGGAACCATTCTTCTGTAGAGCTAGCACTGAGACAACACCCATTACTTTTCTCCCTTGCACCGTTACCATTATATTTTAAGAATTATCAATAACATGGTGTGTGGTTTGTATTTTAAGCTTGTAGAACAAATAATCTCCAAGGCAAGATTAGTTTTCTTCTATGTTCTCCCCTCTGTGCTAACCTTCTATTCTCTTGTGCCTGTTGATGTGCTTTTTTAAATAGGAGAGTGCAAGGATGCACCTCACAGACACCTTGCCAGCAGATACATCTTGCTGGACTTGATGCCTCTGCCTTCTGAAATTATAGGATTTATGGCTAGTTTTTGCAAGTCGTCCCTCTAACATGTAGGCATTGTTGGGATTTTTTTTTGTTCATTCAAAGGTGTGGTCTGGCATGTAATTCTTTTCTGAAATTGCCTTATCTAGGATGATATAGGGAATAGCCTGTTAGTTACATTCTGAATGGGAAGGTTTGAGCGATATACGTAGGAATAGAGAAATAGTTCTAAATATTTCTTAGGTTTTGTACAGTTAACCACATTTTCTGTTAATATACCTAAAGGATTTGCTTGGAAAAGTGGGTAAAGAACAGCATGTTTCAAAACAAGTAATAGGGCCTTAAGGNGTTCTAAATATTTCTTAGGTTTTGTACAGTTATTTGTTGTTACAGAACAACAAATTCAGTTTGTTAACCACAGGTTAGTGAAATGCAAATTCAAATCTTCCAGTCCCTGTCCCTTTCTAGGACCTTGTGGCTCATCCCCAGCTGGCAACTAGGACTATGCAGATGTTAACTTACTCTCCACTCCCGCCCCTGCCCAGATAGGGTAGGAAAAAAGGGGAGAAAAAGAAGGAAGAACACCTTGTCTGTTGAGGTAAAGACAGTTTAATAGAACAATAATGGAAGGTGGGGAAGTAAGAATATACAAAATAAAATTATGCAATACAATTGCTTTCATCTCCCAATGACTGATTGCCCAGCCAGCCCCGAGCAGCCATTGTGGATTCCTGCTCCCCGGCCAGTGCCCACTTAGATACTGAGCCATGATGTCTATGGCATGGAAGGTTCCTTTGGCAGCTTGTCCTGTCTATGTTCCCTCTCAGTTTCTACAGGAAATAGAAAAAGTCCTTGACTTAATATGAACGTTACTTAGCAACAACTAAAACCATGTGTTATCAATATTATTTTCATACTAAATCCACAATGCAGCAGCTACTAGGAATAAAATCAACTCTATCCTGGTTGAAACAACTAAAGATCTGAAGTGCCTCAAAGAGAATATTTAGATATTTACTACTTAAAAATATTTACTGTTTGGAGAAGTATTAGCCATAGGGTTAGGATTAGATATAAGATTTTTAATGGTTACTGTGGAGAAATTGAGCCTAAACCTTTTGGACTACAGGCCAGTTGCCACGTCTTGCAGACAGCTGTGCATCCTTGCCAAGTGATTTTGCGTTGAAATCACTTGCATAGTGATGATGTTTTTCTGTTCCACCTGAAAAAGAGAGAGTGCTTTTGGAGAAATACTCTTTGCTGGAATCCCCCTAGGCAGTCATCCTGTAGTGGGTCAAAGGAAGAAGCCTTATGGATCTATTTACTCCTCCTGCTTTCTCTCTGCCTCCCTCCCACCTTTCTCTCTCCTCCCTGCAACTACTTTTTGGAATATTTGGTTATTGTCTGTCTTTATCTATTGAAGTTTTCATAGGCTAAATTCACGTATTCAAGTACTCTTCAATACCCCGATGTCTAGCCATCTTTGGTCACACTGATTTAGCTCATGCTGCCATTTATCCCTCAACTTTCTCTTTCACTGTGTTGTTTACAGATTAATGCCCAGATCCTGGACTGAGCTTTCTTTCTGTCACAATTTCATGTTCAGATCAAAATGTGTTACTCTAAAGCTGTTTCCTGAAGGGTCTCCAACCTACACTTTGTTGCCTTTCTAAGGTCTTCATGGCAAATGGGTGCCATAGACTCTCTGATCCCATCCTTCCATAATATATTCTGTCAATGTATCTGCACATATGATTTAATTATTCTGTATTCAGACTGAAATCATGCACCCAGCCTGGGACTTTCATATTGTTCACTTTAACATTAATTCCTGTGTCCTGGCTAACATTGGTAGCGTGTGAAGAAGTGGCAAAACCTGACGAATCGTCACAAATTACATAACGTAACGCCCTTTTTGAGAAGCGTGTGCCCACTTGCAATTTTTCCTGGCAAAGAAATGCATGTTCTTTGATACCTAATGCTTTGCAATCTTTTTATTTTGTGATTTATTTGGTGTTTTCTGTGCTGAGCAAATAACACGCAGTTCGGCTGTTGCAGACTTTTTATCCCATACAGTTATACTGTATTTTCAACTCTCTTAATTCCCAAATGTTTCCTTGGCAGCTGCCACAGTTCTTCCATGTTTTATAGTATCTGTTGTTCTGCCTTTTTTGATTTTTGCTTACATTTGTGCTTCCACACATCTTGTAGAGTCATCTCCTGGGAAACATCTTCTTTTTGTTCATGTTTTAGTCTTGAAATCAGTACTTGAACATAGCCCTGTTTTACAGATTGGCTATTTTGCTATAATTAAGCTTCATGAATATGAAGATTCATGTAGTATTCCCATGGTGTCCCTACAGTTAGCTTTAGCAATAGGATTTTATTTCATCTCACTGTAACCCATTATCATGTCACTTTTGCTAAATTATAACACTATATTGATTCTCGAGAAATGCATAGTATGTGTTTGCTAATTTTTGTTTTTATTTTTAAGACTAAGTAGATGGACTGTGATGTTTGTTTGCTGGAGAGTAGGGGAAGGAGTTTGTTGGGGAGAGAGACAGGTGAGAAAAAGGGTTGATGAAAACCTTAAAGTCATTTTATTTGCAAATTTATAATGAGTTTGGAATTTAATAAAATGTGTAATGGTAGTTAGTGTAGCTTGCTGAACAAAGCCATTGACTGGCAGTTTTGAGATTTCATTGTATTTTTAGCATTATATTTTCCCAGGCTTTCTGTATTTGTTTTGGGGAAAGGCCTTTTATGTTTCTTTGCCTTTGGCCTTGTTCCTTTTCTCTTTCCCCTCTGATTTTTTTTTCTACTTTTTTCTTCTTAAAAAGTGTAATATTTTCAGAGCAGGTACCACCATTTGTTACACATGTACAGCATGCAGTACAAAGGGCATCAATGTCAGCTGGCTTTAAGGTACCGGTGTCATGCATATACTGATAATAACAGAATGCTCAAAAGTACTTTTGTGAAAGGGATTCTATGTTTTCTGTATGATGGAGTGGTTATTAGTTCATTGACTGTAGTGGAAGAATAAATAGAAATAAGTCTAAGCAAACTGGATAGAGTGCTTAAGATGGACTGAAGGCCTCCGAGTTCCAACAAAAGTCATGCTGGCCTCATGTTGGTGGTAAAATATAGGATTATAATTGTTCTTTGCTCTATTTCTGTGCCTCTATAACTGTTTACTTTACAATTTACTCTCTTTGCAATGTATTAGTGGGTATTGTAAGTTCTGTCTTGAAAATTAATGCTTTGCAATACTTGTTTCTTCAGAATATGTTCCTCACATTAAAGTTGCCTGAAGCCTGGACCATGTATTAAGAATGGCATTTAAGCTTTTATAAAGCAAATTACTTATGTGACCAACAGCCAGTTGTTTTACTGAAAGAGAGATTCCATAAGTTGGGTCCTAGGACAATTCTGAATATGCTGAGCATAAATTTATACTCTGAACAGGAATGAATCAAACCTCAAGTGAAATCCTGATTCGGTGTCATGTTGACATAAGAAAAAAACAAAATATCTCTGTACCAAACTTTCAATGAAGAAAATGCATTAAAGAAGAAAGAGGTTGAGAAATACTCTCAAAATATTGTATCATGTAAAAGGAAAGGAACACTGTTGTAATTTTTAATTCCAAGAGTACATAGCTGTGCATAAATTTCTTTTTATTCTACTTTTCCAGATAGTGGCTCCAAAATTTGACCTCTAGCAATTGTTTTCAATCCTCTGAAGTTAGCTAAACTTAGAGAACCTTTCCCATTCTCAAACCAGACTGTTTGGTTTTTTTATTTTTTTTACCCCTCAATAATATTTCTGACTCAAAATATTTCTATAACCAGTTAATAGATAATTACCTATAGTTCTGCATAACTTGCGCATCATTTTCATAAATTTCAGCTAGTTTATATTCTAGACATAGCTTTAGCTTTCAGCGATGTGCAATTGCAGTGTATGATAGGGAGGTCTCACACTAATCAGATTTACTTATTCCCTCAAAATATAGTACAGAACATTAATTTCATGCTACTTCAAAATGTATTAACCAAGTGTCAATTCCATTCTGAATCACATAAAGGCTGATCTGGGATCAAAAAAAAAAAAAAAAAAAAAGGAAAAGAAAAAAACCCCAAACTCTGACAAACTCTGAAAGATGGCAATGTTATTTTCAGTTTTGTGGAAACTAGGTCTTGTCAGAAAACTTGATCTTGCTCCTTTCTTTCTAAAGTTTTTTAAGATTCAAAAATATGCTAGAAAAGGAATACTATGATAACACATTGTAACATTAAGTAATTGACTGGCTGCTATGGAAGTGATTAAAAACATTTATCAGTGTACATAAACTACACAGAACTTTATTAAATAGATTACAAAAACAGCCCCCAGGCCACATGACATACCTCAGAAGTAATATGTTCTGAGGGTCTCTTCTTGGCTTAGAGCCTGTCAACATTTTTACCTATTACCTAGAGGAAAAAAAAAAAAAAAAGGAAATGGAATAGGGTGGCTCTTGATAACATAGGACATGCTGTGCCCAAACACTAGCCAAAAAAAAAAAAGTGAGCACTAGCTCCAAACTAGGGTTAACTGGTATTACAATATTCTTCTATCTGTGAGGGCAACCTTAAGGATCAAGTACAGAGGGGCAGAGCTTGGTTGTCTGCTTCCTGCTCCGTGTCTTAGGATGGGCTAGTGAATGGAAGCTGGTGAGGATTTGCCATGCTACTAGCCATCAAACTGACTACACTTGGAAGAAGCAGTAATAACGGTGATCCAAATTATGCAGAACTATGTTAATCTGAATAAAATAGTCTTCTTTAAGTGCTTCTTTGGCTGCTTTAATTAATTGAACAAAAGATCATACTGTTAAGAACAAAGAATGTATGTCAAGCATATAGGCTAGAATGTGGTCCCACTTGGAAGAGTGGTGTGGTGGTGGGTGTCCTGCCCAGCACTGGTGTGGTGAAAAACCTATGCTGTTATGGGATTAAGTGAATTTTAAGTAGAATGGAGGAAATTGAGGAAATCATACTACTTTTGCTTTTAGCTTTGATGAAACAAGCAGCTGAATTCTTTATTCTGAATGAAATGTCTGAGAGGCTTCAGGAAATTGTCTGGATTCTGGAAAAACTATCTCAAAATGAAAGATTGAAGGAGCTCACTCTTCAGTTTCTTAAGGATTATCTAGGCAGAAGTTATTTATTCACAGCTGGTTAGTGAAGGTCCATGGTGTTAAAATGCAAAAACTGAAGCTAGTTACAGTGACAGTAAGAATAAATGTGAGGTTTTAACAATGAGAATAGTTGTTTAACCATTAGCATTATTAAGGAAACCTGGGGTTACAGCGCTGTCCAAGGTACTGAACGCGAGAGTCATTTATGTCATGCAATAGGAAAATGTGCAAAAACTGAAAATAAACCGTCAGTTTAGTACAGGAGAAGTGCACACAGAAAAAAACCCCAAACCAACAAATACTAGTAGTTGCATCATCCTCCTGTGTGTTAATACATTTGCTTCTGTGAAGTTTTTGGTTCTTGTGAGCTCTACCATCTGCCTAGCCTTCCTCACCTTCCTACCTTTCCCCAAGTTAGAATAGCCTCTGTGTAACCCGTGGCCTTGCATGGAAAAAGGCATAAATTCTGCAAAAAATTAATTTCCAAATAATATCCTTATTTCTGTCCTAGAGGGAACAACTACTCGTGAGGCGATTTTGATATATTATCTATGTCCGCCATAAAGTTTTGTAGAGAGGAGATCATCCAATATGTCATAAACTATTTTTAAAACTATTTTTTCTTGTGATGTGCATTAGTGTTCTGGAGGGATGGGGTGAGATTCTTCCAATCATTCTGCTTCTCCAGAGGTAGCTTCTAAACTGGATTTCAGAAGTGCTGCCTACCGCTGAAAATATCTTTTTCAGACAGTAATGTCTGCATGCAAGCTGGATTGCAGAATGAACTCTGCAGAATGTTACAGAATACAGTACTGCAGCTAATTTGCTTGGAGTTCTTGGGAAGCTAATAATTTTGTTCCTTCCAGGAAAAAGCATAAGAAAAATTTCTGTTGCTGAGTTATGATCATACATCAAACATATTCCATACTGCTTATATTTGCCTTTTAACTTTGTTATCTCTTTTTGGCTTGGGAAGTCACAATATCTGAGAGCCCAGAGAAGGTCACGCTCTGTACATGTGTCAGGCTTGATTGTAATACTACGCTTCATTCTCGACTTTTCTGTACCCTAAGGACAGACCGGCAGAGAGGCTATATTTAATACCACAATTAGCTTTTCTGAAGCAATCATGCTGGAAGAAAGATACAGGCAATTGATGGTAGTGATATTGTAAAAATAAACTGCCCTGTTCTCTGAAAAATCATGTGTAAGAAACTGCAGGAACTGTTCAGGCCATCTTTTTGTGCTGAAGTACATAATAATGCAATTTAGTTCAATCTTGTCAGCTTGAGGAGGTATTAAAAAAATAACGCACCTCCAGCTTGTTTGACAGCCCAATGACTGATAGAATAAGTGACAATAGCTTTTTGCTCAATGTACACCAGGGAGTGCCTAGAAACTTTGTGAAAATAGACAGAAATGCAGTGGTATGAAGTGGATTGGGAAGATGAAGGGACTGGTGGTGTAACTGGGATATAAATGGGACAAGTAGAATTAAGCCTGTGGAACAATGAAACTAAAAGTACTTAAAACAAACAAACAAAAAAAATAATTATGGTTCTTGGTTTCAGGTGCAGGTTGCATGGAGGGCATGATGTAGTGGCCCAAGTTTGATCTAACTAGTTTAGACAGTGTGGATGAAGTTCAGAATAGCAATAGAATAAATAAAAGGTAGGCTGACTTCATAGTTGCTGAGCTTATGAACCCACATCTTAAGGAACAGGTTTTCCTTATGTTGAAGGTGTGAGGTGAGGGTTTAAAGAAAGCAGGCATTTTACCTGAAAAGAAGGCAGAACTAAATTTAAAAATGGTTGCTACAAATTGCAGTGCTGGAATTTTGACAGAATTATTTAAGGGATTTGTTTATTCAGGCTAACCATTTAGGACAATGAGGTAGTTTAGGTCCAGAACTTTCCTGGTTTCATGGTATTTATTAAACTCAGCATGCAAATATGCACCGAGTACTATTACAAGATGTGATGTCACAACTGTGACAGTTTGTGTCACCTTGGGTACATAAGTGATGTTATTTTCCTTCTTCCTTGGATGGAAAGGGGCAAAGTTTAGTCACATAAACCTAAATACATCCATCAAAATGGAAGAGCTGGACGAACAGACTTAGTACAGCATGGTGACAACTTAGATTTTCTAAAATAAGACTTAAACTGGGTAGAAATACCTCATAAACCAAAAGCAAATCTTATCCATGTGGAATTTTCCAATGTATTTGAAATCTATGTAGATAGGACTAGAGAGGTTTTATAGACATCTTGCAATACCTCTGATCAGGCAGCAAAAAACAGTTTTCATTCCTAACCATTCCTCCACTCTGACACATTCTTAATACATTGCCATGGAATTTGAAATTGAATAATTCCTATGATCTGGTTACAGCCCTAACAAATCTCTGAAGTGCATTAAAGAACATTTTGCACTGCTCAGTGTTAGGAATGCATAGTTACTCCCTAAAAGTATACAAAGGCTGCACATCCTCTAAACAAAATGAATCTTCATTCTTTGTTGGAAATGATAGTTTGTATGCACTATGCAAAGTATTTTTGTCATTGCACTACCAATTAAATACATGAGGTCACTGAAATGATATGAGTTTTAGATTTACTTATAGAACAGTATTTAAACTTTTGCCTCTGAACTTCCTGCAGATGTTCTGGTATAATAGCTTAAAAGTACAAATATAAGCTATGTGCTGGTGGGCATTCCAGTAGCATTTAATGGATAGCTTAAATGACAGCTCTACCTGTTCATCAGATGACCACCACTGGAACGGTAACTCTACCTGATGTCTTACTATGTTTTTGGTAAGATACAATGTTGATACAAAAGGTCTGAAGGTCTTGAGAAAACTTTGCTGAAAGCAACTGCCAGAACAGAATGCAGTTGTTTAAAAATGTAGTAACTGTCACAGGGAGGTGAAGGATTTTTCGGTATTTATAGTTGCTTCAGGTATACTTCACTTTCCTCAGACTTTATTACAGGAAATAAATGTTTATACACTTCTACAGACAATTGATGCATGCCGAGCTGTTAATGCTAACCAAGCTTTGTAAGGCTGGCTCTTTATCATAAAAAAAAAATTAATGTTGTCATTGATTCCAGGGAGAGCTCTATTATGCCAGGCACCCTAGGCTGGGCAGGGGTGGGAAACAGTGGCTTACAGGCCACTGAACTGCTGTGTAGTCGTTAGCATATGGGTCCTCTCTGTTGCTGTTGGGGAACTCATACTGAGGTGATTTTTAGGATGGAGAAGAGTGGAAGAGAAGACTGAGGGAGGGCAGGAGTCATTAGCTCCAGGAGCAACAACAGGCAAGTGGGAGGGAGTGTCCTGAGGCTGAGGTCCTACTTTGGAGTGATGTGTTAGTGTGCACTGAGTGAAGGGTTGTGGTTTGGGATACTTGGAATGGTGTGTCAGGAGAGTGCAGAGAGGGTTGACTCTGTCAGATAAAGTTTTGGAACATCCTGTAGAGTTAGTGCCTTGGCCATCCCTATATATAAATATGTGGTATTTGGTCCTTTCTATTTATCCTTTCCTGTTCCTGGATAACAGTATCACAAATAATTGTCCTTGTTGCGATATTAATGTTGGAAGATTAATTTAAAAGATCTCCTATTTGTACTTTGGTATTTCTTGGAAATCAACCAGATTCTCTCTCACTGACAAATACTTGCATAAATTTACCCATAAATCCGTAACACTGTTATTTTCTACCATAAGTGCAGCCAGTGTGTGTTATTTACCTGACAGTCACCTTTTTTTTTTTCCCAGTTAACCTTGTCTGTCTTACTCAGCTCTTTCCATATGAAGTATATTTGAAAGTTGATTTATTCTGTATCGGGTAGGGAGTACATGGTGGCTCCAATTCTCTGCATCATCCAGATTCTTTTTATTAAATCAGCCATGTACATCAATAATCAAAAGAAAGACAATTTTCCAATTCTGTGTACTGCTCAGCTGAGTCCTCAGCTATATAATCCAGTCTTTGTGTTCAATTTCCCAGGCACCCATTGCCTTTGAAGCTAAGAATCCTTTCACAGTTTTGCATCTTTATCTAATATCAACCCTCCTACTTATCCACAGCTCCGTGTAAAATGTGGTATACACTTTGCCCTTTAAAGTGGTCTTTGTTTAGTTTGGCTGTCTTTATTTTCTTCAAGCATATATTTGTCTTTACACCAATTAATTAATACAAAATCAAAGAATATTGAAACAGTTTGTGTTGAAAGGGACCTTTAGAGGTCATCTAGTCCATCCCCAGTGGTCAGTGGTAAGGTGCTTGTATGGATGAGTTTTGGCAATGAAGGTGTGAAAACAAGCCAACAAAATCTGTGACTGTGAACATTTTGAATGCACTCTTATTTAGAGGAGGACACTATGAAATCAGAGATCAGATCTTAATTTGAGCATGACTCTGACTTTGCCTTCCAAATCTTATGAACAGAATATATGACAAGAATTCTGTTTGTACTTGCCAAGGTAGCTACATGTTCACCCCCAATTATTCTGTTCTAACCTTGAAGAGCAACTGAGCCAAATAGATATATCTATATATCCATGAAAAAATATGTTCATGAGAAAGCATCTGATGATAATTTAGTTTTCTTTTCTGAGACACAGCTCATCATTCAGTTTTGATGGCAGCAAGTGAATCGGCAGAAACCATCTTCAGCTCTTCTTGGAATAGAAGCTGCACCTTTGACGAAGGACCTTATTTTATTTAATCATGCTGGAAAGGTCTCTTCTCAGGTTGCTTTTTGTACTCTGGGGCGAAAGTAGCTAGTTGTTTATTTAAGAACACTTCTGCTTACAGTCCCACCAAAAAAATAAAATGACCTTTCATACTCAGCTATATTTCATAGCAGTGAATAGTGTGAAATGCTGATCACAGGGAAAATGTATAGTCATCATCTGGTTCAGAGCAACTCAGAAAATCTGAATTCCATTCCCAACTTTTCAGCTGGTCTTCTCCATGACCTTTAGGTAGGCAGTTAAATAAATGGGATGCAAGTGCCTAAGTGCCCTCCAGCAACTTTTAAAACCTAGCTGGGTGCCAGCCTGTATCTCTAGGTGTAAAATAGGATAATGTTTTGAAAGTGTTGGCCACCACCATGTGGTTGATATCTCATTGGGAATTCTGTCTGTTCCTGTCATGCATGTGCTAGCTACTAGTAAGTGGAATGAAAAATGCTTCTGTTCTACATTTTTTCCCTATGTTTAATTATTTCTTTTTCCTTTTTGAAGGCAGACAGAGGAATTAAATGCTCCTCTGCGTGACAGTGGACTAGTTTATAATGAAGGAAGTTTTTCAAAATACCTTAGATTTTGACAATTTCTTCCAGAGAATGACGTGTTAAAATGCTACTAGCTGGCTGAAAAGTGCAAGTACTGTATTTGTCAGAAATTTATTCAGGAACTTGACAGAACAATGGTACAATATGTGACACAGTACAATTAGTAACATCAATAACTTTATATTAGCTGTTATACTGGCGTCTGGTTTAGAGCAGCCATTACAAGAGTCAGTTGGCAAGGCAGCATCTGTTCAGTTTAACATTCACCTTCATCCAGTCATTTTGCTGGTAAAAAAAAATCTCTCTCTTTCCACTTTTATATATATATATATATTTTGTCCCCAAAGTAACGTTTTCTCCTCCAGTTTCATTTTGTCTGACAGCTAGTAGTATAACCTGTACTTGTTTCCTAATGTACCCATGCATCAATTTTTGTGGGCCATAAAAGCAAACTCTATCTTTGCCATTGTTTAGCACATCTCTATTCTTGACCGTTACCAAAACTGTAGGTGGAAGACAGAAAGGAGAGAAAAAGTTAAAACAGACAAGGGAAGCAAGCAGATTAATTCTTTATGAACGAAAGGCCATTAAATGGTCCTTAAAAAAAAAGATGTTCTGGAGAACATCTGTTTTGCTTTGGTGAACTCTATCAGAAACTTTTCTCATTAAAAAGAACAGGAGTTAAAAAGGCAGCTTTCCTTTGCTAACTTTTCCTCTTCTGCAGCAGTAACATAGACTCTGTAAAACCATTTTTTATTTTTTTTTTTCCTCTTGGCTTCACTCTGTGAATTTCTGAGTTTGCATTTTCTAAAGAAGCTATAAAACAGGCTGTGAAACATTTTTCTTTTGTTCCTCTTGGTATTAAGAAATGAAGCTCACAGATGAGGCTATGCTAAGTAATTGGACTGGACTTAGTATGTTTAGTCAAAGAGCAAGTGAGCATAAGGAGTTAAAAGTGTCCCCTCCTGCTCTTTCTTTGGCTGGAATGAGGGTCTGCAATGCTCATTGCTCAAGCGAAGGGACTATGGAAACAGTCAAACCCTGGTGTTTCTCTACGTAGCATAAGAAAGAAAAATTATGTGATGAAGTATCAAGGAAAAGGAGTTATATCAGCTCAGTAGGGCAGGTGAGCAGCTTTTCTTTCTCAGTGTGGAGATGGAAGCAACTTATAAACATCCTTTGACTTCAGTGGGAATGTAATTCCATCTTATTTTTGTTAGTTAAGCATTGCTCTGATTCACAAGGAGGTCAGTTATGCTTGAACCCCTGCCAATGGTGCCCTTCTTTCATTTGTATGGTTTAACTGAAATGAGTTGCCTTCCTTGAAGAAAAAAAGAAAACAAAACCAAAACCAAAAATAAAAAAAAAAACAACCAGACAACGACAACAAAAGAAAAAGAAAAAAGAAATATCCATCCAGAGTGGCAAAGAGCATTGGGTTCACCTGTCTTTATACTACAGCCTCCAGCAAACTGTGTTGCTGATTTTTAAATACAACAGATAGATGTATTCGTGCAAGAACTGCTGCAGACATGCATAGCACAGTTTGAGCTAAAAGTTATTGAAACTTCTTATAAAACCACCTTCTTAACCTCGTGTTAAAATATTTAGGGCTAGGGCTTTTATTTGACCAACAGAATTTGAAAGTTAAGACTAGCAGTGGTGACCCTATTTTGTCTGTAAGGCAAAGCTGAATAGCTCATTGTAGCACTAACAATTATGTATAGGTTGAGAGGAAAGATCCTTTTTGACTTTAATCCCTTTGCATAAGAAAAGAGAAACAAATATAAAAGAATGATAGTCTCTTCAACCAGTAAGTCATACCAGAGCATTATCCAGGTCTCTGATAAGTATATGAATTTCTTTAAAAAGGATTTCTACTCTTTTATGTTGTTGGTAATTAAATGGTTACTAGTTTGGCTTAGAAGGGACTATTAGAGATCATATAGCCCAACCTCCTGCCATGGGCAGGAACATTTTTCAATAGATAGGTTGCTCAAAGCCCTGTCAAGTGGCCTTGGACACTTCCAAAGGTGAGACATCCAGAACTTGCCTGGGTAACCTGTCCCACTCTCTTACCACCGTTATCGTAAAAAAAAATAAATTCTTTCTTATGTCCAATTTAAGTCTAACCTCTTTCAGTTTTAAATCATTGCTTCTTGTCCTGTTATTGTAGGACATAGTAAAAAGTCTCTTTCTGTCTTGCTTGTAAGCCCCCTTTATATACTGAAAGGCCACAATAAGGTCTCCCCAGAGCCCTCTCTTCTCCAGGCTGAACAACCCCAGCTCTCTCAGCCTGTCCTCACAGGAGAGGTGCTCTATTCCTCTGATCATCTTCATGGTCCTCCTCTGGACCCACTCCAAAGGGCCCATGATTTTCTTTTACCAAGGACCCAACAACTGGATGCAGTACTCCAGAAGTTGTCTTGTGAGAGTGAAGTAGATGGGCAGAATCAGGTCCCTTGACCTGCTGGCCATGTTTCTTTTCATGCAGCCCAGGACTCAATTGGCTTTCTGGGCTGGAAGGACATATTCCTAGCTCATGTCCAGCTTTTCATCCACCAGTATCCCAAATTCACATCAACTAAATGAAACTAAGCAACGCTCGCCAATCTGGGGTATCTTGACACCCAAGAAAGTAATGAGAGTGACTTGAGCTTGAGTTTACGGGATTTAGCAAAAGTTTTAAATAATCACCTTCATTTAATGAATACACAAGTGAACGTAGGATGCTCCCCATCTCATTTACTTCATTTTAATTTTAATAGGAAAAATTAAATACCCTTAGGACACAGTCTTCATGGATCATGCTTAATAATTATAGTTGACAAAGCACATTAATAAAACAAACCATTAATAATGTTACCTTGGATCAACCTTTGAAACAAGAGAAGTTGGCAGTGAAATTACATTGGTTAGCTATCTCTTTAAGCATTGGAAAAATTATTTCTCTCAGAACCAGGGAAGGGAATATATGCTTTAATATTGGAGGAACAATTTGTTTAGTTTGCTCAGCAAAGAAGTTGATATTCTAGCACAGTCAGCAATAAACACTTCATAAATACTTACACTGAGGCCATGTGAGTTTTGCTTAGAAGAGTAAAGGGAAATTTAACTCTGCTGTGCTTCTGCTGAAGTAAACCTTATTTGTAAATGTTACGTGATCGGTGACCTCCTATTTTCTCCAGTCCTGTTTTTCTTCCTAGCAAACTGCTATTCATCCAAGTTTCAAATTCACTTAAATTCATAATCATTTAAAGTACTTTTTAACATTTTTGGAATTGAGACAAGCAGTCACATTTTGATAGTTTTGGTTAGATAGGATGGGTAGATTTAGGCTGTTTCTGTACAAAGGTTTTAACCAGAGAAGGTGAACTAAAGTTGTCTGGAAATGGTCTCTAAATAAGCTATCATTAAACATCTGGTAAAGGATTCTATTTTATTGTAAGTGAAATTTGTGACCGTATATTCTCATTTGTAATATATCCATGTGTTTGCTTTGTTTTTTCAATTTCTTGTGCTTACAATAAAAAAAAAAAAAAAATTGCTTTGTGTAATAGCCTAAAGTTTCAATGTGTGTGCCATGACTTGCAGTCTATTTGCCAAAGAACAATTTTGGTTTCTCAAAGGTTGTTGTTGACTTGTAGCACTGTTTCTATGATGTGATTATAAACTGTGCCTCTATAGTTTTTGTAAGAAAAGCGAAAGTGAGGGGGTGTTCACTTTTGTAAGCTGAAATATATTGTACATTGTTGAAATTTTTGTGAAGGAACAAGACAGCAGCTGCTTATTTCCCAGGTGATTTATTTATCAAACAGATTATGCCAGTTGGGTTCGGTACGGATTTTTGTGGGTTTGGTTTTTGCTTTTTTTCCCCCTTAGCCAGTGGGATTCTGTGACTGCTGCTACATGTGTAGATAGGATAAAAATAGAAAAAGTAGGTTGAGGTACCTTTTCATTTAAAACATAATTAAATTATCTCTATGAAAACATAGTATGTTATTTGGTGAACTGCAACACGAGAATGTACATTTCATTTTATCTCATGCAAACCGGGCGCAAGAATTGAGCACCAAAGGTCTCAAACAACTCAAACAGAATCCTTACTCTACTCTTACTAAAATTTCAACTTGTTGTTACATGATGTCGTACTATTGCTGCAATATCTTTTACCAAGACTGTCTTATTGTTACCTTGCCTTATATATATCAACTTTTCCATCCTGATAGTACCATCTTTAAAACAAAAAACCTTATGGGCATCTAATATTCAAGTGTAACCTCCAGGCAATCAGTAGGGTATTCCAAAAGTTGCTCTGAAAACCATCCAGGAATACTATTCAAACTTTATGTAGTATGTAATTAATAATGCAGCCTCTTGTGGAGGCCCTGATGAAACACAATTTTGATGCTTTGAGCATCTCCCTTCACAAGACTACTATGTACTGCAGCAGAATGGAAATTAAAGGGTTATAATCTGAAAACATAGATGGGAGACGTTTGGAGTCTGCCATCTGATGCAAAGTTTGTCATACTTAGTTGAGGTTTATTGAATGCTATTTATAGCACTCAATTATATACCGCACATTTACAAAAATTGTGGATTTTTTATTAAATTATCCCTATGTAGATCCAATGAACAGTGTCTGAAATATGTTCTTCAGCTTGAAGCCCTTGTGCAAAAACCTTAATTAGGGGAAAAAACCAAACAAACTTGAAGTAAATGTCACAGGGCATGAAAGTAATTAGAGTTCTTTTTGCCACTCTGTGTAATGTATATGTGCTATCAACATACCATTGTACTGATACAGCTGCAATAAGGAAATGAAGCCCAGGTATAGAGGTACAGATGCTTGAGTTTGCCATACATGATTATCAAGGTTAAGCGGCTCTCAAACCATAGCTTTGAAATTTTCTATACTTATATGCACATTAATCATCTGACTAGGAAAAGCCTTAGCAGCCAAAGCAGGAGTGCCAGGTGTAATTAAGCATGTGTAATTAAATATCATTAAGAGCACAGCTTTACAGCTAGGCTGAAATTCCTTTTTCTTCTATTACTATGAGGGAATTACTTTTTTTCCCACATGTTATTGAAAATGAGAAAAGTGAAACTGCTAGTGGTTTTATTTTATTCCCTTTAGAGCACAGCTAAAGTGAAATACCAACTGCAGTTATTGTGAATTTACTAGTAAAACATACAGTGCCCTGACCTTGATGTTATACCTTGTGGTTGGCAGAAGTGTGCTCCCAAGTGTTCAAGTAGTGAATAATACTGCAAGGACAATTTCCAGTTGCTGCTTGCTAGGCAGAAGCTTGACTTGATGTAGTGTCTCAGCTCTGTTGGATCACATTGTTTCCAACTGCAGAAATATGGGACAGTCAGCTTCCAGTTCCTCACCTGGTTAAAACAGCTTTTCACCACAAGACTGAATAAATACAACCTTGAAGTTACAATCTTCTTCTTTTTTCTTTTTTTTTTTTTTTTTTTTTAATTTCCGCAATAGCCACATACTTAGCACTTGCTGAAATACACGAGGGCACCAGTGCCTTGCAGTTAAGATCTTGCTATATCATTTGAAGTTCCCTGCTATTGCGCAGGGTTTGTTCTTTCAGATGTTTTTCATGCTTTCTGTTTCTTCACCATTACTATTTTGTTGCCTTCTGCTGCAGAAAACTATAGCTCTGCCTCATTGCTGTAGTGACATTACAAATCATGCAGTGCTGGCTTTTTTTTTTTCCTTACTATCTCTGCCTCTAGGGTTTTTAGTCTCTGGTCTTTCAGACAACAGTAGAGAAGAGGGTATGTATCCAATGCTCATTACTCTGGGGAAAGACTTGAAGATATAACTAATGAGTACTCAGAAAAGACTTAAAAATATTTCTATTCAAAGCTAATCTTATTATTTTGGGGGAAAAAACCTGTATTATGGTGACCATATGTTTCAGGACTTACATATATTGCTTCATGTGATGCCGCATGCTGTATAGTTTATTCATGTTCAGTTTACTCCTACAGCATGATAGAGAACTCCCTCACTTTCTCAGTTGCTGAGAAAACTACTGGCTATGAATTGTGAGAGGGAGAGGTAGATACAGTGCCTAGTAACTTTGTACCAAGCAAAAGGGCTGGCCATAGGAAAACCTTCCCAACTATAACATTGACAATTCCACCTGTCTAATACTGGATTTATTAGTCATGCTGAAATTTTGTCAATGTAAAGATGGTACTATAAAGAAAGAAAATTTTTCCAAAACGTTACACATCTAAAGTAAATGAGAGATTATGTACTATTGTTTCATGTAAAGTTAGCAAACATATTTCATAATGGGACTAGTTCAGATTTTCTTAGTACTTCATTGTCATTGTAATTCTTTCAACTGTTTATGGTTGTATTTGTCAGTACCAGTGAATCAAAATCAATTTATCAGTGATGCATGGCATCCACAACACTCAAATCCCATGCTAATTGCTGGGAAATTCATCAGTCTGTTTTTCAGGTTTGGTGTTTTGACCTTTTAGTTGGAAAAAAAAATAAATGTAAAGAAGGAAGGGGGTGGTTAGAGGGTTGATGAAGAAAAATAGGGTGAAACAGAGGACATCTTCACTGAAGTGACTTTGGCCTTTAGACCTCTTAAGTCACTGAGTACATTCCTGAGGCAAAACAGGTTTGATCTCTAGCAAATTTTTATAAGATGTGTATCAGAAAGATACACCCACAATACAATCAACATTTGTATTGCTTTCTTTCCCCATCCAGCACTCTATGAAAATCATCATTATTAGCAATGTCCAGGAAAGTGGTGCAGGCAAAGACAGTTCAAGCACCTCAGTAATGCTGGGACTGCATGAGAAAACAAGTAATCTGTGACCTGAACTCTTCAGTGTGTTTTTCTGTATGTATTTTAGTTAAAGTCTTAGATAATCTTGTGAACTGAATTAAAATTGGAAGTCAGTGCTTTGCACCATGGATAGCAACACTTGGAAATCTCTCTAAGTTCTTGGTTTCCACTCTGGATACTTTGCTCTGCAGCTCAGTCTATCCACAGATGACACCCACTCACCCCTTTCCCCTGCTACTACTCCCAAAGATTGGGAGTAAGGCACTACTAATGTAATGTAAAGGCTCAGAAATCCCAAATTAGATAGGAGGGGACAGGGAAGCGAACTTCAGTAACTTGGCGTAAAGAAGGTCATGCATCCAGCCTCATGTGTTTTCCATACCTGCTTAACTGGGGTAACAGCACCCATGGCTCTCCACAGCTCCTGCCCTGTGGGCTGTGATCTAGCTCAGGTGCTGTTTTTGACTTAAAGAGTAGTAGCTGAAAGAAGTATAAAACAATTTGTTCAATAGCTTAGCCGTATGGAGCAGTGCCCACCAGGGAAGCCGATCAATGTTTGAGCCAGCCATTCTGGAAAAGGTGGCCTTTCTTATGCTGTCTTACCTTTCGTTCTCACCAAATTCCGTAAGGTGCAGCCTGATTTTGATAAAGGTTTAAAAAGAGAGTATGTTCATCCTGGAGAAAATGATGGAAGAAATGGTTGCATTGCTTTAAAGATGTAAAAATGAAATGGCTGTTCATTTCTTTCCTATTTTTCCTAGCCTGTAATTATTCCTAATCAAACTACAACAAACAGTAAACACTAAAAATGAAATAAACGCAGTGACAGTTTGCCAATAACGAGCAGAAAATGTTCCATCTGTCTAGCAGTGAGTAAAATGTGTGTAATTACTGCTCATTTTTCTTCTAATTGCTGAGTTATTAGTTTAAAGCTTACGCACAACTGGTGAACAGTGCCGACTACCCATTCTCTAATTACAGCCCCTGCTTTGCTGTGCTTGAAATCAAGAAAAGCAAAAAGCAGAAAATTTGCATTTTAAAAGTTGTCTGAATTAACCCCTTTGGTAAGAGCATCTTTTCAGTTTTGGCCTCGCAGGCCAGATACTTGGCTGACAGCAAACAGCACCTAGTTATGTCAGCTGACGATTTGTCTCTCAGTGGAATTATCACCTCTTTCTTTTCTGTTTCTTTTTGCAAGCCTACATTTTAATTTCTAATTTAAAGATTAGAGAATCCTTTGAAATGGATAGTAGGTCAAGGGAAATAATTCCAATGAGGAAGCAAAGGTTATGATAGCCATGAGTTAGTAGTACTTGCTTCACTTTCTTCTTTTTCTTTATTTTATTATCTCAAAGTGGGTCATATGAGGGTATGTCTATGCTTCAGCCTGCTCTTCAGCACCTTTATCTATTCTCCCTAGGCTACCTCTGTTAGAGCCAGGCTGTGCCTGTGGTAACACAGATGTGGTCACACAATCCTTTGACCCTGTCAGGTGTCAGAATCCATCCTGCCACAGGGGCTTTGAAATCCGTGAAGGTTAACTTACCTTGTTTGTCAACAGTTCAATGTGAGAGGTGAAGAACAGAGAGCAGATTCAGTATGCTCATTTTCAAAAGTCTGGAGATACTGTTATTGCATGTGATTTGATTTTTAAAAATAATGGTAGAAACTGCAGAATGAGAATAGCAAGAAGACTGAGGAAAACTGAGTGTACCCCCAGCAAGTTTGCTGATAATACAAAACTGAGGGGGTGGTTGACACACCAGAAGGTTGTGCTGTCATTCAGCGAGGCCTGAAGAGGCTAGAAAGTTGGGCAGTGAGGAACCTGATGAAATTCAACAGGGAAAAGTGTAGGATGCTGCACCTAGGGAGAAATAAGGTTAGGGGTTGACCTGCTGGAAAGCAGCTCTGTAGAGAGAGACGTTGGAGTCCTAGTGGACAACAAGCTGACTATGAGCCAGCAATGTTCCCTTGTGGCCAAGAAGACCGATGATCTTCTGGGGTGCATTAAAAAGAGCATGGCCCGCAGGTCAAGAGAGGCCTGGATAAATTCCCATAAAGCCTGCTCTAGAAGAACCTGCTCTGGCAGGGGAATTGGACTACATGATCTCTGAAGGTTCCTTCCAAACCCTGCAATTCCATGATTCTGTGAAACAAAAGAGCTGTAAAGCAGCAGATTCTGGGATACTTCAGAGGGATCTGAGCAGGACAGCAAAGCAAAGAAGACTTACTAGGCAGTAGACAGAAATTCACAGCATGGGATCCACACTTTTACTGGGGGATATTTTGGGGTTCACTAAGCACTAGACTCTTGTAGCAAACCTTTAGCCGCTTGCTGCCTTTTTTGAGGTACTAGGAAGAAGGATGCAGCCAAAGGTGCAATTTATGAAATAAGACACCAGAAAAATCTAATGCAGAAACATAACAGAAACATTAATTTCTCTGTGTGAGCTCTGTGCTGATATGATTTATGTGGGGAAACATCCTATTCCAGAAGCTCAGCACTGTGTCTACCAGCAGTTCCTCTGAAAGTATTGCCTGTAACTGTAGAGTAGTTAGGATGCCGCTCACCCTCTTGAATACCAGTGATAGCCTAGTTGCAGTAGAATGGTCCCAACACAGATAGCAAAACAGCTTCTGGAAACTGAGTAGATGTGTGAGCTTCACATTGTCTCAACCTCGTTGCTATCAGCACACAAACCACTCAGTTTAAAGCCTTCTGTTTGAATGTGCCCATAAAACAAAAACTCCTCTCTCCAGATAGTGTTGTTGTTGGTGCACAATATGTGAGCTAGACTCTGTGGGGAATCCAAGCAGTCTAAAGCATGAAAAAAGTCCTATAAGCTGCCGAGTCTCAATACAGGATTTCTTGCAATGTTTTTCGTTCTGATCGTTAAAAATAAGCCATCCATTTCTAAAGAAAAAGTGAAGAGGGAATATATGCATTCACATTCACTGAGGGCTTCTGACAGTGAAGTGAAATACTTAGGCAAAAATGCACATTGCAAAACATTGGATTTAGCACTACATTTCAGGGATTGTCTTAGCTAGTATTTTTAAAACAGTGATGAATGATGCAACGTGTTAATTGCTTAGGATAAGCAGTCAATGAAAAACCAGCAGTTCGTATTGTTGTAGTTGTAGCTTCTTGGCTTAGAATAGCATTTTCAAGTTTTCTTACCCACAAATAAGTTTGGGGAAAATTAATTATTCTCTTGAATACTGGTAATTGTGGATGCACAGCAGCTTAGTCTTGAGGGGCAACTGCAGTCCTCACAAAAGCCAGTGACAAATGTTTATCTAAGGAGCAGTAAAGAAAAGATTCTTAAGATTTTTTAAGTTCATCTAATTTAAAAAAAAAAAAAAAAAAAGAGAGAGAGAAGTATCTAGCCATTTCAAGTATGCTCTGTTTTGGCAGTGAGCAGGGTGCTTTTGGTGATGCTTTAACCTTGCCATGAGAATGAAAGCACAGGTAGCAAAAGGTGGGGATTTGAGGAAAAGAATAGAAGGAAAAAAAAAACATTATTTAAGCATTTTTTTTCTCTGTGGCTAGAGAACTGAAGCTTTCCTACTTCTTTTCAATTCTGAATAAATGTATTTGCTTCATGGGCTCACATGCATATTATGCATAATCCTTTAGATATGCTTGCCAGCTGTGTGGTAGAGATAGGGGCTGTTGGGACTTTGCTACATTAAAAATGGTGGAGATACTTCACCAAAAAAGAGCAGAAATGAAATATTTATTTGCATAATCTTTCTAGAGTCACCTAGATTTCTTGAAAGCAGCTTAACATGTTTGGAATAATCTATTAGGGAGATATTAAGGGAGAAAATACCCCCATTTCCTTCTGACCATATGCATTTTGATTTTTCTCTCGCAGTCTAACAGATTTAAACTGCTTTATACTCATTTTAAGAACATTTTATTTCAGAAGCATAGCTCCTATTTTAAATACTGCAAGTTCACTTGCCTTCTGCAGGACAACAGAGAAAGTTTTCCTGCAAATGAGTTCACAGTAACTATTTTACCATAGGTATTGTGCTTATAAATATTGTTTCTTTTCCACTCAGTATTTATGACATTTTGTTCTTTGTTAAACCATTCATGATCTTTTACCCTGGAAGAGAATACTTGCATCTCTGCTGAATCTCAAGGAAGAAAGACAGGACTGTGTGAACATTATGCAGATACATAATCTCCACTATACTTATCTAGTCTGCATTCATACAATAAGGACTATTTGTGAAAAGGTCTTCTTTTTTTTTTTTTTTCTTGTCTATGTCAAACATAATTCTATTCCACGTCACTTTGCCTTTTTTTTGCCCCTCCTCCCTCCTAGCAATTGAGATGAAAACTGAGTCACAGAGGTGAGGTAGATATTCTTTTTTTCTCTGAGATATTCAGATCCCTATGTAGTTTTGAGTCAGAGCTGCAGAGAACAGCTGTTCTTCCAGAAAAGGAAAGGAAAACAAAACAAAAAACCCCAACCAACCAAAAAAAAACCCCAACAAAAGCAAAAAAAGAAACCCCTCCAAACCAAAACCCAACACATTTTCTAGTGTATGGGGTCTATTTTTGTGCTTGCAATGTAAATATCCAATATTTACAGTATAAATATGTAATTGAAATATATAATTTGCTCACAGATGGGATTTCTTTTATAAAAAGTAGTTCAAAAACTTTTATAGTGCACTGAAAAAATTGCATCATTGATAAATAAGGGCCTAATATTTTGCATGACTTTTCACACACCATCTCCAGTTTAAACTGTGGTACACTTCAGTGTTATATTGAGGTATTATATTTGTATATTCCCTTGAAAATAACTAAAAAGGGCTGGTATGTACTTTGTAATTATCTCCGTGTATTCAGAGTCGAGCAGCTCTTTAATAGCTGTTTAATTTATTCCTTTAAAAAGACTGTTACAAGTAGCTGCAGCTGATTTGGCCATTCATGGAGTATCATTTGCCATCAGAGTAGATCTTCTTTCAAACAATCTTACTTTCACAAATGTATTTCATACCTCATGACTTTGCAGCCATGGACATCTAAAAGGAAAGCTGGAGCTTAATGCACATGTCTGGGATAAGTGGCACTGTAGCATTTACGCACAAAGGAGCAGGTCACATATTGCAAAGAAAGTACTTGGAAGCATGAAACGATTGTCGTATTTCTGTTGGAGTAGACCTTTCTTCCTCTCAAGAGCTACATCATAGGCTTTGCAGATTTCTTGTGCCTACTTGATTTGCCATGGCTAATCTGTTTGTAGGCTATAGTTTTGTTTGCCCAAGAAAGTTGCATTTATCTTAACATCATTTTTATGCCAGTTGGTTTCTCTGGTGCTTAAGACCATTTGAAGTGTGTTTATTTTTGTTCTAACTTGAGGTGATTCTTGATCACTTTAAAGAAAACCAAAATGAGTCTTTTATGCAACCTCACAATTCTTACATTGATTTAAAGAAGGATGAAAGAATAAAATTAACAACAATTGTAGAATTATAAAATGATACCATCCACTAAGAAGCTGATCTTGAAAGCAATTGCAACAATATTTCAGCAGTAATGGAAACTGAGGAAGAGTGAGGAATATAGAGGCAATGACTATTTCTTTGGCAATGTGAAAAAAACAACGCAAAAAATCCCAAGACAACAAAACAAAGATTCACTTCAGGCTTCCAAGATAGTGTTACAAACCATACAGTATCAAAACCAGTAATAAAATCCATAAAATGTAGCTCTGTTTCCTCATAAAGTTTTAAGAAAAATAAATGTGTGTGGTAGCCAATATCCTTTATAATACAAAGATAACACTCACACTTATTATAACTGTAACATATATGAGGATGTTTGTTTAACTCCCCAGTTGTTAGACATGAGGTTGAAAGTTTTTAATAGCCTCTGGGTATCAAATCTATAGCCTCAGGCTGCTGTTTGTAATTTAATGTGAGTAATTTATTATGAAGAAAGAAAAAACAAGAGTTGCCCAGTAGCTATGAAAGCACATTTACATTATAATTATTAGGCACATAACAGCTCAAAAATAGATAAAAGGAATTTTAGAGTAGCATTGGCAGCAGCAATGGTATCATCTGCTAAGATAAAGCAGAGAAATATAGCTCTGGAGAAATTACTTGTGAGAGGAGCAGTGGTTATAGTCAAAAGGTCATCCTCATCTCAGCTGCTGACTTGGCTGTAATATAAACCACTCTTGGGAAGTTGTGTATAACTTAGAAACATCGTCTTTCTGAGCTCTTGGAGACTGTTTGGTGATAGTCCCACAGAGAGAGGGTTAGGGTTATCAGAACATATTACTTTGGCAACAGTAGATCTGTAGGTGATTTTTAATTTTACTTTAATTTTGAACAATTCCACTTTTGGTAAACTCAATTTCAAAAATTAACTGATATTGCAAAGTATGTAGTGGACCTCCCTTATGGACTAGATTTCCCAGAAGAGCTTGACACTGAAGAGCTCCCGCCTGGACCCCAACTAATAGATCACATTTGTTCCAAAGGATTGGTGTTCATTGCTCTCAGCAGGAAAAGAGATGAAAATCTTCTCTAAGTTATATAGTGGCTGAATCTCCATTGAAACTCATTATTCCCAGAGAGTTATGCTGGAATTTCAGTAACTCAGGTAAATCACACAAGTAACCATTTATGCAGTTAAGATGACATCAAGTGTTGCTTTCTTTATGTGATGCAGGTTTACCTCTTTGTTTATCTGTGGCATCTTAAGTAACCGCAGACATTTATGACAGCCAGAGTTTCTGAAACTGTTCCCTGTGGCTATTTCTCTCCTCTATCTCACCCACTTCGCCCCCATTTCTTGTAATTTCTTCTTCGAAGGACTGACATTTATACCTTGTAGTCCTGGCCATGGCCACCGGCATGTGTCCTCAGAAGAACCCTGAATGCTTGCGCAGGGTCCCCATGCTTGATGCTTTGTTGGAGGATTTATTTACTGTCTTTCTTGATGTAAATGGATAGTTGTGTTCTCCCTCTGCTCCCCATCCTAGTCACTACAGGTGATTAGTGCCAATCATTGCTACAGGTCCTTGTGGAGGTAATGTTGATACCCTAGACATAGAAAAAATTCAAGGACAGGAAAATAGATTTACTGTGTAATTGTAAAATAGAATTCTGAAATGGAGATACTTTGCTAGTACTTTGAAAACAGCATGACTATTTTTCTCCTCACTTTCCTTAGAATGAGAAAAGTGCCATGAGTAGGGCATAGTTGTGCTCACAGATGGTAACTGCCCAATTGTAAGGCAGTTATCCATCTCTGGTGCACTCAGCAGGAAGGCTATCATGTCCCTTTTCAGATCACAGTGCTCTTATGGAGGTTCTTCTGACCATCATGCCAAAACCACTTCTGCACTAATGTTTTTGTTTTTTTTTTGTCACTGTGTGTACTGCGGTCTGCATGTACCTCCACCTGCCAGGAGCCTTCAGAGGCAGTTTCATATGCACTCAAGTTCTTGTGTGATTTCACAATGTCTTGGAAGCATGGTATGCAATGATATGTGGATACGCATTACCTGGCTACAACAGAAGTAATAACTAATCCCTACCAAGGGGACTTAAGGCGGAAGGATCGAACCTAACCCTTTGAGACTATCATCAGAAATCCGCCTCTTAATTTAAATTTTTTTTTTTGGTATTAGCCATAGACAAACCACTTTTTATAAAAAACTGGAAGAGCTAGAATATGTGCAATTTATTCCTGTGGTGAATCTGTCTTTATGCAACAATGACCGAGGGAAAAGCACATCCAACAAGGCAGTGAAATCTGCAAGTACACATCTGGGGATGGCAAGGGGACAATAATGTTCAAAATTACTAGAATAAAGTAGGAGGCTGTGGCAGAAAGATGATGCATGCAATTCAATTCAGAATAAGCAAGAGCATTGAAACTACAAAGGAAAAACCAGAAGCAAATATGATTTTTAAAAGATGCTTGTCACAGAACCCTAATCAAGATAATGGAAGTACTAAGCAAAGCCTTAAAATCGTTCTCACGGATATTACACACCACTTGTCACATCATTAAATGCAATTTGGAAATGGTTGTCAGGTATACAGCGAGATCTGTGTTCTCTCTGTCTACACAGAATACTCATAGGCTTTAAGTAGAAAGAAAAAAACCAAACAAACACTGCATTTCCGGATATAGTATGTGATTAAGGGAAGCAGACCTAGCCACTACAGACCAGTAAGTACATGCTTAAATATCATTCTACACTGGAGTCTTCATTCTTTAAATTAATTTCACTCTTATGAATGAAATACTTTCATCTACTCTGCATCTTAAAAAAACCCAACTCTGAGAAACAAAGCAAACACTTTTGTCAAGAATTAAAGCATATAGGTTTCAGTTTAGAGGGGCTTAATGTTACTCATGATGAAGATAAACAGCACAGAAATGTTTTTCTTTAAGTCTCTTCTTTTCTCAAGGTATCCAAGACATCTTAATATACTCAGTCATGTTATTATAGCAAGATAAGCATTTGTTCTGTCTTTCTGTTAATAGAGAAGTGAACGTATCTTGAGTGAGACTTGGAAACAAATCAACTTCATGTTAACTGGATACTTCAATTATTTAATAAACAAAGTAGTGGAAAAGCTCTAATACATACCATGATGCAGTGAATTTTTTGAACATCAAACACGATACACCTTTCTAAACAAGGTCAAACAGTGTAGGACAATAACCATTGCCACTTCTAAAAACTTCTGTACTGGTAACATTGATTTGCATTTTTAGAGGGCTGATTAGAAGAGATTTTGACTGCTTAGATGCAGTTTTGATGTGCAATTTTAGTGTGTGCTCTATTTAATTGAAACTCTTCCGTTCATTTGGGGTACATTGTAATGTCACAGGTGAATCTGAAACTTCCTATATACAGCATTCAGAAGTTGCAATGTTTCCTCAGGTCTTGTACTTATGTCAGCGGAAAGAAACCCATAAGTACTCGTACTAATCCTATACAGGGGACTGTTATAGTGCTTCAGTGACACCAAATCATCTATGTGACCACTAGATTTTGGTTATTTGCCTAATTGTGGGAAAGCAAACCATCACTTTTTCTTTCATGTGTGCTGTGGAAGTCTGGAGCTGCCAATAAAGGATCAGTTCTATTGGGTAATGTCTATACAAAATTTCTGTGACCCTCTTATTAGCATAATACCATACTTTAGTTGATGATTTGAACAAAGATATGAGGATGGATGTCGGCAGGATGTCAGGCATAGAATTTGTTTGAGATATCCCAAGGGAGGTGGAGTGTGCCTGTATTATGAGAGGAGAAAACTCCTGTACAGTGGACTTTAACTTTTCCTTGAATTAAGTTGTAAGTCTGTGAGCATCTACTTCACCTCAGCCAGCAACTAGAACCACACAGATGCTAGCTCAGTCCCCCTCAGGGAGAATCAAAAGAGTAAAAGTGAGAAAAAACTCATGCATTGAAATAAAGATATTTTACTAGGTAGAGAAAAAGACAGGCATGCAAACCAAGCAAAACAAGGAATTCATTCCCTGCTTCCTGTGGACAGGCAGGTGTTCAGCCATCTCCAGGAAAGCAGAGCTCCATCACACTGAACAGTTACTTGGGAAGACAAACGCCATCACTCGGAACCTCCCTCCCTTCCTTCTTCTTCCTCCAGCTCTAAGTACTGAGCACGATGTCACATGGTATAGGATATCCCGTTGGTCAGTTGGGGTCAGCTGTCCCAGCTGTGTCCCCTCTCAAGTTCTTGTGCACTCCCAGCCTGCTCACTGGTGGAGTGGTGAGAGGAGCAGAAAAGGCCTTGACTGCTTAGCAACAACCAAAAACATTAGCGTGCCACTAAAATGACTGTCATCCCAAATCCTAAACATAGCATCGCACCAAACACCAGCAAGAAAGTCAACTCCATCACAGCCAAAACAATGGCATTACTATATACAGGAGGTCACTGTATTGTTGTAATTGGGTCTTGCCACATAATTAGTTGTAACTTTTAATAAATATTGATGTAAAGTCTCTGTTACAGATAGTTTGTCATTGCTGAGTTAACTGTGCAGAAGCAGCTTTACAGTGGTTAAGTCCATAGTGCTCTTTTTAAAGTGTTTGAAATTATTTTGGGGAAAGAAAATGTGCTTAATCACAAAAAGACTACCCCCACCTCGGTACCCAAACCAAAGTTTTAATGAGAATCAGATTGTCTAAGTAGAAGAAACCATTTCCAATATGAGAAGATGTTTTCTTAAATATGAATAGCTATGAAAATAATTTACCTGAACTAATCATTATAGGTCAGGATCAAAATATAAGAGATACTTCAGAGTATAAAAAATAGATTAAATTATTAAAACAGGAGTAATTTGTGTAAGAGCAGCTTAGGACAGAGGAAGTTGACTAATGTAATGCCACAGAATTGCTATTATAGAATGATTGCTGTTAATTTTTTGATTACCCAGTAATAGAAAAAGCAGTACAGTGATTAACTGGCTCATAGAAAAATAGGGAGCAGTTAATCTCAAGCAGCGCTGTCATAAAATCCAGAAAAAACTCAGAGCTGGATTGCTGTAGATAAGTAGGCGATGCATATGCTATGTAGGGCATGTGAACTAAGGAGTAGCTTCCAAAAAAATGAACGTGTGCCTAGCAGGAACCCAGAGCAAAAGAATTAAACAAATTCCCAGGCCCTAGTGGTGTAATGTTGTGTCAGACGTTTTAAAACAGTTGCACCTTTGTAGTCTTCCATGCCTACCTTTTTAATCAACCTTTTTTTTTTTCAGAACAGGACCGATTGCATACACAGAGCTAATCCTTTTGAAAGTCTGCCTGTTGGGCTTTTTTGCATACTGATCAGAAGCAGCATGTCAAAATCAGTAATTCCTACTTGACCACAATTTGATAAGTGAGACAGAGAGAGGGGAGGAGTACTTAGGTTTATTTTTGTTTTCTTTTAATTTAAGAAAATAATTTACTTTGTAGTAAGTAAATATTTTGAACATAGATTTTTTTTTTTTTACTGTTTCTTCCACCATTGTGCATTGTTGCTTGTATTTGCGTCAGATGGTCACACATAGGTCATTGGAGCCTAGTTGTGAAAACAATAGGTATCTCCATGTCAAGAAGGTGAACCGTTCTGTTGACAATAAAATATTCCTGGGGGCTGTCCTTCCAGTCCAACTGGTGGTAAGAATCACCTGAAACTATGACCTTGCCCGATTTGTGCACCTTGTGCAGTTGTTATTATGCCATAGACATAGGACATTGCCACCTTCCTCCTCCCCACTGTCATCATCACTGAAAGGATTCCGATAAATATTCCTTCTCTTGTCACACATAATGGGACAATAAATTACTCTGCCCAAAATTTCTCCTGAACGATGGAGCTGCTATTAAACATATTTGATACTCTCACATAAAAAACTGAGTTATGGGGATACAGAGGAAATACTGACTGATGGTGGCATGGTTAGCAGGAAATTATAGAACCTAATTCTCAGTGCCGTATTTCTGCAGTACCTAAGGCAATACCTAAGGCCCTCAACTGATGTCAGAAGCCAGTACTTCAGGTGACTTACCTTACCCTGTTACAGATGTCTTGCTTTGGCAGCTGCAACTTTGAGGGGAAAGTGTGTTGTTCAATGAGTGTTATATGATATAGTTCAAAGTCGCAATGAGGACTGCAGCTTTAGGTATCGTCAGGTTCTGATGTGTGTTACATTTGGTTCAATATTCAAAAAATGATCTGTTTGTACACTCAGACTTAGCACTTGCTGACACCTACATTTCTGTTTATCAAGCACTTCTACCTATGTGCATTGGAGATAGAGTTTACTTGCATAAAATTCATTTAGAAATAGCGCGGACTGCATATTTACCTTTGGTAATTCATATGTTTGGAGGTTAATATTGGAAAACAGGATGAGCAGGTGTTGATGGGAGCAACACCACTCATGCACAAATGAGAGCTTGGATTGAAAAAATCTGGAAGCATTTTGAGGTTCTTATTTTGGTTTTTTTTTTCATTTACTTTTTACATCTTACATGAAACTAAGATTAAATAGATGTGATTCTGAGAAGGTTATTTTTATAGTTTGGCTTCTATAACCCTTCTAAATGTTAAAATTTCCTTGGAAGAGATAATTCATTTGTAGATGAAGGCTCTATTAATTTTTCCTTTGTTCAAATTAGATTTCCAGAAACTTGAAACATTCATTTTATTTCAAAATAATGCAAAGAATTATGCAAGACATACAGTACAAAACCATTAACCTTTATTGACTGCTTTAACTAGTAAATAAATGGAGAAGAAAATGTTATCTTCTAACAAACTTTTTACAAGATCTGTACCTTGCAATTTTTGTAGTTTGTTTCTCTAAATCTCTAGGCATCTCTTCTGTTGAAAAGTAGACTCTCATATTCATTATTTATTCTGACTAACTGTAAGCGAGTTAGAAACACCTCCAGAGCTTATTTTCTCATTATTTCTAGATAAAATGGAAAATTACTATAATAAAAAGTAAATTTCATGTGTTAAGACATAACAGTATTTTGAAATATCAGCTCTCAAGATCATACCCATTTTTTTGCTTATTTTAATTGAAAAATCTAAAAGTGGGAAGGGGTTTTACAAAGACAAAAGTGCCTTTGTATTTCTAAATTGCAATCTTGTAACAATGCATGAGGGATGGTCTCTTACCATTCAAAGTCTATATTCATTTTACTGTTGCTCTCAGATTCTGCCAATACTGTAAAATAAAGAAGTGATCTCAATATATATTTCCTCATATATGATTGTTTAGTTTAGTTACCCCAAGTGTAGCTGGTGGTGGAGCTAGATTTTCTTCAACTTTGCAATACCTGAGAAACTTAGGTAGTATAGTGCAATCTCCCAGAGGTAGTTTCACCTTGTGCCAGTGCTTATACACCCCAAAAAAGAAAGAAAACAATAAATGTGCATTGCATTATTATTAAATAAATCATGCTAGGCCAGAAGGGCTGATCTGCTTGGATTGCCAGGAGTTCCCCAATAGTTTAGTATTGCCAGGTGAGTGTTGGTGGAGAGGATGCGTCAGCTTCCCTTTTGGACCTGAGAGCCATCTGGGAGCTCAGCGCCCTCAGAATAACTGCTGACCCTGACTCCCTGAGATCCCTGTGATCCAAGGTTGTTCCTGAATTTCACTGTCATGGAAATGAAGTCAAGAAAAACCCCCACAACTGGGCTGTATTTGCAAGCCTTTGGTACCGTGCTTTGAAACAGGCACATCTCAGTGCTGCACCTGTTGTCCCAATCCTCCATGCATCCAAAAGACTGAAATGTGCTTGGGAGTTCTCCCTGCAAACACAGAAGAAAAATGTGGCAGTGTTCTACCCCTTCTCTGTTCTCCTCTGTTCCCCTTGGCTGATTTTGACCATACATTGATCACTACATTGCACCATTAAACACTAATACAACAGTTTTGTCACCCAGTTGTCAGGTCTAACTGCGTGTGGGATAATAACATACAAATCATCTGGAGGGTGTATGCAAGCCACGTGTGAATAGATACTTTTAAAGTGCAGTTTAAATCCTTCTTTAAGGCAATAAATGAAAAATAAGTACTGGACAAAAATGCAGAATAACGTAGAAAACTTGGTGGACTGGAAAATTTATATTGACTTGACACACTGGGTTTTATAGAAATAGTTCAACATGCAGTTCGTATTGAGCCACTTTGAGGACCCTCATTTTGGAGCTGGTGGAGAAGGTGTGTTTTCTAGTGAGCTGATAATATGTTACCTGTTGGGCTGTGTGTAAGCTGACCTTTTTTGACTGGTCACATAGCAGCTGGGGTGCCATCTGCATGAAGTAAGACAGCAGGTGATCAGTGAGGGAAGAGCAAATACTCTTAGCAGCAGCAGCAGCCGGAGCAGCAGCTAGGACCTTTCAGTTGTGTTTGCTTTGCTTTCCCTGGTGTTTGTCAACAGCAGATGTGCTCAGGAAGTTTCAGTCTTCAAAACTTCACTGGAAGGGAAGATGTGAGACTCATTATGATTATTGATTTATAGCATCAAATAAAAATAAAAAGTGTCTAGCTTGCCAAAAAAACAGCATAGGAAGAGAAAATCCAGGCTGAGTACAGTGTTCTTTATTAATGATCTGTTTCTTTCATACTGCTCTTCTATTTTTATTTAGAACTAAGCCAGCATTTATCACCAGCTTGTCTTACCCTTCAAATCATGCAGCTTAATCTGTATATTGATAATTTCTTTACTATCGTAACAGTTATTGCTCTACATTGGATATTTTAACACATTCGTATATTTTAGGTTACTAACCCCCCAGAAAACAGTATTACAACCTAAGCTAAGTGTATTAAGATAAACTTATTATGGTTCCAATCCTTACAAAAAATGTATTAGCTGATATTTTCAACTCAGATATTCTTTAAGGGAAGCTCAAAATTTTCCAATTTCCTTCTAATTATCATATAAATTAGCTGTGCTTCTGGGAAGAGTGGAAGGGGAGGGTCAAATTGTAAAGATTTTGGTTATTTCACTCAGTTGTTAACGAATTTTAACACTAGCTACCATCTGCAGCAGAAAATTAGAGTGTAAATATTCCTGTTGAGCCATATTCAACTGCTTCAGTGGCAGGTCAACAATAAAACCCTAATAGATATATAGCCACTGCAGGACCATGCTATAAGTTACAATTTTAAAAGGTACAGTCTTCTTTGTAGAAGGCAAAAGTAATATGGATACAAGAATTAAGAGTATGAAAAGTGAGAATGAAAAAATCATCTGCTGCAGCAGCTTGTATTGTAAGCAAGGAGAATAGTAGAAATGTCATCTACTTCATGGAAAAGACCAGCTACAGCAAGTTGTAGCACCCAAATTACTGTTTTCAGTACCGACATGCAACTTTTAGAATAATCTGAACTAGGGTTTTTGGAAGAGGACTTATTCTTCTATCAAAAACTTCAACAAAGAAATAAATTATGGAAGGAAATTTTGCATCATCATAGTGATTGTTCCTCTGGTTGCAGGTATTAGACCACAGAAGGAATGCTTTGATTTTGCAACAAAACACCTGGTGACTGAAGGATCTTCCTCTGTACCTTGTGATCCATAACAAAATTCTTGCACAACTTGTGCCCCTTACTTTAATTTTCTATTATTAATGTGAGGAAATTTCCAGCTACTCACTTGGATTGTTTGCTTTATTTTTTTGCAGTATACAGATAGTTAAAACAACAGCAATGCTCCACACTTTGAGGGAAAAGTAAAAGGACAGCCCTTGTGCCTTTGGGACAGCAACAGCATAACGCTGTTACTTTTTCTTCTCCTGCCTCTAACTCTCTCCACATTTTTTTCTACTGCTTTCTTCCTCCATTATCCTCTGAAACCTTTAAGGTGACTGAAGGCTGATGGTAAAAAAGAAGCAACAGAAAAAAGAATAAGGAGTGTGTAAGACAGGTTTAAAAGCTACAATAATAAGAAGAAATAAACCCATAACCTGGCCTGCCATGTCAACAAAAGCATGAAGATTGATACTACTAGAGCAGAAAATATTATCCAATTCCTACTGGAAGCTGATGGAAAGTTTGATACAAAGATATGTCCATGTGTACAAACCCAGACATGTGACACATGAAGCAAAAAGCCAGTTTTCGGACAAGGGAGGAAAAAAAAAATGTATAGAGTTTTCTTTTTCCCTCCTGATTTATGAATTCCATAAGAAGGATGGTATATTCTTTTCCTTTTGAAATTGTTAGATTCTACAGAGAATTGCAGGAGCTGCTGTGCAGCAGTCATGTCACCAAAATACAGTCATCTACAAAGCAGGATACCTCTCTGGACTACCAGCATGGGATTTAGCTCATATAAACATCTACAGCATAAATGCTTAACTCTGAATTAGTCATCTTCTTGTTAAAAGGTAAGAGAAACAGAAATTTATAGATCATGATTTATCTTTTCAAGAGTAAGACATTTCTGTTTAGTTAGAGAAATTATACGCTAAAAGCATCTAGTTTTATCCATGTGGTTTCAATCACGTCTGGACTGAAGAGCTTCAGATGTGGATATTAACAGTGAAGACTTCTAACATTAGAGGAGATGAATCCTATTTTTGTGTTTAGTTCTGAACAGTCATGATTATCACATGAAGAAAGGATCCCCTGACTCTCCTTGAAGCATTGAGAGGGCAGATAAATGGACAAGAATTTCCAATTCTCTTTCCAGTCCCTGTGGGAACCCTCCAGTACCTTCATGACAATAAGATTTATATAGCAAACTACAGTACTACAGACAAGGCACTGTGGTAAACAAAGGAGTCAGCCTCAGCCTGCTTGGTCTTACACCAATAAATTGCTTTATCAGTAGTCCCCTAATGAATGCTACAGAAAAATATTTTGTCTGTCTCCCATATTACACTCTTGCTTGGAGATGCAGAAGGCTACCCTGATTGCACAGATTTACGTAATGGTGACAGGTGATTTTAACTGATAAAGGCAGAACCAGCAATACTTTGAGAGCTAGCATTTTCCTTTGGAACTATAATTTGATTATCTAATCGAAGGAGATTTTGAGGATATTGAATTTCCTTGCTGCTTTGAACTATGGGGCAATGTGGTGGCCCCAAGTCACTATCATTACTTTAAAAAAAAAAGGTCCAATTCCAAGAAAATTTATAATCCATTTTGCATTTTGGTTATTCATAGCAGCTATGTGTTTCCTTTGAAGTAATTTTTAGGACATGGTTTTATTTGCAAGAGAGTCTTTTGAATATAAGAGGCGAGAAAGCAATCTCCTGTGTCCTAATTGGTTGTTGCTGTCAGTTAATTCTGGATCAACCAACTGAATGTCTACTGCAGAAATGAGCAACTTTTGGTTCTTACTTTCATGGTAATTATTCTAAAAAAAAACCCAGCACACAAATAAACAAAAAGATACACTAGTATAATGTAGTGTAGTCCTAGTTATAGTTAGGGCAAATCCATCAATATGTGTAATCTGTAAGGCTCAGCAGACCTTTGGTAATTTATGGTATCTGAGGATGTGACCTGCACACTTTATAGTCTCTTAAAATCTAAACAAAGCCTTTCATTTCAGATTGTAGAATCATAGAATGGTTAGAGTTGGAAGGGACCTTAAAGATCATCGAGTTCCAACCCCCCTGTCATGGGAAGGGACACCTCCCACTGGAGCAGGCTGCTCAAAGCCCCATCCAGTCTGACCTTGAACACTTCCAGGGATGGAGCAACAAGTTCTGGGATCCACAACTACTGTAGGCAACCTGTTGCAGTGTCTCACCACCCTCACAGGGAAGAATTTCTTCCTAATATCTAACCTAAATCTCTCCTTTTCCAATTTAAAACCATTATCCCTTGTCCTGTCACGATGTTTCCTGACAAAGAATCCGTCTCCAGCTCTCCTGTAGGCTCCCTTCAGATGTTAAATCTCCTTGCAAAAGTATTCTGCTTTGATACTGCTAGTGAGGGAAACATTCTTCCAAGTGCGAGACCTGTGGAAAACATCAGAGAACTTCTCTGGGGCCAGCTCAAATCTAATTCTGCATTCATCATATGTTTGAATCTGCTAATGCCAGACAAGATGCATTTTCCCCTTCTTGCCCATCCCTCAGAGGCAACCACTGATGAGTTACATTTTTCCTTTTTCAATGTAAATGTCTTTCATTAAAGACCCCCTTCTCTCTACATTTCCTTTCTTTTAAGCAGCAAACCAATTCAAAGCAAGAGCCCTCACATGCAGGAAAACATTTGTTTGCAGAGAATAATTCCTCCCTGGTGTTTGCCACATATTTATTTTGTCTCGACATTATAAAAAAGGGTCTTGTTGCTGACTCAGAAGGAGCTCATTACAGAAAGACTTCACCTTTCAGTTGCAAAAGATGTTTCCTTGAAATGATAATGTAATGAGTGTTAGATCAGCTGTATGTAGCCGTTAGGCTATTCTTTTGATCGGTTGGAAATGCATTTGTTAAAAAGCTCCTTTATTGATTTCCTGGCTGGTTTTTATACTTTTTGGATCATCTGTACACACACACATCACATTTTCACCACTTCAAAGTGGTTAATAAATTCACACTACTCAGGAGATTGAACACGAAATGGAGTGAACCCTTTCTATGGAGAACTCTGTTGTTCAGCCTTTTATAGAAAGAGACTTAGCTGCACGCTAAGTGTCTCCTTTAAAATATTTTTAAAACAATCTGCCACAAAGAGAACAGCATACACTAAAGCAAAAGAATATGGCTCCCAGGGATATAAACATAGCAAGGGTTTGTGATTAAGATTTCAGTAAATCCAGATGAGAAAATATTGCTCAGTGCTCAGTGCAAATATTCTTTCCCACTAACCTATCCACATCTACTATTTCCATTTCGTTGTTTTTATGATGCGTTAGCAGTAAAAGTTTGAGACATTCTGAGTTTTAAAGGGAAATATATACTTCTACATATAAATTGTTAGAACCATGCAAAGTATCTGTAGTTAAGTATCATGGGCTTTATTGGCCTTGGATTGCCCTTGGATCATAGCTTTAGAAGTTGGTTAGTGCATTGAAGTATGGATCAAAATTTCTGTTTGGTAAAGTTGTAAGATTATTTTTTTCCTTCTTTTTTATTGTTTTGGTTTGGTTTACTAACCTTCTAATGTGATCACAAAACTGATAGGAGCCATCCTTGAATTCTTTAGATGAACCTTGTGAATGGAAATCTTAAGGAATTGTTTTAACTGTTGTGTCGTAATTTGCCGTTGATTCCCTGGTTAAGGATACTCATACTTGCTTTCCTCTCTCTGCATAGAGATGCTAACCTGTATTTCATACCACTACAATGCTAGTGTTAGCGGCAAACCTGCAGATCCCTGTGTTTTCTATGAAATATGATCTACAATTTGACTACATATTTACCAGGCCATTCAAATGATAATGTTACTTATTAAAGTTGTTAGCTTTGACTGTGTCCAGGGTAGGTTATCAAGTCAGAAGATGTCGTCTTGATTTGTTTTTTAAGTTTTTTTCAGGTGATTAAACTAAAATGCCCAAAATGAAGCTTTCTAGTGCTGTGAAGTTATTGAAGTTATCAGATATGAAATTATGAAAACGAAATTACCTAGGAGGACTTAAGAATATTTTCAGTATTTTGTGGGTGTCTGCATATATGTAGTGTTCAAGGAACCTTGAGCATGAGGAATACAAGAGAAATATTTAACAGAAAACATTTAAATTTCAGTACCTGAGTCCTGTGTCTATAAAACAGGGATAATAGACTTTCTTGCCTCTCAAAAGGATTGTGAAAAAAACATATTAAAGTTTGCAAAGAAGTGAAGTATTATGGTAATTGATACCATATGTCCAACTAAGATAGCTGGGAACAATTTCTGGAGGCACAAGGTTTAGTCATAGACTCCTAGAATCATTAAGGGTGTAAGGGACCTTTAGAATTCTTCTGGTCCAGCTCTCCCCTCAAAGCTGGCAAATCTTCCCTTTCTCTTTTCATAATTCTATGAATAGTAGGTATCTGACCCTGGAAAAGATGGAAGGTCATTCTTAAAGTTCATTAAACAAGTGCTTTTTTTTGTTTCATTGGCAAAATTGAAACAAAGTCAGAAAATAAAACATTGTTTTCAATTCTTGAAAAGATGTGGCAAGCAATACAGGACAGAGCTCCATGCTTCATTTTTTTTAAATGTGTAAAATCTTAAACATTAAAGTTTTTAGATTAATAATGACTTATTAAAATTTTACAATGTTAGAATCAGTTGTTTGTTTATTCTTTAATTAAAAAAAAATATAGCCTGATAAATGCAATCCCAGAGCATTTTGATGTCAACAAATCGGTATTTGTCACTGGAAAATGAATAAATTTCACAGAAAAATATTGCTGGTTTCTGTCATGTTATTTATTCCTTTTTTTCTAAAAATAGTTAAGATCTGTTTTATTCTAAGATGCCCCTTCAGTTAACTAGATTTAGATAAATAGACAGAATTTAAAAAAATCACTTGTTTCTTAGGGAGGGTTTTTATTTCTGAACTTGTGGCAGATTTTTCAATAGTAGAGTTTTTCTTTATTTGAAAGCATATAACTTTTCTTTGATTTCAGAAGTTGTGCTTTAAATCTTTTACAAAAAAATAAGAGTAATCTTTTAGGCTAGTGAATGGCTTTTTGCCAGTCAGTCTTTAAATTTATCCTCTTGATTATGCAAATATAGTGAAAAAGGGCATCTTGTTATCTGATTCAAACAGATGACTCTACAGAGGACTCTTTTCTCTCCTTGGATGAATAGAAGAATGCAAGTTTGATTCTTGAGTTCTTGAATTATTGCAAAATTTCTCCACACCTGCAGAATGACATTGTGTTTGGATGTGTGTTTAGCAAAGTGGGTGGGTAACATGCTATAGTACTGGACTGCTTTGGCCAACGTTTAGCAGGAAATGACACCCACCCCACCCCCAGGATAAGGAGAAGGCAGTTATTCAACAAATGAAGACACACAGTCCTTTGCGTTGTGTATATTCTACACATTTTTGACAATTTTGTATATTTTTGACTCACTGAAAGCCTGTATTGATGATGTTTTCTAAGAGGAGGGTTTGTCTTTCTGTCTTTTCATTGAAGACATTCTATTCCTGTGACTAGCTTGACAAGATATATGTAAAGTAGATAAAGTGGATATGAGTTTGGTAAATATTTTAGACAGCTGCCTTGTTTGTCAGTAGGTGAGAAGAAAATGTGGAAGCATCAAATACAAGGTAGAAATCACTCAAACTTACTCTACATATGCTCACTAGTAATTTAGTTCTATCAAAATGGTATTGATCTAAGATAACTGTTCAATAATTGTTGATTCCTTAATGTTTTAAGTCAGTGATATGTTTTTTAGATACTGTTTAAGCCTTGGCATTCACCAAAATTTCCATCAGTCTTTCAAGTGGTTATGCTGAAAATGCTTCTTATTCTTTTATGCTATATATATACACTCAACTTAGTCCAATATATCACTCATCTTATGATCAAGGTAGTTTCTAGGTTAACTTTCTTACAAAAAAAACCACTTCAAGAACAAACAAACAAACAAAAAAAAGCAAACAAAACCCTCCAGAACTAATGTTCAGTTTTAATGATTACTTTCCTGAATATTTATATTAAACCAGCATAGTTTATGAGAAAGTTATTCATCTGATCAGTGTACTTTTAAAAATACATGATATACCTATCATGTTTTGAGCAGTAGATCTGTTTGTATGCTTTTTCCTTTCAAAGACTGAAGCATCACTTTTATAATTAATATTTTTACCTTTTGATCAGATGTCAGTCTTACTTTCCTGCATTTCTTTTTAGCCTGTTTAGTCCTTTGAATGCTTAGTGGCCTGCATAGAGCTTTGGCCCCATGTTGCTCTCTGTTGCTGTCCCTTATTAAGCATACAAAATATATACTAATGTATTTTAAAATATATTTAATGTTCTTAGTGTTACTTTTCCATATAAACAGTTGTTTTTCTTGTAACAGGTGTCTCGTGTGTAAGTGGAAGCATTTGATCCTGAGACCCAAGAGACAATATCTCTCTTGCATGCACTGGGTAATACCTACACTGAGAAGTTTTTCAAACAGCACTTCAAAGCAGAGGGGTTCATTAGCTTTGGAAATCACCCCATCCAATATATAATGAATGGACCACTGCAAACAATGCTGATGGTCTAGTTCATTATTATTTATTTTCAGATTTTGCACTACTGCAAAGTAATCATTTTACCTGTGCTCTTCACTGTTTGAATGATGCTGGAAGTTCTGTGCTTTCTCATTGGGATTAGAGATGTGGTGAGGGCATATTATACTGTTTTTGATAAAACTACTGTCATTTTTGGTCTCACAACTGAAAGTTGTTGTGTGTCTGATCAACCACCAATGCTTATGAGTGTGGCTCAATGCTTATTCTGTGGCTTCGAAATACAATGGGAATAAAAAGTAGAGTTTCAAGTGTGTATGTTACATAATGGAGACAGGGAGGGAGGGAGGGAGAAAAGAAGAGTTCAGTGAACAGCTAGCTGCTCTGACTGATGTGTGATGACTTCTAAGAAGCTGGAAGGTGGCACGATCAACAGCACACCTACATTCCCAGAAGGTCCTGGATCTCAGAGATTGCAAAGCTCTGAGTGCACACTAAGAGATGGGGAATCAAATGACACTGAGTGCAGGGTGGTGGTTTAACTGGAAACTGTTGTCATTCTCAGACTCTGAATGGTAAAATGGTTTGGGTTGGAAGGGAACTTTAAAGGTCATCTAGCTGAAAGACCCTTCAATGAGCAGGGTCATCTTCAACTAGATCAGTTTGCCCAGAGCCATGTCCTTACCCTCTGTCCTAATGCTACAGGTCCTATTAAAAAGTCTGTCCCCATCTTTCTTAAAAAGCCCCTATAAGTAGGTTGCATTAAAGTCTCTCAGGAGCATTCTCTTTTCCAAGCTGAACAACCCCAACTCTCTCATCCTGTCTTCATAGGAGAGGTGCTCCAGCCCTCTGATCATTTATGTGGCCCTCCTCTGGATTTGTTCCAACAGGTCCATGTTTTTCCTGTGCTGAAGTCTTAAGAGCTGGATGCAGTACTCCAGGTGGGGTCTCATCAGAGTGGACTAGAGGGGCAGAATCACCTCCCTCAGGATACTGTGTAAAACTCTCTACTGATTTCTTTTGCAAGAAAAAGGTTTTCTTGATCTATATTAAGTGTGCATTTCTGTTTTAAAGCTGTAACAGAAGGAACTGTTATTGCTCTTGGATTGTTCCTAGGTATATCAAACAGCAGTAGTCTACAAGCAGCACTGGTGACATCATAACAGAAATTGTGTCTCAATCAGCCTCTATGCTAAAAAGGATGTTCCAAATTAGAGCTCAGATAAAAGCTCTAAAATAAGCTCCCAAATAATCTGACGTTTTGAAAATGCACCTGACTGTGAATATGTTAAAAAGTGGATCTATTTATCTTATCAAAGACAACGTTTAGCTTTCAAGAATGATTCTACATTAAGTATACACTCTACTAATTTTATGAAAGTGCAGTAAAATCTAGCCAATCACATCGCGGGCTACATCAAAAAATGTGTTTCCAGCAGATCCAGAGAGGTGATTCTCCCGCTTTGCTATGGTGAAACCCTACCTGTAGTACTGTGTACAGGTCTGGAGCCCTCAATATAGGAAGGATATGGACCTAATGGAGTGTGTCCAGAGGAGGGCCATGAAAATGATCAGGGGGCTGGACCACCTTGACGAGGATAGGATGAGGGAGCTGGGGTTGTTCAGCCTGGAGAAGAGGAGGCTTCGAGGAGAACTAATTGCAGCCTTCCAGTACCTGAAGGGGGCCTCGAGGAATGCTGGGGAGAGTCTGTTTCCAAAGGTCTGCAGTGATAGGATGAGGGACAATGACTTTAAGTTGGAGAAGAACAGATTTAGATTGGATATTAGGAAAAAGTTCCTTCCTCTGAGGGTGGTGGAACACTGGAACAGGTTGCCCAGGGAGGTGGTTGAGGCCTCTTCCCTGGAGATATTCAAGGTGAGGCTTGTCAAAGCCCTGGGTAACCTGGTCTAGTTGGAGGTGTCCCTGCAACTGCATGGAGGTTGGACTAGATGACCTTTGGAGGTCCCTTCCAGCCTGGATGATTCTATAATTCTATGATTCTGGCCAGTCCCAGTCAAACAATATGGTTTACAGTGCTTGGAGGAGACCACACACTTTCCAAGCTAGTAGTATGGACAAGACTGCACCAGGGGTGGCTCCTACTATCTTACCCTGTAGTTACCTGTGTGTGGAAGGCATTGGGAATGGTTGACCTCTGATACTACTCAGAAAGTATATTGCAAATCTTATTTTACATTTTGTTTCACTGAATCCCATTTGTCCAAGGCCCATTTGTCATATATTACCTAAATAGTAAAATGTATTATGAAAAATGGTTACTAAAATATATATATATAATTCCTGTGTTATTTTGACAGGAAACATCTTTAGACATGGCCACCAGGGCAGGTAGAACACTGCTGGTGGGCAGTGTAGCAGCAGTTTGTTTCATGAACCTTACCAGCCCATGTCCTGCTGACTGAATACAAATATATGCTGGAGCTATCAAGAGGCTTGAAGGGAGGCAAGCTTTTTCTCTATTTATATTTCAGTGCTGATTTTCATATTAGGTAATTTGTGTGTGATTCCATGACCAACATGGCTTGTTTTCTTAGCCTCTTGCCAATAACTGGGGCTCTGGCAGTATGAGGCTTGTGTGTTCTGTCATTTTCCATGATCTTTGGCTCGGCAGGGCCCATCATAAAGTGATTCTCAAAATATCCCTTTGAGTGTTATTGGGTGGATTGTGCAGAGGCAGCTGATGCTTCTAATGAAGGGGCAAGATTGTGTTGTTGCAGGTAAGGTGTAGTTTGGTTTCTTAAAGTTGCCTTTCTCTTATGTAGCTGGACCCTTCCTCTCCCTAGCATGTAACTGGTACGAGGACAGTGTTTTAGCCCCAGAGGAGCACAGTTTGCTCAGCTGCTCATGCTACCTGAAAAAGGGCTTTTTATTCCACTTGCCTGAAGTACTGCAGGGGTGCAACTCTGTAAGTGTATCAGTCCAGCACTGTCAAATTTACAGATTCTGTGTGCCTGTTGGCATTTAGATAGAGATGCCTCTACCAGTTCACAGAAGCAAACAGGCAAATAGCATGTTTGTGTTTGTTCAGCATTGTTCTCACTTTATTTCCTTGTGGAGTCATTCCTTGCCAGGTAAGAACTAGAGAAAGGACAGAAGTCTAAACAGATACAGCTTCAGGGAGAACAACCTGATGACTCAAAAAAGCATCCTACAGTAAGTTTAGTGTGTTTTTTGGTTGCAAAGTGCTGTTAATATCTGTCTTAAAGCAACTTGAATATTTTTCTCTCTCTCTGGGCCTTTTTTCCATCTGAAGTCAGTGTTATAGAAATCAACTAAAGCAAAAATGCAAAATACTCCATTTCTGTATGGAGCAGAATGGAACAACCAATGGAGAACTGAGCAGTGGAGTTGCTGCCCCTTTTTCAGTCACAAAAGTAACTTAACAAAAGACTGTAATTATGTCTCTGATTGCTTTTTAAGGCATATGAGGTCTTGTCTAAATCCATGGGTTTTGATAAGTGGTGAAGCTGAAATGCCTTATTTAAAATGTTAAAAGGGCCCCTAAGAAATCACGGAAAAAATAAACTGAAACAGTGACTCAAGGAATCTGATAGAATTTCACTAACCCATAGAGACTTTTTTTTTGTTGGGGAAAATGTTTTATTAAAGAGTATGTTAAAGCCTGGGATATTCCTTCATTTTAAACTCCATTTTCACACATTCTTTTCGCACACAAATATGTTGTACACTTCATTTACCTCTGCCTTTCAAACTCATAGGAGACATTTACTTGAAATACAGAATAGAGCTCAAGGCCAGAAACCTGTCAGTATTGTAACGAGGAGATGTTTTGTACTTCCTAATCCTTTGTGTCTTCAAGAGAATCTTTTCTCATCCAAGGTGAAATTTTGGAAGTTAAGTAAATGTGCATCTGCACACATATATGCTAATGAAAAGACTCTGCATCAAATTCTGTGGTTCTTTTTCTTTTTATTTCTTTCTCCAAGCCCAAGTACACTGGATTAATAGTCAGGGTTCTACTGCAGTTAATACTTGCCTGGAAAATAGCCACATGTAAGAAGAATTCACTGACCCAGAAATGGGAGAAACAAAAATCAATTAGCGAGTCAGTGACAGCAAATCTGATGGACCTCTGAGCACTGCTAGCATGGATGATATTCTCTCCTTGCAGGTTCAGCCTTAATGATAACACCAGTAGGGAGATAAAATTGGAAAGGGCGCATTGTGTCTTTGCCAGCTCTTCTCTCAGGTTTTGCAATCACTGGAAACTGATCTGGGTAAATAAAATTCTCAGCGCTAGTTTATCTGGCAGTACAGTCTCAGAAGCTTCATAAAATAAGGACAACAGTCACTGTGCTTACTACCTTGAAGGTTCAGTGAAATTAAATGGTAGCTTCCACAACATCTTATTCCTTTCCACTTTTTCTGAGTTTAATGGGGGCTTTTTTACTTTTGTTTTTGTTAGATTTGCTTTCCATGCAAGGTGATTCAGAAGAGCTTATTGTACATAGACGTATATAACACATATGTGTATTTGGAGAGTTGCAAAGTGGGAAGACTCTTATGTCATATACAGGGACATCGTATTGGAAAAGGATCTATTAGGAACAAACTTTATGTGAGCAGTAATGCAATTTCATGCACCTGTAAACAGTAGTATGACAAGAGCCAAGAAGTCATCAGATAGAAATGGAGATATTGAAGAACTGCAAGCACTAAAATGGCAGACTGTATATGTATTTTGTATGACAGTACTGTAAGCACAGCACTTAAATAATAGCAAGCAAACACAGCAAGTACCTTGTGTGAGAAAGAATATAATGGTGTTGGCAAATTAACATAAATGTGAGAAAGATGAAAACATACTTTTGTAAAAAATCAAATAGGTGGTTTTATACATCTAAATATCCTAACTTCCTAACAAACATAATGGTGGCAGTGGCTTGTTGGCTATGAGATTGGAAAGTATGGCATATAATCATCATGTGCTTGCGTCTGAATTTTTTCTCCTACTGCCACTTTCTTTTTCTGCCTCTGTACTCTCATTGTTTCTTATTAAGAAAGAATGAGCAGGGTTCCCTTGCTCCAATAAAGGATCTGTGTACTTTCCACACCTTCTCATTTCTTTCTCTTGGTCTTGTTTTTTCTATGGTAAATGTTGAGGAGCTGTGTGCTTTTCCCTATTCAGATAGATGCTAACAAAAGATAAATAATGACTGATTAGCTTTGCAGCTTCAGTGCAAAGTGATTACTGATTCAAATGTTCAAGAAATGAAGTAGTTCCTCTTTCTCTCTTTTCCTAACTTGAAAATGTTGATTCTTTGAAGAGATTAATACACCTGTGTTGGAATTTTTCAACTTTGAGGAAAAAATTAATTGAATTGAGTACTAATATAAATGTTTTCAGATGAAACTGTGCGTGCATGTGCCAGGAAAATGCACTGAAGTGACAGCAGGTGGCTGCATCAAAAGAAGTAAAATTTGATGTACACTGAATTATTATAACAGTGTGTTAAGTTTTTATATTGTGACTGGAAGGGGAAGAGATCTATCAATATGCAAATTGACTTAATGCTAAACCAAGCTTCTTCTAGTAAGCAAAAATATGTTGTATGTGTGAAAATTGTAGTCCTATTCAGTTTCAAAGGGTTACTTTGAAGTATTGTGTATTATATGAATGGAAATTGCAATGGGTGAGTAAAGAGCAAGTATCTGCTGGTGCCAAGTTTGGGAGAAGGTAGGATATATTACTCATAAGAATAAGAGTAGAATTTGATAAGATAACCAGACACTGATTAAAAATTTTCTAATATATATGCAGAACAAGTACATCAGAAATGTTGATAAGTAACAGGGTGTTAGCAAAAGAAGACTTGGGATGAGCAGCAGACCTAGCACTTTAACATGTGTGGTGAAAGTGCTGTGTTCAGAAAGTGCTGCATAAACCTCCTGTAGTCATTCAGGCACACAGCAAACCCTAAGTATACAGGCACTTTATGAGTGTGGAATGTGCAGATGAAGTCAGCAATAGGATGGAGCATATTGTACACCAAAGGAAACCCCAGCAGAAATAAGCACAGGACCTTGAGGCACCACTCTGCTCACCCCCTAAATCACAAAGAAATAGAACTCACAATGCTTTTTGGAGCTTTTTCTGGACTTGCTGATACTAGAAGACAGAGATAAGTATAGCCTTCTGGGGCCCAAATGTTTTTATCTGAAAGTGTCAAGGAAGACTTTAACTCAGTTTAACATTCAGGAAAGCTGGGAAATCTTACTGTGCTGGCAACTGACTGACCATGTGAAGTATAGCCCACAGTCACAGACCATCACTCTGTTTAACTCAATAAAGTTATTTTTGGACCTGTCATGGTACCTTCTTGTGCTTTAATGTACCTAATGTCAGAAAAATGGCTACAGAACATGCTGTCTGCATATGTCTGAGTGCCATGTATGCCTCTCTATGTCTATAGAAGAGTGTTATTCACTTGTGGTTTATTTTGAAGCAGTAGGTGAGGGATGCACAATGTGGGTGACATCAGTTTTATACAGTCTTTTGCTTCTTCAGCTGGCCTAGAATATCCTTCAGAATTCACTTTGTGTAGGGAAAGGAGGACAGAGTCATCCAGCTGTGATTTTTAGAAGCTGCTTCTTTCAGTGCACAGGATGCTGTGGAGAACGAACTTTCTGCAGTCTCAGTTCTAGTACAGAGCAGAGGGTCAGTATCCCTTTTAAATATCTCTTCTGACAGCCATGTGTGCCTGTCTCTTCCATAATAATTTGTCTGCTTTGGGGTGTAGCCAGATTGCTTTCTTGTTGCCAACTGTAACCTCTGCCTTATTGTGTGTCACATGCAGATATGAGGTTATTTTTAATTTTTGTTAAAAAATCCAGCAAAGTGTTCTGATATGGATTTGTAAGCAACAGAGTTATTAGCAGCTAGTGAAGTGCACCAACTTCTTATTTGTGGTGTGGATCTGGGTTAATTTAAAAAATTGCTGCAGCTCTGGTAAGAATGATAAACCCCTTCCCTGCTTTTCATTATTTATTTTCAGGAATGGCTGTATGCCCACTGGTAAAGGATCTGGGTATCTGGACTTGTGCCTCTAATAATTTTACCTAAATTTATGTGTGAATTTAGCAGTGGCAACACAGATTAAATAGAATTGTTATTGGATGGTTTAATCATTTTTCGATTACTTGGTCTTGCATTTAAATGGTACTGACAATATAGAATATTATCTTCTGCATTTGGTGAATGGTATTGCTCGAATGATGTTTCATGAACCACGTGAAACTGACAGGAGCATAAACAAGTACAAATAGACTATAAACCTTCACTGACCATGAATTAGCTGTGCACTGTATACAGTTTTGGGAAGGCAGTCATCTCTGTTACAAGTGGCTTGCACATTTCAAATTCTTTTTTTTTTACCTAATGAAAAATATCTTATCCAACATGCTTTGGGTCTAAGATCAGTGCACATTTAACCAAGAGTTAATTAAGTTAACAGAGTTTAGAAATTAATATAATACACTCTTTGGAATTTTCATTCTGGCATTATTGAATACATTTGGCTGAAATACCGTGTAATTGGCAAGCACCAGGAAGGTGTTCTACTCTTTTCATGCTGTAAATGAATGTTAACTATGTGCAGGGTTTTAGATGATTTAATTGGCTATTTTTTTGTCTTCATATCCCTTGAACCTGGGTGTGTCCAAAATAAGGAAGGATCTAGCTGTGGAGGTAATTAAAGGAAGAAGAAAAGAGGTCACTGGGTTAAAAAGCCAAGTTTGTAGAAAGAAAGGAGGGAAGAGTTGCTGCATCCATGTGCATAATAATAAGTAGGAAACGGAGACCACATAGGATAAGCATTCAAACTGCTTCTTTTTTGCTAAAGGCTGAATGATGCATTCTGATTTACTCATTAAATAGAAACTTTTTATTCTTCTTTGAACCCCCAAATAGACACATAGAGTCTGCATTTTCAGACAATTCTCTTTTCAGCATTTGCCGTGTTCTGTTATTTTTTACAATTTTCCAGTCGGTACAGTAGGCAAACCATTAATGAAATGGTGATGCCCTGCCAAGAATATGATGGACTCTGCTATTACAAATAACAGCAACATTGCATGTGATGTTCACTATGCTTTTGGGAGACCTGAGGAAGGCTCTGAAGGCCCACACTGCCCAAAGAGACAGACCACATGTGCAGCCTGGACTCTGACCTGGTATTGGTACTGAATATTGGCAGTGCGTATTGTGGTTCATTTCTGTGATGTACATCAGGGAGGCCCTGCTCAACAGAGCAGGTGGCCAAAGAAATTTCAGGTTGTTAGGACAGGTCCCAGTTTCCATCTCTTACCAAAGTCTGCTTCCTCATATCCCTCCTGCAGTATTGCCCTGATGGCAAGTTCCTGTCCCACTGACATCCATGCAGTCTGTCTGCTCTCATTTTACCCATAACTATACAGTTGAGTTATCAAGAGATAAAGAAGAAAGCCAGCTTTCTTCTGGGGATTTTTGCTTTAGAGCTGGTTTTGCTTACCTGTTCACACTGGCCAGCTCACTTAGTAACCAGCCAAGATTTTTTTTGCTGTGAGCCAAACAATACCTGTGCCCTTTCCAAGAGTGTCTCCATTATGCAGAAGACTCTCCATCCCTGGGCAGCAGAAAGCCAGCATGCAGGATGTGCCACATTGTTAGCAGGCTGAACAAACTACTTTGTAAGCCTATTGGCATAGGCAGAGGTGAGTGCATTGTGCCATTGGGCTATGTGTATGCTTTTCAGGTTGCAGAGAGAAACTTAAAGCAGCTTTCCTAGAATACAGGGTTATAAAGTTTGAAAATAAAATTCTAAAGCTAGTTCCATGTGCAGAAATGTTATTTTTGTGCATGGGGTCGCATGTATTTTATTGCTTATTGCTTCATGTTCCTCCTTACTCTATTCCTGTTTACTTTGTGTTTACGGTCTCCCTGGCTTATTAACTCTGCAGTGCCATCTTACTTTGCTGGTGGTGACAGGCTGTCACACTGCTGTAAATATCCCCATTACAGAACCCCGTTAGTGTCAAACACTGACTCATCACCTGGCGCTGGTCCAAAATCACCATTGCAAAAATTAGAAATCCAACCTCTGAAGCTTCCCTCCGAGGACTACCCGAAACTCCTTCAGCTCTTGCCCTCCCTTCTGCCTGTCTCTTCTACTCACCGCTGCTACCGCATGCTCTGCTCCCAACATGACTGGATCACAGTCCCTCAGCTGCAGCAAGTGCTGCGTGTGCGTGCTATGGTGCCATGTTCAGCCAGAGCAATGTGGCGAGCTGCCGAGGGCTTGTTGAGACCCTGTGACAGAGCAGCCATTAATGCATGTTAATTTCATCTGCCTTTTCCTCAGTTGTACTTAATGCTTCTCTCCACAAATCTGGGATTTCTAGGAATACCACCATTCCCAATGTGCTAGCTGTAAGCCTGCTGTGTGCTCAGAGAAGACTAGAAGAGAGCTGTAGCGGTGCATTTTGCACACCCCTAGGAAGAGTTACAGACAGGGACATATTGGCTTGGTAGGGTATGTTTCTGGTATATTACTCATAAGAAATGCACTTTATAGCAGCTGAAAAAAATATGAAATTTTTATTGCATTCTGTGTCTTGAAGAAAATAATCAGTAGTGTCATTATTTCTTTACTGAAAGTTATGGATGGTGGTCATTCTGTAGCAGGAAACACTATATCAAGTTGATGGGAAGAACCCAGACGAGGTGAACTATGTCACTTGCCAGGGGAACTAATTTTATTTTCTAAAGAGGGAGGGAAAAGGAAGGTCATCCAGTACAAAGGTGGGAAGAGGCAGGAATTGCATTTTGCTGCTTAATTAACAACCAGCCAATCTATAGCTTGTAGCATTCTTGCAGAGCCATAATTGGGAGCAAAACCCATACATTTCAACCTTCAGACCTTCCAGAACATGATGCGAGGTATCAGAGTGTGAGAAATCACCAGTGTAAGACTCCTGTACTGTCACATATACTACCTCTATCTAATCAATTTATATTCCTTAATTGATTGTAGATAGATTGTTATACCTCTGATGCTTTTATTGTTTAAATTTAATTTTAAATATTTATTGGTGGAATTAAATGGTTTATTTGAAAAAAAGAGGGATAAAACCTTTCCTTTATAAAGCCTGTTACTCAGTGGTTTTTTTTTTTTTTTTGTGAAGTGTTTGAACNAAAAAAAAAAAAAAAAAAGAAAAAAACCCCAAAATATTAGTCTTATTATAAAAATGGAAGAAATATTGATGACTAGCACTAAGAAAGAGAAAGTAGATGAATATGGTGAAAGAGCATTTTAACAAATGGATCCCTATTGTCCCCAGAAGGCCTGCTTCCTAACCTGCATCTGCAGGCAATACTGACTGGAGAAATGAGATGACAGTTTTCCCCTTCCCGCTCTGATTCTGCCCCTGAGGACTCAAAGATGTTTAATTTGATATGCTTTCGAGTCCTTCCTCCTACCCTTTCAAATCTCCAGGGATATTTTATCACGCAACACTGTTAAAATTTAGATCTTATTGACCCGCTACCTCAGCTGAGCTTGTACTTCACTGCTTTCTTCATCAAAAGGTAAAGCAAGTAAAAGATTTAAAATATACACAAACATAGTTTTTTATAAGCAAGCCGTAAGCAAATATAGGTTTCAGTAAGCAAACACTTCTGCAGGCTCCAGATTCTGCTTTTCCATGGATCAGTGAGTTAACTAAAGCCTATGAGAAGGCTCTTGGTTGTGTGATGGTTGTGACAGGTATTAGATTGGAGGGAAAAAGAGACTAAAAGAACTATCATTCAAAAGTGCACAAGATTGGTGCTTACAAAATGCAAGAAAAAAGCTGAGCTTAGACAGAAAAAGTTACCCACAGTTTACTACCATTTCACAGTATTGGTTGGCACTAATAAATCTGTTGGGTGCTCAGCCTTTTCACTTCAAGCTTATTTAGTAATACTTTTTAAGAAAATCTTGATTGTCTGCTCCTGAATAAGAAAGAGATAAAATTATACTCAACAGAAAAGCCTCTTTGGGTGATCACAAACACCTTCTAATGTTTGTAACTTTTCAGAACAATTGGCAATACCATGAGATTCAGTGAACGGATACCCATAATGTTCTTTGATGAGCCAATATTCAAGTGGGCATTTCATTACAGGAGGAGCTGATGGTAAACAGGGGAATGATGCACTGTAAAAATAAACTTAATGAAGTTGGCAGAAGAAGCCCTAGTTTTGAAAAGCTGGCAGAAACTGCCCTCGCTGCAATTAAGACCTGCTTGGATGGCAGTGGAATATCAAGTCCACTAGCCATTGTTTTTAATGATGTTGTGTCCTGACAGGAAAGGAGTGAAAGCAGTTTCTCTGGCACATGGCGATCTGGACCTAAGACCTGCACAAAAATGTCTGTATTGTGTGGTTTTCAGCTGTGGAATTTTGCCAGCAGTTTATTTTACTTTAAATAAAATGGGGGGTGGAGAGGCATTGTATAGGAAAGTGAGCAGCACCATCTTGCCCACAGTGCCATGAGATACTCTGTTGTGTTCAGTTTCAGTACTGGTATTATAATTTCATAATTTCAAGTTTCAACACTCTCATGATTTTTGTCTGATGAGAATGCATAGCTTCCTCCTATAAAACCATGAGAGAAATCTGGAGTTAGACAAGTTAGGGCTTTTGATAACGGAGAAGACCTGAATAAGTACACTCTGTGCTTTTGTGAAAACAGGTTATCAGCGATGCTCTAGTAGAGCTCACATGTCACTGTCATCTTTCCTATTTAGATTTAGCACCTCAATGAAGTGATTAAATAGTCATATGGCTAGTCATATTAACAGAATAAAAAGCTGAGAAAAGTGAGGCTCATCTTAGCACACAGACTTTATAATTTCATTATTATTTTTTATATTATCTATAATATTGTGGCCTTGTTTCCAAACTCTGCTGTAGTCTCAGAAATGACACTGCCTGAATTGATATTCACATTTCATTTTTAAGGGCTGTGTTCGCAGGCTAGAAAATAATTAAATAAAGAAGCTTTAGGTTTAGATGTAGTACTGCTGTAAGGGAGTTTCTGCAGCAAATTCTGCAAACATGGGGGCAGAACATAGAATATTTTTGAACTTATACTTAATTTTTCAGAAGCCTAGGGGTGTAGGAAGCAATATATAGTCCAGAAACTAAAAAGAACTCCTTTATTTGTTATCTGTGCTTCTGTTAGGGGTTGAACCTAGATGGTTGTACTAGATTCTTTTTTCTCTAATGCTCAAATGTTTATTATTTAGTTGAATTGTAAGGTTCTTTTGGAAGTGCATAGTGTGCAAGCTGCAACCAGCAACTGTGCTGGGGGGGATGCAGAGAGAAAAAACTGTATTTGAATTCCTCTGGCTATAGAGATTGCTTGCTGTGAGCTGGTTTAGATTTTTTTCTTTCCCTTGGAACATTGCAATAACGAGTCAATCTCCCTTTTGATAAGATTGACTTGCAAATGGATTAGTTTGAAGAACTAGGAATAAATGAAATCTGCAAAGGTTTTTCTTTCCTCTTAGGGTTAATTCCCTCCCCCCACCCCCCTTTCATTTTCATGCTCCAATATCAACAAAGACTATACTGCACTAAAATCAAAGCAGCTGGGGTGAGGAGAATAGAGGAAAACAATCAGAAGGTCAGTAGTTGTATTTATTACTGCATACATTTGGGGTCTTTTTCTTCTCTCCTTCTGTTTCCTTTATATTTTTTTTAGCAGTTTCCACCAGGTAGTACATTATCTGATGCAGTGGCATTATATCGCAGAAATTGCAGCAGTTCTACAGTTTTCTAGATGTCATCCTGCCAGCTATGTGAGTCTACAGCAGTTTGCATTTTTTACTCCTTCTGGTATGCTCAAAATATCTTCTAGTATTCTTCTACAAAAGATATGAAAGATTGCTTTACATGGAGATGAATTGGACCAGCTTGTCATACCTATAAAAATCAATGTATTTTTGGAAGGGGTAGACATATGAGGAATAAACAAGAATCTGGGAACTCTCAGCTTCTTATAGTGCTGTCAAAACCCCGAATTATTACAATAAAAGTCATGGGTTTTAAAGTGAGTGTATTCGGTATACTCTTCATTTTGGTTGAAGGAGATCTCCAATTAGGAAAGGTGGGATTTGTGATTCCACTGATAATGTCTGCTTTTCACATATACATCACACTATGTCTCTTGTTCCGTGACACCTGGCTGTGATTAATCACTGCTTTTCTTAGGGCTCAAAAAGAAATACAAATGTCTGAAAAATAAAGGATGATTTCCTCTACACTTCTCTTTACTTTTTAATCCTTTGCAGAACTTGTAAGTCTGCCTTTCTTGTCAGTATTGTGTTTTCTACTACTGAATCTGGGTGCAATTTTACAGTCGTAGTGAATGCACAAATGCTGCAAAGCACCTGGGGAAAAAAACTCACCTGCAGTATGCTCCACTAGTGCTCCCTGCCTAGCATAAAACTAGAGGTAAACCAAGAAAAAGGAAATAAAGAAAATAATCTATTTTATGTGAGAAGGCAGTTTATTGCAACAGATATATCCCATTAGCACTGTGATGACATTACATGCCAGGATATTCCATTTTAACTAGATAATAAATTTGACTTTACCTAAAGGATTTATCATTAGTGATGTCTGTATGCCAGCAGTTTTTTTATGGTTTGCAATCTCAGTTTCGGCTTCCCTCTGAAGACATCTTTTATCTAGATATTGGACCTTGGTACTCATCTAAGTTAGGATTAGAGTGCAGAGCTGGATTTTTGCTGCCTCCTGTTGACAAGTGTTCTTTCTTTTAATCTAGCTAGCAGACAAAGAAATTAATTAAACATTGTCTGAATTGGTGAGACATTGAAATCCTTTACTTATGAAGTAAGAAAGCATTTCACCTAGCAGGTGTTTAACGGCCATTTGGTTAGTCAAGATTGAAGTGATTCTAACCTACTCTGCTCTCGTGAGACCCCACCTGGACTACTGTGTCCAGCTTTGGAATCCTCAACATGGGAAGGACATGAACTTGTTGGAATGGCTGCAGTGGAGGGCCGCGAAGATGATCAGAGGGCTGGAGCACCTCTCCTATGGAGACAGTTTGAGAGTGCTGGGATTGTTCAGCCTGAGAAGAGAAAGCTCCAGGGATACCTTACAGCAGCCTTCCAACATCTGAAGGGAGCCTACAGAAGAGCTGGAGAGGGACTCTTTGTCAGGGATGTAGCGACAGGATGAGGGATAATGGTTTTAAATTGAAAGAGGGGAGATTTACATTAGATACTAGGAAGAAATTCTTCCCTGTGAAGGTGGTGAAGGCACTGGAACGGGTTGCCCAGAGAAGTTGTGGAAGCCCCATCCCTGGGAGTGTTTAAGGCCAGGCTGGATGGGGCTTTGAGCAACCTGCTCTAGTGGGAGGTGTCCCTGCCCATAGCAGGGGGGTTGGAACTCAATGATCTTTAAGGTCCTTTCCAACTCTAACCATTCTATGATTCTATTATAACTGCAGTGACTACTTTCACAGTAGACAAGTACAGGGAATTTCTCTTTTTTTGTGTGTGATGTTTTTCCGGGGAGTTACTGGATGTAGTTGCCTGCTCACAATTCAGTGGGGTTCATTTTGTTTGGTTTTATTCTCTCATCACTTTGGCAGGTTTGACTTCAGGTTGTGCAAGCCCTTTTGATCTAGGAAGTCCCACAGGATGGAGGTTGCACTGGGATTCCCTTGGAATAGGGGCTAATTTTCACACCATAACAATCCAGGGTAGTATAAAGGAAACTCCTTGATGCACAGCCCATCAGTTTATTAGGCTCTGTGTATTAATGCTGTGGCACCCCCTTCCAGACAATATCAGATCTGCTAGGGCCTGTGGCAGTCTTTCTCCCTGCAAGAAAATGAATCAGTGCCTTACTTCTCTATGGGCATATGTGAAAGGTAGACTCCAATTAAGATATCAGACAATATCTCAGAGAAAACACTGATGTCTATACATAAGGGAGAGAGCACTTGGCAGCTGAATAACAATACCTCCTCAGTCCATTGCCTTTTGAAAGGGAAGCACAACTTTCCTTCTTATCCTTATCTGAACCGTTCTTATGAGACAAGAAACATCCTTTCTGCTTTTATTTTCTCATGTACTCAGCATAATCTGATAAAAATGAAAGAATCAAAATCCATCACCTGATGTGGAGAAGTATCATTTACTGCCTTATTGAACTCTCAGTTTTGCAGCTGCCTGGACAGTCTTTTCCTTAGAACTTTTTCACTTGAGTCTGACTGGTCTTTTTCCTCATGATGAGAGTTGTCCTATACTGTTTCATATGGAAATAGTGGCCTTCCATGCATTGCTACCTTTATACACATGGTACACATGGGCTCTTTTGGTTTGTTTTTTTTTTTTTTGTTTTAAAAGTGTATTTCCTTTCTCGCATTTACCTTGGAATGGGATTCTTTTTCTAAAATACATTTGGCTTTTCATCCTATCTCCCAAACTTTTCCGTGGATTAAGGACTGTGAGGACAGGCAAGTATTACATCTGTGTTCCTTAATATGTGGCCTGACATGTCATGTTCATCCTTCTGCATGTGAAAGCTTGATGCATGATCATCTACTCCATTCCATAGGGAACAAGTTTGTTAGGCATGTGAATAGCCACTTGTAAATCATTCATATACAAGCATGCTCTTTACACAAACAGCTATTTCCCCTAATGTTTTCCCTTCTGCTGGTAAATTTTTTCTAATTATCCAGACAACATACTGAATCCTGTGCTCTTCAACCTACACCAAGCGCTTCATTATCCAGGGGAGTCCACTGAGTAGGATGTACACTATGGATATCATCTATGGATGAGTGTCTACATTGGATGTCATCCAGTCTTGCTAATGATCTGTGCAATCCTGCAATTAGAGTAGTCTGGAAAGGATCTTGACAGATCACCTGGCCTATCCTTCTGCCTGAGTGTAGGGTCCCCTGATGTCTGTGCCATTCCCAAGAGGTGCTAGGCCAACTTGTTGAAGTGAAAGAGAGACTTCCAGATCACCTGTTCCTTCTTAATGCATCTTATTCCCAAACTGAACTGTTCTGAACTGAACCTAAAGCCACCTTATCAAGCCTATGGTGGATGAGGCAAAACTTTTCTGTCTCCCTTTTTCTACCCGCATTTTACATATTTGGCATGTTTGAAGACTGTTATTTTTTCTTTCAGAGTATTTTCTTATTTAAACTAAACAACATACACTCCTTCAATCTTCCTTTCTGTGTACTGTTTTCTAGACCTGATGATGTTTTCATTAATCTCATCCAGAATATCATGTCCAGCTGGACATATTAGTTACTTTTTGATCCAAGTCAGTACTCTCAGCATTTTGCCAATAAATTTTCACGATACTTGGCCACATTTACATATGTCTTCTGGAGGAGATAAAAAAAACCAATGTGCTTATTGAAGGCTGCAGTTGCCTCTGACAGGGTTTCCAGACCCTGGCATGAAAGTTTCTGAATGCTGTTGCTTGTGGTTGTTGTGCACAGAAGAGCTGCTGTCATGAAACTATTTTCTTTCCAGAGTGATGTTAACCAAGAAAAACTTCATGTGGTACATCCCGCTCTAATCAACCCTTGCTCAGTAGCATTTTGGTCTCTTGGCATGCACTGTAGAATATATCTTCAGTGTAGAATTATGACCCTTGTATGTGAAACTGTTGCCTACCACCTTCCGTCATTTCCACTGGTCCAGTACAAAATGCAAATCATTTTTCATTCTACTTCTTTGAATTTGCCAGCATTTTGATATGAGAAGGTTCAGGATAATGGGCAGAGCATATTTTGTACTACACTATCACAGCTGATCAAAATGTTATTTATATAAGCCTTGGTTGGTTCAGGCTCTCTCTTCACCAGTCTTTACCGGTGAATGACGTGGATTCGTGTTGAGTGTAATGTGTAACTGCACTGTGAATAACTTTATCTGCTCATTAAGTAGGGGAAACTAAAAAGGAAACTATGCAAAAGCGTTTACTGAAGCCTGGTGTGTGATTAGGTAGGCCATAGACAGGAATTAGATTTTAAACTCTTATTTTTAGATCCTTGGATGTTTGAGTCAAGCCTGCTATGGAGATAAACACTCTGCATCTTCAGCAAGACAGACGCTTGCTGTCAAGAGAGGGACCATGGCAGTTCAGCAGGGAGTTGTTTGCCAGCCTCTTAGGAGTGTTCAGCATTCACTTCGATGACCAGCAATCTGGCTAATAGCCAGAAATAAGAAGGACAGAAGAGATTTTTAGCAAGACAGGTTTTAGCTGATGTGTACTTAAACATGATGAGATTATGTATAGTTTTGAGAATATCTTCACTGAAAGTAGCAAAAATGGCGATGTTTTCCTTGTGTTTGCCTGCTGCATTCACTGACGAATTCCTTCCACCATATATTTTTACACTAAAATTTTATTTAAGCATCTGTGTAACTTAATCCAGCTCTGGAAAATGAATGACAGATGACATTTTGGCTTTTCTTGGGTATAGTATCATGAGTCTCAAAAAGATGGCAATATTGGAACAAAAAAGTGTTTGTTTTTGCTGTAGCTTTGCTATTGATAAATGTTCTGTCTTTTCATCTTGCTTGAGGAAGAAAACATGAATTAAACATTAATTGAACTGTATTGACTGCCAACGTGTAGAAATCTTATTGTAGACGTTGGAGAGTGCAGAAAGCTGCAGGGCAGATTGCTGTTTCTTCATTGATTATTTCAGTGGTAAAAAAGACTTGTTGACAGAGTGCTGTTCTTATGTGAATGATATTTACTTCCCATAGTATTCCAACAGAAGTGAGAAGCATAGGAAAGACACAGTGTGTAATATATGTCCTGTGTGACTCTACAGTGTTGTAAATGCTGATCTCTCCTTCAATTTTTCTTTGTTTCTAACTATATTAAGATTTTCAGCTCTTCTAAGAGAAAGATATTTTATAAAATTATATCCTACTAGTAAGCATGAATCCTCTTCCCCATTGCATTTTTTTAATTTTTTTTTTAGTGCTACAAATCTACGTGCCTTTTCTTTCTTGTGGCCCTTCTCTGTGTACAGTAATAGGCTTTCCAGTACCCATAGTAACGCATATTGAAGGTGACGGGCAAAGAATCCCAAAGCTGAGATTCTTGGCCTAGATGACAGCACTAGAATTTAAACGAAACATACAGTAGACTCTGTATGAGACCCCTTAAGCACTGAATCAGGGGGATGAACAGAGGATTTTAAAATATGCTGTGACTTGAAGACTTCTACAATGTATCTATAGAAGGGAATCTGACTAAAGTGATGCTTATGCTTTTGGGGTTGAACAGCCAGCTTTTTCAAACAGCCTAAAAATAAATATGGCTCTGAAAAATTGCTAGTGCTCAGAGCAGGTGGTCATACACTGCATATAAAAAACAATAAACCCCCACAAAAATTAGACAGAAAGGCTTGTCTGGATGAAAGTTTTACTTTATTTCTCTGAGAGCTGTTGTCATTTTGTCTGTATTACGCAGCAGCCTTTTAATACAACAAAGTACACATAATTTTCATTGTTTCCCTCTGCAATACAGGCTAATAAATAATCCTTTTTTTTTCATGTTATTTCATTCTTTTTGTCGTAAATATATGATAAAAGGATATAAAGGACTTTTGATTTTAGCAGTATTTAACACCTTTTAACATTTTAACATTTAGCATCTTTTATGTTGACACATTCTTTGGAGCTACAGTAGGAACAAGTCTTATTTTATTTTTCCATTCAAAATATGCTCATCAACACCTTGCTTAAGTGAATAATGGACGTTGTATATCTGTACATGCATTTCACATTACAGAGGCTGATTTTTTTTGTTTCTATCCTCCTTCCCCGTATTTCCAGGTTCCATTTCCTTCTTGCTGAGTTTCTGCAATACTGGCTGCAAACACTTGCTGTTAGTTTCAGGCCGAGGATGATGCATGAATTGGTGGACTGAAATCTTCCTGTGTGTCCTAAGAAATCAACCCTAAGTATAAGCAATCACCTCTAGGTGTAAGAAGCATAGATGGCTTTCTACCTCCACGTGTACATTCAGAGAATTCCATCTTTCAAGTCTTCTGGAAAGGTTGATTGCTAATAAATTACTGATGTAGAAATTCAATAATTTCATATGTCTGAACTGCACTTGTTATAACTCTAATCTACTTATATTTTATATATTTTAATATTATTGCACTATGTGTGCAATAACAATGATACAAATATAATTCCACTAAAGTGCTACTTCCAGCCCATACTCATCTCAAATTTGTTGTGGTATCAGTGGAAATAGTTTTTCAGATGTTACATATGAAGATGAAGTTTTCTTCTCCATGTTAGGGTAAAGAAGGAGGGAAAAAAGTCTATCTGATTTCCTTCAAGTATATGAGGATTGAGGCTTCGATAAGCAAGAGCTATAAGAAAGGGCATTTGTGACACTGACATTTATTGCAGCACCTGTTATGCCTCTTGCTGGATACTTCTGACATCAAACGCCCACCCCAGCACTAGTGTGAAAATGTGCTCTTGACTTTGTCTACATTATTTTGGGCAATAGAATGGATGCCCTTGCATAAAATGCCAGAGTGAGTTAATTTTGCTAGGACAACTGTACAAGAGAGTTTGAATCTGAATGGCCTCCTGTCTTGTATCTTTGCTTACTAGAGGAGAAAGGGCATGGATTACAGGTAAATCCAAATGTACCTGATACAGACAAAAGATTAACACGTCAGTCTACATCTGGCTCTGCCTAATCATTGCACAGTCTCATTCCTCAAAATATAAATCCTTTATTAATCTTAGGTGATTTAGCTTGGATTAAAATAAAATGTATTCTAACACTACAAGTTTGAGGGAGCTAGACTTAATCTGGCTATTTACTAACTTCATCTGTCTTAGGAAAGTAGTGAAACATTAGTGAAGGTGAATGTGTATTGGTTTTCAATTGTGCCCATACTCCTTCCATCCTCTGAAAGATCAGCTAATAGTACCAGGCCAGGTACTTAAGATTAGAGAAGCAGACTAAGGGTTTCCCTTTAAGGAGTTTTCTGACACCTGGAGTTGTTAGACAAACTTTTGCCCTTGGGTGGTTGAAGGTTTCTCTATCTAGAAGAGCTCTTTCCCAGCTGAGCCAGAGTCTGAGGAAGTCCAAGCTCTGCAGGTGCCCAGTGAGGCTACCTGCAAGTCTGCTGGAGAAGTGGCTGCATTGGAAGAAGCTCAGCTCACAGGGCACATGGTCCAGCTTCTTGCTCCCACTACAGTGAACCATATCCTAAGCTTGTGTGCTTTTTCAACAGGCCCTTTTGATCACATCTACCAAGTAAGGGTATATTTGTCTTTATTTGTGGTTTGAGCCAATAGGCCTTCGGGGGCAGGTAAAGCCTTTGTGTAGATCTAGTGACTCCATCACATGCTTCTCACCAAAGAGGTGAAGGTCAAGCCAGAAACAAGCTCTTTTGCTGTTCTAACAACTCCCCCCAAAAAAGCTCTATAGATAATGAGGTTTTTTTCTTCTTGAGATAGAGCAATACAAAGCAGGTCTCTGCCATAACAGCCGCAGGTTTGTGATGTTTAACTCTTGCAGATCTCTCTGTGTTCAAAAATTGCTTCTGCAAGCCTGTCTTTGGGGAACACACACTTGATATGCCTCAGTTATGAAAGTAAATTTTCAGCTCTTATTTTTAAGATTCATCTTTTAACATCTTCTTTTCTATGTGTTTAATTAAAAGATTTCAGTTGCATATCAGTGCTGTGATTCAAATCCTGGTATCAAGTTGCCTTTTCAAAATTGTAGTCAGCCTGTCAGATTTTACACCAGAGGCATCATGTGAAATATAAGCTGAAACTTAATATATGATATCTCAGCTTGTGCTACACACTATAAACCTAAGAATTGGGTCCGAGTAATAAATTAAGTGTTTTGCTACCTAATAATACCATGAGTTTGGTATGATAGCGGATCAGGTTGGTTGAATGCAATGTTACTTTTTTGACTGTCTTGTGTGAAGTAGTGTGAACCGTTTTCACTTCAATTCAGTTATCCTGTCTCATTTTTGCAGTTTTTTTAATATATCATGAACCTGAACCATTTCCATGGATTTTGTATTAAGGTAAACACAAAGATATGAAGCAGAATCATAGGAAGGAGAAAAAGCCCCCTCAGTTTTTGTCTATTTTGTGGTGTTTTGTAGATTGGGCTCCAGTGGTTTTACTGGATTTCACATAGGAAAGGCAGGAGGCAGCTCCCGATGTGTATGGGGGAGTTGTGCCACTCCCTGCTCCCCCCCCCAAGGTGGTGCTGCCACGGTCCTACGCTTTCCCTTCTCACTCCCTGCTTCTGGCACACGGGTGGAAGGGAGCAGAGGGAGGCCAGGGCGCTGCACTGTGAGGTGAGGAAGAAAGCCCTGCTTTTTCTTCTCTCTGCTGCCGTCTACTGTGTGTGGCTTTTTGTTTAAAAAGGGAAATGAGATGTGAGCAGAAGATAAACATGCCACCCTTTACTTCCAACTGCTCACCTTATTTCAGCTTTTGTACTCACATCTTTGGCATTATTTAAATCAGTGTTTGTCTGATAAATCTGACTACTTTGCTTGTTCTGACTTATAATATGTCTGAGTTCATTCAATTAAATATTAATTCAATCCTGAAAAGATATTTACATTATGGATTGATTTAACAGTTTGCATTAAACTAGCATACCAGTGTAACCCCAACTGCTAGAAGCAGCTGCTTTTAATTGTCGCCAATGGTGACCTGTCAAAAATTGATCCTCATCTTATTCTGAAACCACAGTGACTACTTCCTAACATAATTACCTGGGTGAGTCCCAGAAAGGAAGATAAATGCATGATAATAAATTCTACTACACAAAATCAGGTAATTATCAGTACAAAGCATAACAACCTGAACAGATAATTTTTTCTTTTTTTTTTTTTCTCTGCATATATTTATGATAGAATAGTGAACAGTATTTTAAGTTCTACAACAAAGATCTTTCTGTTTGAATGAGCAGTACAATCCTGTATAACTTTGAAATCTGCAATGTATAATGTTCCTTAAATGAAAGTATTAGGCCTTTTGAAAGTTGATTTCTCAATATCAGGAATATAGTTATCACATAGTGATTTTTTTCTGTTAACTGCAAATGCTTTACATAAGGTTTAGAAAGAGTGACTTGAATACAAACTCACAAGTCTGGCTGTGTTTTAGGTATGATGTGACTCACCATTTTTTCCAAAGCCAGTAACTCTGTGATACAAAGGAATCTGTAAATGGTTGTGAATTTTGACTGGCACTAGTTTTCACCTGAAAAACTGGACAGATGTCTTTCTATTACTTTGAAGTCTGTGGGATGTGTTACTTTTATTTGAGAAAACAAATATTTGTTCTGTTTTGAGAATCTTGCTCTAATTAGTCAAGATATTTTCCTGTTTAGTGTAAGAAAAGATGGTAAAGAAGTTATATATATGTTGCAGACCAGAAAGATTCCTCTCCAACTGCAATTTAAAGACACAGAGATTAAAAATGTAAACCCAAATGGCATTTGCTATCATTAACCAAGCATTGTTAACAATTAATGTCCCTATGGTTACGCCTCTGGAGCAGTTCTCTAAATATATATATTTTTGCTAAGACCTTTCAGTTCAGTTCTCTAATTTTCAAGGCCTAGAAAATGTAGAAATTCACATTTCTGAGGCATCGGACAAGTGACTTTATTTTACTTACTTTAATTTATTTACTAATTAATTTAATAAGGCTCAAATACCAGTTTGTCAGCACAATGCAATGTATCATTAAATATGAAAAATGGGAGAGATATGTGCCTTTGAAACTCTTGCTTGGTAGAAATGAAATTAGTGCTCTTACATTATACTTTTTGTATTTCCTGCTCTCTTTATGTGCATAACTACCATTATTTTGGGGATTTTTTGTGTTAGAAAAGCATAAACAGACCCTTTATTGGAAACCCAACATGGATGGAGTTCATAATCCAGTACAAAACATTTAGTTTCAGTGATGTTGAAAAATTGTTTTCTTAGCGTCACTAATATTTTTAACCTATTTAGCAGTTAGAATATTCCAGAAAGCCATACTGTTTCTGCAAAGAAAATGTCCTTGAGCAAAGTGAATCTTCTTGTGATTAATTCTTTCTGGCTTTTTTTTTTTTTCCTTGTCTTTTACGGGTAGGTTTAAAAAAATAGTACTGCTTTTCCATTTCTTCTATTGTGATTTAGATTGTCTCTTAGTTTTGCATTTTGCTGCATATTCATTGCAGTATCTCTGCTTCATTCCAATGTTTCTGTGGTTTATTGTCTCATCTTTCTATTTATTTGAATATAAAATATGTGATCTAAACCTGCAGCATTCTTAATTGGCTAAATGCATTCAATTGTTCTGTTCTGAAACACTATTTGTGCTCTCTAGATCAGATTCATTGCAGGTATCTGCTTCTGCCAGTGACAGTTGAAGATTCCTGATGGCTTTGTGTTGTGGTTTCCCCCCCGCTCCACTAGCTAGTAATATTAAACCTGTTTTTTTCAGGCAGCTTCAATTTGCAAAGGCTGAGCAGGTCAATCTATTGTCCTTGCTGGCGGCCCAAGATGCTGCTGGCCTGCTGCACAATAGGCAGCCTTTGGGGGTCAAAGCCTGCATGTGGCTGATAAGAGTGCTATTCTTGGCTGGAAAACACCGTGATTAGTGAGCTTCAGTCTGCCTCAGCATGGGACTGGGGCTCAATGGCAAATCCTGAAGATGCCACACTCAGGGATCTCTTCTGTCCCTATCTTTTTCTTTAATAATGGAAGGTGCAAGCCTGCTTCTTTTATTATATATTTAAAACACCCCCCCCCCCCCCCCCCCNNCCCCGACATTATTATTGCAACCTTTAATAAGTAAGAAAGTGTGTGTGTGTGTGAAGGGGGCAAACTTCAGTTCCACTGTCTCATCTATACGCATAACATCTGTACAGTTCTGCTACCTCTGACAAGTAGGGGCTGTGCTTCTTCATTTCCATCTTTATAAAACCAACTTGCTCTCCCTCGCCCTGAGATGGGCTGAGCCCCTGGTATAGCACAGGCTGCTGTCTGGCTGGGGAGCAGGTCTGCGGGAAAGGCTCTGAGGGTTGGAGCAGCAAGCTGGACAGAAGGCCATGTCCTCACAGCAAGGGGGAACCTACAGCAGTCCACTTGTAGGTGCATGGCAGAAGGATGAGCAACAAGAAGAAATGAGAGCTTCAGCCTTGGTGTGAGGAAAAATGTTTTAGCTTTAGAGAACAGCTGGGTGCTGGAGTAGGTTACCCAGAGAGGTTGTACCCAGAGAGGTTGAGCTGTCTCCGTCCTTGGAGGTTTTTGAGACCCAACTGGAGCAAACTCTCTCAGAGCTGACCTTGCTCTGAGCATAAGGTTGGACTAGAGATTTTCTGAGTTTCCTTCCTACCTGAAGTATCCTGTGCTCCTGTCATCGTTTTCCTTCAAATACCTTTTGAAAATAATCACCCTGCCCTGAGCCTAACTTGTGATAGAAGAAAATAATGTGGAAAGTGGTATAAGTAAAAGCGTGTGGGGAAACTTATTATTTCCACAGATTTAAAATTAAAATAGTTTCAAGTACTCAGATTACCTACAGTTAAGTGGGTGTTGTGGTTTAGCCTCAGACGGCAACAAAGAACCAATGTGGCAGCCCTGCTCATTCAAATACCCCACAGTGGTGGAGACAGGATTGGAAGAAAAAGGCAACACTCACAGGTTGGGATAAAAAAAAAAAACAACAAACAAAACCAGTTTAACAGAACAACAAATGGAACAAGGAAAACAGTAACAGTAACATGGATGGATAAGGATACAAACACTATTACAATACTGACCATGGGCCAGACCGTCACCGACACCACACCCCCCACTTCTGACCCCCTCCCCTGGGCATGGCTCACACGGGGTGGAATACCTGTGGCCCTGCTAGAGCCAGGGTAGAATTAACTCTGTCCCTCATGGAAACCAGAACAGTGGGAACCATAGAGAACCTTATAAAAGGCATTTACAATGCATGGCCACTTGTTGGGTAACTTGAATGTGGGAACTCAGACCTTCTTTTCGGTTTAGTTAGTGGTTATTATCATGAACCGAACAATGGAGATTTCAAGCAGATGTGGAAACAATCTTGGATCCGCAAATAGTTAATAAAGACCTGGTTAGAAATGTATAATTGTGGCTGTGGTAGCCCTAAGTTTCTTAAATGCAGCGTGCTAAACAAGACTGAATACAGTTCCACAGCAGCATGATACAATCTTCCAAGAATTTGACAAGGCATAAATAAATGAGTTCAAGGAGCATGTGTGATGTAGTGGAAAGAAAGCATATATTGCAGCAACCTAGAGCACTCCATGGTGTAGTCATAAGTGCTACTACAAAAAAAAAACCCAAAAAAAACCAACAAAAAAACCCCTTAAAAAAACAGGGAGCAATAAAGTAACTTTTTGAAGTGCAGTGTAAAATCAAAAGATAAAGCAGGCAAAAATAAAGAAATGCAGTGAAAACAAAACAGAAAGGGATGGTTTAAAAGTCTTATATGGGCAAAATGGAGTATAGAAGAACAGCTTTTACTGGTGGGGAAAAGATCAAAAGGAAAAAAAAAAAAACAGATCAAAGAAAAATCACCATATTCTAGAAACCTATAAATACAGAAGTATATCTTACAGGGAAAAAATCAATCACATCATATGCTCAAGCATGCCAGAGGGAAAATAAAGACTAAGCTGAAAACAGTTTAATTAATAAATGAAAGATAAAATACTGGTGGTTTATGATGTTCAAGCTAATTAAGCACATCAAGAATTATCTTCACATGCAGTCATATGGAATACATACAGGAATGAACTAAGTGTATCTTGTATTTTGGACTAAGGTTATGCAAAGCTGAGAAAGACTGTCTCTGTTTCATGGTATTGACATATTGCTGTTATTTTCTTCATTTGCTAGATAAGGTTAGGTAACCTACTGTCTTTGCAGGAATGCATTCCCAAGTTCCTCATTACTTTAGCAAAATCTACAGCATTACTAGTGCAATATAAAGCCAGAGAATTAAAACTGTGCCATACTGGTCAAATACGCAGCAGGGACAATTCATGTTGTTGCATTATTACTACTAAGTGCATTGAAACTTTAAGACACATACAGCTTTTCTTTGTGTTATATGCTCATTTAAGCTTCCCCCTTGTAAATTAGACCAAAAAATGCAGGATTATTGTGGACTCCTCAAATTGAGGAGAAGTAGATTTGACATAGTTTAAAAAATGTTTGAAATACTAAGAGCTATTTAACAATGAATAGAGCTGTAAAAGTAGAATGAAAAGATGTTTGCTACACAGAACTCCTCTTTTATTAATATCTTTGATTTGTACTTATTGAACAAATTAATCTTAGGGGATTTAAACCAGAATTTAACAGCTGATGTTCTCACAGGAGCAATGCATATATGCATTCCTAGACTTTTTTTTTTTTTTAATGGTGTGTTTTATTTTGAATTTTTATGATGTTTCATTTTCAAAATACTGATTAAGTACAGTTTGGCATGATCTGAAGTTGGTAAAAAAATATTAATACAAACTTTTTTTTTTATTTAAATGAATACTGGTGAACAGAAAGGTGCTTCAGCATACGGTTATATTCTTGAAGAATTAATGCAGGATATTATTCTTGTTAAGGCTTGTGGTTCTATATACATGTCAGAGGAAAGTATACTATATAAATCTAAGTTGGATCTTTGTTAATAAACTATCAAAGGTGTGTCCAGGTAGTCAGAGCCCTCACATGAGGTATGAGTAACATAAATAATAGACAGGAAAGATGCAGCAATAACAGTTAATTTCTCACAAGTAAGACATTTTGGCAGTTAGTGACTAAACAGTTTTTAGGGAATTGTGCAAACTTAACTAAATTAACTTTTTTTTTTTTTTTTGACAAATGGCATGATTTTAAACAATGTTGTATGTGACAATAAATTTTCCAGTAGTTAGTGAGGTTTATCATCCTTTCCTATGAAATGAATGGATTCAAGTAATGTTAGACTTTTTGTCTAGCAGTGAGCTGTGTTTTGACTGACTTAGTATTATACCTTTATCTTAGGCAGAAACCAAATAAGATCTTTCACTCAAATGTTCTCTGCGATCTAGTTTATGGTAACTTTAAATCAATAAATTCTTACAGTTACTGACTGGGCTATTTTCCATCTTGAATAGCAAGTCCATTAGAGGTTTAACTGAAGTTTTGCGCCTCTGATGAGTTCCCTTACAGTGGCAGCTTTCTGGTCAGATTTCACCAGTTTTCTCTGTGTTACCTGTTGAGAATCAACAAGGAATGCAAATTCAGTGTTATAGAAGCCCTCACTGTATTCCACCTTTCCATCTTCTTTGCAAAGCAAAATATCTGCTGAAGGGAGAAAAATAAAGTTGTATAAAACTAGAAGTCCTATCAAATTGTGTCTTTGGAGCTTTCAAGGAAAGTTTTCCTTGAAATCTATAGCAAGTTTCCTGTCTTAGTTGTTAAGTTCCTTTCTTAAGTTCCCTCACTTACCCTTGATGTTTACTACAGCCTCATTTAATCAGACAGAAAAAGCAGTACTGAGTTAAGGGACCAGTAGTTAGATGATATTTAAGTTCTTGGGAAATAAAATCTCAGAGGGAAACAGCAATAACAAGGGAAGAAAGTATAGTACCTCCTATAATAGCAGAAGGTGTCTCATTACCTGTGATGAGGAACCTTACTATACTAAAATTTATTTGTTGCAAAAAATCTGAGGAAAATAAATTTGAGGTGGCTTTTTTTGAGAGGTGAAAAAAAGCAGTCAAGAAATGTTTTCTTGACTGTATCTAAATAGAATCAGCACAAAACCTGTTCTAATACCACAACTGAATAATTATGATATGCATTTTATTTTCAAAAATTTCAGGTCTAATAACAGGAGAACACAAGGCAAAGACCAACTGGCATAATTTTGATCTCCCTGGCACATTATTTTTTTTTACACTGGACTCATTTTATTTCGTCCTTTGAAGCTGTTTGCAAACAACTACATGAGAAGACAATGAGAAGACAAGGAAGTCCGTAAACCTAAAAATGCCATCAGATAGTTCTTAGTCACATCACACCCTTTCTGTCTATCCTAAAACATGTATTATACAACCTTGTGACAGGAGGATTGCGCAACTCTGATATAGGTAATGTTCTTAAATGAAATATTAGCACTGCTGAGACTGTAGGAGAGATTTGTGTGGGTGCGTAGAGGCTTTGAGCATAGTGGTATTTTCAGAAATACTTAACTCTGTCTTACTTAACTGTCTTTGATATCTCAATACTTCTACAAATATGGCACTTTGTTCTGCTTCCCTCTATTCCCAGCTGTTTCCTAAGGAAAGACTATTAGTTTTCAGGTGGATACTTTGAGCAGACAATTGTGATTTGTCTTCTGAAAAAGAATTTCCTTTTAGTATGGTCCTTTAACTGTTCAGAGAAGGGTGAAAAACATAGCTATATGTGAAAGGAAAGCACTCAGGAGTAGAACTATGAAACAATTGCAGCAAATCTAATGTTCTCAGTATACATCTCCACTTTATTGTTCTTGCCCTCAATAAATATTTAGGTTCAAATTTGCCAAGTCAGGTTCCACCTGACACAAACAATTTCTTTTGAATATCAGTGTACTTTAGAAAAAGGAGTTTATTTGCTATGTGGTGAAAGGCTCCTCAACCAAAGCTGGTAATAAAGCTAAAAGAGAGAAGCTCCAGATGACCATAGCTCATCAAATGCTAATGCTGCCAGCATGCCTACTAAACAAATCACTGCTTGCTACTGGAGTATGGTATTTTAGTACAGCTGCACCCACTCACGCCGGTCAGTGCAGCTGAAGGCTCTAGTGGACCAGCAAGGGAGTTCTAGCTCTAGATGTCTACTTGAGTATCTTTGAGTTTTCCTCTGCACTGCAAGATTGTCTCATAAGGTTTAGCTCAGTGCGTGAGGCTGTAAATTGTAGCAGGCTACAGTGGAAACACCCTGTAGTGGCATTAAGTGTCCAAGAGTTGGGTACTGGGGCAAGAACCAGTCCTGCCTTCCAAAGTAAGCCATCCCTGTTCAACACAGTCCTTATTCTCTTTTTCATGTAGTTCCCCATTCAATCTTCTTCCCACTCTCTTGTTCCTCGTCCCTCTTCACAGGAGATATCCCACCACTCCCACCTGGAGCTGTACTTCCAAATGAAATTTCTTCCCTCAGCTAATCACTCCAGTCTCTTTGCAGGAGGATAAGGCTAGCTCTGTTGTGTGATCAGCTTTGCAGGAAGAGACTGAATATGGAATGTTTTGAGCAATAGCATAAAAGACTTGTTTTATTATTAGTTTGCTTTGGGATGTGATAGTAGAACCCATCATGTACATGCCAGGGAGTGAATAAAACCATCTGATAACGAGGATATTCTAAACTGGATCTATCAACAGAGCAACTGTAATGTAAAAATGATGTCTAATATGTGTGGAAGGGAGGTGGTAGCAACATTATAACTTCCAGGTCATTTCTTGTTTCTCCCTTACTGCCGAGTGAATTAATGCTTTTCCTTAAAATGTCCCCAAATTGCTTCTCTTTGCTAAAGTTTTGTGGTGAGTCTTCATTTTTATTTCCCTTTTTATTCTTTACAATATTATTGTAAAACATACACAGAAAAAAAGGCTGTGACTAAAGTTGTTCATATAGCAATACATGCAAGAATTACAGTGGTTAAAAGAGATATTTTAGGGTAGAACCATCAGCTTCTGATGTCTCAAACCATACATTTAAAGCAATGACTAGGTGCATTAATTGCTACAAGCAGCATACAATTTGGTAGAAAATATCAGCTATCTTTATTAAAGCCTATAATAATAACACCTTTGAGACCACCTTGATTACTCTCAGAAATGAGATTGAAGAAAAATCATCAAGAAAACTTCTGTGACTCATGTCTCTTTAGAGTTATTTTAAATTCACATCTTCAGTATATAAGCAGGTTTCAATATTTGTTTTGCAGAAGATATTTTTGTCAAATTTACCATTTTGTGAAACATAAAACTAAATATCCAAATGGTATCAGTTATCCCTTACATTCTTAAGTAAGTCAAAGTGAAAACCTACATAAAAGTCACTAAAATCAAGCACCAAACTGCAGGCATTATTCTCCTGTCTAAAATGTTGGGTTGGTTGTCATCCTGAGAAATGTAGTTGTCCTTTAATCCAAACACCATTTTATGCAGATAATAAAAGTGATTTCCATCCAGTAGTCACACCTAGCCATTGGCTCATAAATTCTCACCAACCCCATCTTGTTGTCCCTGATGAAGGACATTTCTTTACTTGAAGCCAAGAGCAATCAGGTATTAAAATAGCTTCCAGAAGTATTCACATGGTGAATTATGAAACAAGCAACTGTAAACATAAGAATTATCAGAGAAGGGCGGACTGAAACAGTTAAACCAAAGGAAACTTAAATTCTAAGCTTGTCCTGTGGCATGTTCTGAAATAAAATATAAAATTGTGTGTGTATGGATATATATAAAAATAAATGTGTGGGCATGAAAATACAATGATTCTCAAAGTATTTTAGAAAATAGTTTCACCGTGAGAGACAGATGAAAGTCTTCTGCTAATTTTGTTCATCTCTCAGCCATTGCTAATTGAAGAGTGAAGTCAGGTAATAGTAAATAACAATAATCATACTACAGACTGATTACTAGACAACTGCTCAATAAGCTTGGTTTATTGCAGCAGAGAAGCTACTTTCCTGAAGCAGTTACGATTGTCTCTAAATCAGTTTTCTAAGTAACGTGTCAATTCAGATTCCATAAAACTGTATTGCTCCAACTCAGAACACAATGGTTTTCAAAGATGCAGTTAAAACATGGCCAGATAGGCCTGACTACCCCTAGAAGTTCATTGTCTAATAGGATTCTCTACAGGTTAAATTTGGCTTAGAGAGTCCTTAGTGTCATGGCCTGAAATTTTATTGCATCCAAACAGTATATAAGGGCTTTTAATGCTTTCTGCAGTATATTTTTCCACCCTAGATAACCACTTTCTGCTTCATTTGGAAATATTGGAAGATGATGACCTGATCATCTCAGAGTGCCAAAGCTGGATGAGAGTAATCTCATTTTAGATTTGCACATTTCTGAGGTGGTTCTCTGATATAACTGCATACAAGAAGGCAGTTGGAAGACTTTAGTCTGAACCACTTTGCTAACATTTTCCAGGTCTATAGTGTGGTCCTAGACTGGCATCGCTGGGGCAACCACTTCCTAGGAATTTTGGCCAGTTGGGTTGATCTCTTCCTTGGCATATTCAGATGACCCGGCTTCTGCAGTCACTTTTTTTGTTGCCCTTGGTCTGCTGTCAGAGTACGCATATAGAGCTTGCCATCGTTTGGTCTGTGCCCTAGCAGTCCTTGGTGTTGTTTAGGCCAGTTATAAATTGTCTCTTCCATTTTGCACAGGAAATTTAACAAACCCTTTGGTTACATTATTTCCCCAGCAGGTGACTGAAAAAGTATGGGGAAGAACATCTGTCCCTCTCACCTCAGTAACAAGCAACTATTGAAGAGAATGGATCAAGCAGGTTCCCTGCTTAGAAATCTTTACCCTGTTTAGGGATTATGATATACTTTGTCTGACAGATTTGACAGGGTCAGGAAGAGACAGAGCTATTGGGAGCAGAACTATGAGTATGTATATGGAGGAGGGGATGTAGGGAGGTGGAAGGTAATGGAGGAAGAAAACGCAAAAGTAGGGGGAGAAATTGATGGTGGTAGATGAGCTGTAAAAAGAATCGAAAAAGATTATTTGAGAAAAACAGAGAACAAAATCCGAGGTAAGTAAGACCAGAATAGGCTGCTGAGGAAAGGAACAGTTTTAAGGAGGAGAAACACATCAGGGGGGAATGAGAGTTGATGCATAATTATACCAGTTTCTAAATGTAGGAGAAATTAACATAAGGTTAAAGAGTCTCCTAAAAAAGGAGGGAAGGCTCACCAGAACCTCTACTAAATTGAAAGGAGAAATTAGAAGGTGGCTTTCTAATTTGATAGAGCAGTTAACTCCAACATTTTATGATAACTTGAAATCTGTATTAACATTGTGTACACTGCTGAATTTTAGTGTCTTGAGAAAATGCTATTAAAACTTCCCCAGGCAAGCGCACTAGCATGGAGATCTTTCACTCGCTTCAGTGCCAGAATGTTAGAGTAGTAAAAGGCAGTCATCAAGCTTTTGGCAGACTTTTAGGGATCCCAGTTGCCAATTATTAGGCAGCTTGAAGTTGAGAGTGAACTCCTATACTTGACATGATACCCAGTAGGGAAGCAGTTTAGAGAGCAAGGGACAGGTGCTATATGTCCATGCTTGAGCTTCCCCCAGGCTGATAGTTTCATGCCTAGGTTGATTGTGTTGTTTTAAACCCATCAGGAGATAATGATGATTTATGAANTTTTTTTTTTTTTTTTTTCAGTTTGTTCTTTCTACTGTGAGGGCAGAGGTGATGTTAGGAAATGAGTCAGGACTCATGAAAAAATCCCAGTGAGTATTTAGGGATTATAAAATCAGATTAGGAGCAGTCACAGTTGTTGGGGGTGGTGTTTATATTGGAAAAGTAGTATAACCAGATAATTGGGATTGTTCGTAACAGTTGTTAAAATGATGAGGTGTATGTACAGTTTATGTTTCCTTTTCTTTGGTGGTGGTGGGGGGCAGCGTTATTTCATAATACTTTTTAGCCATGGAAAGAAACCTCTCATCTTCTAATTTTTATAAAGACCAACTTAATTGCTTCATTGCCTTACATTCTAGAACCTGAGGGGGGTAGGGCTAGAAAGAATATAATAAAAGCAAGCTAATTACTAAATAAATATTCATGTGATTGTATTTCTCTGAAGCAATATGTGCATAACGTTCATTGTAATGTAATATTTTAACTGTCATAACAAATACTGCATTGTTTGTCTTACAATTCACAATTTTATAAGGTTTTCCCACTCCTATTCTGTTAGCTTTCCATGCATAAATAATGTTTTAATCTACTTGGGTCCACAAGATCAATCATTTGGTGACCTTGAATGTCTGTGTGTCTTTGTACAGCAAAAAACAGAACAGGATCCCACTGGCATACTGAGTAATTATAAAGATTATAAGATTATAACAATACTTAATTATTATAAGATTTAACTGTAATAGGTTAACCCTTTCAAAGTGTCACATCTGTCTTTGCAGACCAGCTTTCTTCTCTGAGCAGTGTCTTTTATAAGGCAGGAGGGAAACACATTACTATGAGTCAGCATGGCTCATCCTGTGTGACGTATGCACAGCTGCAGGTCCTAGCTTGGAAGAGGCATGAAAAACCTTGAACTGTCTCAGTGCAGCTCAAATGTACCCTGAAAAAAAAGAATTCACTACCTTTCTTTAACAAACCAAAATATTTCGTTTGGCTTAACTTTTTTTTTTTTTTCTTTGTTTCCTAATAGAGAATTTGAGCAAATCTTTCATTTGGAGGAGCTTCAATGAATGAAAGTTTCGGGGGGCTTAGGTGTCGTTTTTTTTCCCTACAGTTTTCTGTTTTACAGTCTATCTTATTCTGCAGTCTGATGATAAACCAATGCTTATCTGAATGTCAAAGATGTTCAGCAGTCCTGGAGTAGGTCCTCTAGAATAAATGAGAATTTTTCAAAGTAGTCACTGTGGGTAGCACCTACACTGGCTCCTAGAGAAACTTTAGAAGCTGTAATTTGTCATTTATTCCTGGCATTCCCGATCCACTTTAGGCAACCTAGCAAATTTGGAAGTTCCTTCATTTTAATAAAATGAGTGGATAACTATGTTTAGGAGATACATTTACTGATATTTTTAACTGCTTTCCCTCAGGGGCTGGTAGGAATCTCAGCAGTTAGGGCTTGGAAACAAAACTCAGTTTGGTGTTGTGGCTCTCACTTTTTTCCATTTTTTTTTTTCCCTTCCCTCCTGTGGGTTGCAACAGTTTCATTGACAGCAATGTGGAGTACACATATGGGAACTATAACATTAGCTGGTATGTTCTGTGTAGAAAACGGCTTAGCATATGGACACGACTGAAGTTGCTGTTTGGGTCTATGTCAGCTGTATGCATTTGTAAACTGTGTTTTTTTAAAGAGGTGTCTGAACTTTTTTTTTTTTTTTACACTAAATCATACAGTCTTTCTTGTAATTCTAATGAAATGTAAGAAAATAATGAAAAAATATTTTAAGAAATAGTTAAAATAGCCCTTCATTTTGACAAGATCTTCCTTATCTAAGTAAAATAAACCAGTGAAGTTCAGTTAGAGGTGTACCGAGGAACTAATGCTGAGCACTGAAAAAATAACTGAACAGAAATTACTTTGTATTAATCACTGTTTCATTATGTGTAACAGGCATGAAAAATGAAATTATTATCCAAAGAAATCTGCTACCAAGCATTATAAGTTTGCTTTACTTTGTTTTGTTTTTCTTAAAGAAACACAATTTAAAAAATATTTCTTGAAAATACTAATATGTATATAATTTTCATCTTCTGTATTAGTTGTGGAATAGGACCTGGTTTAAAAGTATCAAAATATAAATTCAGGATTGTGCCCATTTTAAAAATTAACATGATTCTACTGAACTGTCTCATTCAGAGAGCTCTGTCTTGCCCATGAGGTATGGGCATAATGCACTTTTTTAGCATATCTATACAAATTTGCCTTTAAAAAATTACTTCCCAGATCAGTTTGGCGTGTGTGTAGATATAAAAGAACATTAAAAAAAAAAAAAATCAAAATAAACAGCTTGCTTTGAGACAAAGAGGTTATGAGGCCACAGACATTTGACCTGAAGGACGTGCTGCTTTGTAGGTTTACATATTGAATCTTTAGATTTTAAAATACAATCTGAAATCTTAACTAGACCTATGAGTTGGGAAAACCAGTAAGGCATTCTGCTTAAACAGAGTGCTGAATCTCAGCACTTATTCTGAAATAATTTCCATCTCAATAAACAGGTAAGTTGTGCTACTGTACCTGAAACTGGATGACTGTAGCTCTTCCTTTTGTCATCTTCTCCCAAGTTACAGATGATGGGACAAGGGGTAATGGCTTCAAGTTGTGCCAGGGGAAGTTCAGGCTAGATAATAGGAAATATTTCTTTATTGAAAGGATTATCAGGTATTGGAATGGGCTGCCCAGGGAGGTGGTTGAGGCACCATCCCTGGAGGTATTCAAGACAGAAGTCGACTTGGTGCTCAAGGATATGGCTTAGTGTTGGGTGGTATGGTGTCTTTATGCTTGTTGGTTTTTTTTGATTTTTTTTTTTGTGTGTGTTGTTTGGGGTGTGGTATTTTGGGATTTGTTGTTGTTGTTTGTGTTGTAGTGTGGGTTGGTTGTGGTATGCGTTTTATGGGGTTTTTTTGTGGTTTGTTTGTTGTTGTTGTTGTTGTTGTTGTTGTTTGTTTGTGTTTTTTGGGTGTTTGGTTTTGGGTTTTTTTTGGTGTATTTTTTTTCTTTTTTTTTTTTTTCCCCATTGGTTGGACTAGATGATCTTGAAAGGTCCCTTCCAACCTAGGTGATTCTGTGATCTTTTGAAATGAGAAATAAAATAAAATTTTATTTAAAATGAAGCTTATAGAGCTAACTTTGCTTAAAAAGAATAATAAAATGGTTCTTTATTTTTGAAACCATTGCTAATTTACTGAAAGGGATGTAAATAAAATGAAAATGGAGATGTTAGCAACAGATGGTATTGAAAGTCTCTGAAGAGGGAGGAAAATCCTTTTGTTTAAAGGCCTTTTTTTTTTTCTAAATGATGTCATCTACCATTTGCATGAATCTCAAAAAAGGAATCAAATGTAGCTCTTAAGTGAGAAAATGTAGAGATGGTGTTGCTTACTGTCTGTCCTAGGTGATATTTGACATATGTCCTTTTTGTCTTAAAAGTAACAAATTAGCACATAAAAGAAAACATGTTGAAGATAAATTTGTAATTTGGACACTGCCAATAGTATACAGCTTTTTTAAGATTGGAGAACCATTTAGAGTAATCTGTATGTCAGGCACACAATTATTTACTGTATTAAAAAATGTGCATGTTTAATTTAAATAGTAGATTATTTAGTTGTAACATCTTACTTATCTTCAAATATTTTACCAGTTATTTTTAAAGCAAATTCATTTCATTTACTGCATAAGAGATCCCAGGAGACAAGCCACTTAAAGCTTCTCAGACAGAGTTTTTGTCGTGTTTTACAGAATGCTTGGATTTCCTTTCTCTCAGCAAAATAATGTTCTCTTTGAAACAACTTTGGAAGACTCTGTAAAGGTCTTGTTCCTTGTAGTGCATTTCTTGCTCTCTGTCGCCATTTTACAGAATTTATTATGAAAACAATTACTTAGAATTACATAGAACATTAAAAAATGGATGGAGAGAAAGTAAGCAGCAGCAAAAGTCTGTGATCAGCTGGGATAGTTGGATCTGAAAAAGGAAGGGATATAGATTTTAAAGGAAAAAAAAAAAGATCTAGGAGAATAAAAGAATTAAAAGAAGAACTTAAAGACATGAAGAGCCCCCAAAAGAAGTTACCGTTGTCCGGTGTGCAGGCTTTTCTCCTCTATGGATAAAGTTTTATTTGGAAGATATACCAAGTGATGTTTTAATGAAGAGTACTGTAGTTGGTCTGTAGGCAAACTGTTGACTTTGGTAGATGTTAGTTATCCATCTCATGAATTGTTATTTAATGGCATAATATTTCTTTCTATCTACTAATTGGAACAGATCATGGCTAGCAAATAGAATAAATTAAAATGAATGCAAGCATAGCTAAATGGGCATGACATTTGAAAAATTTTTGGAGCTACTTGGCATAATTGCAGGTGTCATAATGTCATTCACACCAAAGGCTTTGTGCTTGGGTGACCCATTTGGTGACCGATGTCTCCATTTCTACACTTCCACTCAGCTGTAACCAAATCTCTGTTCTTCATTCTGCATAAATGAAATTATTAGCTTTGCTATACTGGAAGCATGGTATGCAAAATGAGTCCCATCCTACTCTACTGGCCCAGTTTCTCTGGTTCTGGGAGTCAGTGGGACATTGGAGGTCAGCAGTTGGTATTGTTGCCTGGCATGAACTTCAGGGATAAATGTCAGCAAGCTCTTAAGCTAGCTGTGGATTTCTCATCAAAGTTTAAGACCCTGATAAACCTCTTATTGATGCTGTGGAAATGATCAACATGCTGTATGTATTTCCATTTTAGAAGAAGATAAACATAGGGACTTGACTGAAATAAACCAAGTACATGAGAAGTGCTGTGATCTTAGCAGTCTTTAAATTTCTCTAATATGAACTGTCCGTAAGAAGATTTGTCCTCTTAATCCTTTGCTGGTTTTTAGACAATTTGTTGTCTTACAATTAAGTACAGATGGTTTGGAGCTGTAATGCTGATAAAAAAAAAAAAAAAAAAAAAAAAAAAAAAAAAGAAAAAAAAAAAAAGAAAAAAGATGCTTAGGATTGCTTCAATTTCCGGGTTGGATTTTAGCTGTAATCCATGTCTGAAACATAAGAAATCTGCTTTTATCTGATCTTTAATGCTCGTTTACAGATAGCAGACATATTTCAGTGATTAAAATATGTATGTAAAATAATACCATTATCATATTTAGGGAAAGAGTAAATCTTTAAGAAGGGTGGATAATAGCATCTAACTTCTCAGTTTGTGCTACTTGTGGCATAACTTGTGGCTTCATTTAACCATGCAAGAAGGGTCTTCTGATACATGGGAGGTTTGATTTTACAGTTGGAATACCCCTGTTAAGAAATTGGGTAACATGTGGGAAACATTTCAGTATAATTATTCCAAGAAGAGAAAATAGCTGAAGACTCCTGGAATGATTTCCTTGCCAACATCTTTTTAGGAAATTCTGTCTTTCTCAAAACACAAACATGAGCAAACATGTAAGTCTTGAGTCTGTGTAATACTTTTAACCCTTTCAAAGCAGGATGGGAACTCATGATAGGTTTCAAATAACAGTGGCTTCTGTCCCTGATAAAATAACTGTATAAACACAGGGAGAAGATCTGTGAGTAATCACCTCTGTGTTTTCTGACCGACGGGGCTATATTTTACTGCAGCTATGCATTGTCCGTCATAGTTCCTGTGTTGATCCTTAAAGCCCTCTGTAGCTTTTAGCAAGAGAAGAGTGTTTTTGTCAACAATAACCACTCCAACTCTCCTGTATTATTAATATTGCATACACATTGCACACATGTTCCATGCAAACTTCTGCGGCACATTGAGTAATTTACTTAAGCTTGATGAGTACTATGTGAGGATGTATAAAATACCTAAGACAGCAAAACTGGATGCTGAATTAATTCTCCTGTTCAAAACATTATTTTTCTGAAACATATACTTACCCTTTAGTAGAGTTGCTAAAAGCCATAATTTCTGATGGAGCAAAATTGTGAAGCTTTTTTAGCTAAGGACAGCAACATTGTTTCATATTCACTGAAGATCTGACTCTTTAATGCTTGGATATCAAAATTTAAGGGATTATTTTGTGTGAATTTACTTGTCTATTAACTTGCAGTATTGAAATATAAGGAGTTTTTTGATGCTGTTCTAAATTCTTTAAAAACAGTGATTTAATAACATGAGACCCATTAGCCTTTTGACTGCTTCTGCATGGGAGGAGCAGGAAGTTGTTTAGGGAAGGATTCAGCAGAGGATAGTCTGCAGATAAGCAGCAACTCAGCCAAGACCATTTTGAACAAGCTGTGAAGGAGAATCCCTGCTTCCTGGCAGCTCTCCGCACTGACAGGTGCTTAGAGTCCAGAAAACATGGAAGCTTTAACTGCTGCTCTTCAGCTGTAGTCACCCATTGTGGCAGTCTTTCTTTGCTTTACAGTCCTGGGTTGGCCAGTTCAAGGTTTCTTGCTGGCTTCCACGCTGTTTTGGGAGTTCCTGCTAGCTGCAGCACTCCTGCGCTTTACCTCCAGAGACAACACATGCAAAGTGAAGAAAGTCACCTTTCCCTTCATAATCACTGCAGTAGTGATCTCTCTCTCACTTCTGTCCCCACAAGCCGAATGTGAGCACCTATTTACTCCTCACCTCTAGTGTTTTTTCCAGCCTGTCATTCTCACCCTACTCCCTTGAAACAGTGAGAGTGCAGGCTTAGGGAGGAGGTATCGAGCCATTTGGCCATGGGCAGACCGAGAGAGAATGCATAAGGAAATTAGTCCCTTTGGTAATACAATCAAGTAGAAACCCTAAATGACACCCATCTTAGGAGGAAATTATTATTATT
>VZRU01005375.1:42738-150154 GCA_013398155.1 Pedionomus torquatus | reverse complement strand
AGGGTGGGTGTCAGGAGGATGGGGTCAGTCTATTTCCAGTGGTGCCCAGGGACAGCACAGGGGGAGACAGGCACAAACTGGAACAAAGAAGTTCCATCTAAACATGAGGAGGAACTTCTTTCCTTTGAGGGTGGCAGAGCCCTGGAAGAGGCTGCCCAGAGAGGTGGTGGAGCTTGTCTCTGGAGACATTCAAACCCTTCCTGGACACGTTCCTGTGTAACCTACTCTGGCACAGAGGTTCTCCAGAAGTCCTTTCCAACCCCATATCTTTCTATAATTCTGTTTGTGTGTCTCTAGTACGTACACAACTGTTTTCTTGTTGCCTTCCTTCTCTCCTACCCCTGGTGAGGTCCCACTGGCAATCAGGGGAGTTTGTGCTTGGATAAGCTAGAAACTGCAGAGGGCTTTTCAAGATCCTGTCACAGAATCACAGAACGATATGGGGTTGGAACGGATCTCTGGAAATAATCTAGTCCAGCCTCCCTATCTTTATATCTACCTGTTTAGAAAGACGCAAAACTTTACTAATTGTTTGGATTTTATCTGTCCTGTTCAGGGTCGGAAGCTGATTGTGTGGGGATGGTGGTGATGTGTGTGTTTAGGATTTTTTTTTGGTAGTTTTCCAGAAATTCATTGTAAACCTGTAATATCTGATATAAAATAATTAAGTTGCAAGGTTGGCTCTTAGAACATAACCAAGCATCTCTGAATGCTGCAACATGCATGGAATAGTAAAGGTTATTTTTTCTCTCATCAAATCAGTAAAATACAGCATTTGGTTAACTATACACAATTCCTTACTTCTGTTGTTTATTTGACTGAGAAACTTGGAATACTGTGTAGTAGTGACCTGCAAGGAAGCTGTCCTTGTCTTCCTTAAGGATGAAGCAGGCGAGGAAGGGCCTCGTGCAACCCTCTTACTTTTCTAGAATGGTTTTTAGGCATTGCCATAGTTACTTTTTTTTGCTTTGTCCTTGCTGCTTCGTTTTACCTACATCATTTTAGAAACTGTGCAGGGCTTCTGTAGTGAGAACCATACGGTGAAGTCTCTGCTTGGGGAGCAGCTGAGGGCTCTGCCTGTGTAGGTCTCCCCATTCCCCTCAGCTAATGTGTAGCTGCCAGTAACTCTTTCCGGTGCCGTGATTGTCGACTGGCAAAATTCCTGTGGTGCCTTTTCTCATCAAGTGACTGAGGCGCATTTTGTGTGCCCAGAGATTAATAGATAATAAATGACATACCTTCTTTGCCACCTGTGTGTTTTCTGTTCTCCTCCCTGCTCTTATTCGTGATAACAACTGTGTGCTGCACCTGTGTAGTGGTGATTATAAAAATATCCCCCGGCTACTTAGAGTTCTAAGTGTGGTTTGAAACTCGGTCTCGGGTTCATATACTGACTATTGACTCCTAAAGATTGTACACCCAAAATTCTGTCTATTGTTTTTATTTACTAAGTATTCCTCATGCCATTCTGTCTTCCTCAACTCTGTGTATATGACTGATACACTACTTTGGCCTTTCTTTGTAAATACTGAGGTGTGCACTGTGCAATCTAAACTACGTTTTTATCCTAAAGTGTTTCTACTCATTTAGTTTTCTCTGAACATTCTGATAGTCATAGAATGAATTGAATCATAGTGTTCAATTTTTCATCACAGTTTTGAAACTGGATAAATACTACAAGTACAATTTTAAGGAACTACAGTCATTTCAATTTGAATCTGTATAATTATGCAATTATAATACCAGAAAACAATGCATCTAGTCCTGTTCACTAACAATATTTGTTCTGTCTCCACCCTGAGAGAAGGTGTATAGATTTCTGAATTTGTACCCGTGTATAATATGCAAAATAAATGCTCAGTTATAAAATTATATTCTGAAAAGAATAAGTCATTTGCTTTTAATAAAACACTTCTTAAGAGTCTCTGATAAGTATTCTTTTTTTCTTGACAGTCTGTGGTGGACGACTGGATTGAATCATATAAACAAGACAGGGACATAGCACTTCTGGATTTAATCAACTTCTTTATCCAGTGTTCAGGATGTCGAGGTACAGAATGTTGGAAACAAGTTGTATAGAATAAATCTGACAGTCATACAAACGTGTATTAGTGCAAATGCTGGTAGGGAAGTACGTGGATTGGTACTCCTCGTATGCATGGTTTATTTAGAAATACTGTCTGCATTCAAGCATAATTTCATTTAAAGCTTGTTTGTCAAGGGCCTACCCTTTCTTTTTCTTACTTTCCTGTCGTCATCCTAACGTGTACAAATCCTCACAAAGACACTCCACTCGTCAGCAAAAGGAGACAAAAGATCTGTTAATAAAGGTAGGCCTATCTTTACTTCCCCTTTCTATTTCTTCCTCATTTTTTTTAATTACAAGAATTAGTCTGTCTATACCTTAACTTTGCTATTTTTTCTTTCTTTTTAGGAAAATTAGGTTTTTTTGAATGGAAGAGGAAGGAGTCAGGCTTCACTTGACTTCGATTAGGAAGACAACTTTCTTCTGGGTGAAGCACCAATCTTAGTTCCTCCTCTGTAATACTTTATCAAGTCAGCAGCAAGCAGCCTGCCTTTTAGACCCTATCTAAGCAGTCTCTGCTACCAGGCATGGGGCAGTCAGTCTTTCCAGTGCTCTGTTGCCACATTGTACCTTCTAATGAATTTTTAATACGTTGTCTTTTTTCAGTTAACTCAGCCTTGGAAAGGAAGACAGATACAGAGCTCTATTCTCCGTAGCGCCCAGAACCAGACTTAATTACTACTTTGAGCAGAATTGAAATAACCTACAATTCAGAAATTACTTTTCTCCATTTCATAGCTAATATGGGAATTTATCTTTAGACATCAAATGATCTGGGTAGAAGTCCCTTTTCTTCCTTCTTAACTGTAAAGGGAAGTCCCAGGCCCAGATAAAAGCATCAGAGAAAAAAAATATGAGCCATCAGGAGCTTGAGCAACCCTTTTTCCATAGCTTAAGGAAATACACTTTTTTTTGTGGATGGTATTCCAGGCTGAAGCTCTGGAAGTGTTCTGTGAAAGGGCTGTAGCTTAGGGTTTAGATTTCCCAGCCTGTATCAGTCTGTACTGTTCACACAGATTCCCTGAAATATTTTTCAGACTTGTTTGGCACCTTAGGTGAAAGTAGTTTTACTCTGTTTGCTTTTTTTTTGGTAACACTTTTGGTAAAGGTGTATATGAAGAAAAAAATCCAACCCACAAACTGCTCTCTAAGAATTTGGGCAGGATTAAAGCAAAGGGATTCTTGGCCATATGTTTTTATTCTTCTAGATGCAACTTTTTGGTGGAGGCATGTCATAACTCCCCTGATGTTCTCTAATTTCTGCTTCCTTTCTTTCATAGACTCATAGAATGGTTACAGTGTGAAGGGACCTTAAAGATCATCAAGTTCCAACCCCCCTGCCCTGGGCAGGGACACCTCCCACCAGAGCAGGTTGTTCAAAGTCCCATCTAGCCTGGCCTTGAACCCCTCCAGGGATGGGGCAGCCACAACTTCTCCTTGTTTAGAGAAAGCAACCCTCTTGTAATTTCAGAAGATTCATGGTTTTTAAACTGCTTGTTGCTGACTGATGCGGGCTGGATGCCCGCTCTCAGCCTTGTGCTGCTGAAGCAGCCGCTTCCCAGAAAATCTTTCTGTTACTGGCTGCAAAGCCGCAATGCTTTGGGTGGCTGACGTCATTTACTTGCCCTTTTTTTTTTTTTTTCTTTTCTTTTTCTTCCTTTTAAATGGTGACTTTCCATCCAGCCTTATCCCTTGAGTTTAGAGCCTGTGGTGGGGATTTATTTCTTGTTGGGAATTTTTGCGGTGGGTAAACAGGATCCCAGCAAACAGTTCTGTTCTTTCCATTTACAGTAACATGCCTGCTTTCTAGAACAACTAAAAACTTGATCAGAAGAGAGTGGATTTTATTGCTAGTCCACTTAATGTAAATGTCATACTAAGCTGTCCTTAATGGCAATGAGGTAAGGAAATCTGGCGATTTTCTGTGAGGACATCTGATTTTGTGTTTCATGGGAAGATTATTTTTTTTCCAGTGGTGCCCAGGGACAGGACAAGAGAAAATGGGCACAGACTGGAACATAAGAAGTTCCATCTAAACATGACTAGGAACTTCTTCCCTTTGAGGGTGGCAGAGCCCTGGAAGAGGCTGCCCAGAAAGGTGGTGAAGTCTCCATCTCTGGAGACATTCAAAACCCACCTGGACACATTGCTGTACAACCTACTCTGGGTGTGCCTGCTTTGGCACCTGCTCTGGGTGTGCCTGCTTTGGCAGGTGGTTGGCCTTAGATGATCTTCAGAGGTTCCTTCCAACGGTATGTCACTCTGTGATTGTATGCTCTATTGTGACATGTTTATTTCTCTTTAAAGATTTTGCTAACGTTCTTGTTTGTTTCTATTTCTGATAAATAACAGCTCCTCCTGAATTCCAATGTCTGCTTTGTCTTCGTTAATATTCCCAAACTGTCTTCTTTTCATTTTCGTCCACTAACATTGTCCCAGATCCTCCAGTTTTCTTTCCCAGTTTTGGATATAAATGCTTACTGACGATATATCTAACATTGTGATCACTTCCTGGAAGGGAGGAGGACAACTAGCTTGGGAGGAGATTCCTCAGGAAACTTTGAAAGTGATGCTAGGTTTATAAGTCTACATTTTTTAATAGTGCTTAGAATGACTTGATATTTCCATATAGGCAAAATGTGCTGAGATTGACATTTCTCTCAAACGCTTTTAGCAGGTGAAGAGTGTGTGCCTGTTTTCTGACTTCAGTTAGAAATCAGACCCCAAACCATTTTATTTAGCAACAGTATTGATGCTGACAAAAATATCTTTTCTTCTTAGAGAAACATTGATTTTTATATTTTTATCCTGTTCTCTTGGGCAGTGCACATGCTTGAATGAATCTCTTAGTATCCTCCCGCTTTGCTTTGAGATGTTCCTGAAACGAGAAGCCATCTCTTCTAAATATGAATTAGCAAGCATGCTATGTAAATTATTAATACTAAAAAATTGTAAAATTAATGTATTTTGTAGGTGAACTTAAAAGATCTGTGCAACAACAAATTTAATAAATTCAAACCAAATATTCAAGCCTGTCTGTCCTTTGTTAACTCTTCTCAGTATCTATTTAATCGGTTACTTTCTATAGAATGTGTTCTGATTCATACAACAATGTCCATTAAAACATGAGAGATTTGGTTTTAGTGTGACTTCTGTGATCTTTCTGGGTTTTTAAAGGATCACTTGGTATAAATTAGACGTTAGTCTTATTGAACTGCCAAAAGCACCTCAATTCAATAATTGGATTTTGAGATTTGCAGGGAAGTTAAATCACTTTCCATGCCATCTTTCCACTTGTTTGCTAGTCTCTGTTTGTTGCCTTTGCTGATTTTGGTTACAAAGAAGTTAAGAAGTTTCTTAAAGAATTTTTCCTTTGTCTTGCTGTTTTGTTTTGTTTGGTTGATTTGTTTTTTTTTTCTTTTTTAAGAATACCAAGAGAAATCCCGGCCTTTCACCACAGTTTGTGTAGTCTTCTCAGGGATGTTACATCGCATTTCTGTGGCAGGATAATGGTTAACAAGGACTGATAACTGCCCTATTCACTTACTGTTTCCCAGGCTTTTAAAATGCATTGCTGGTCCTGAGGGGAGGAACTTGGATCAGGTAGTACTTTAAAAAGATGAAAAAGTTAGTTTTAAAATACTTCTTCCTGGAAAAAAAACCAGCAAATAAATACCGTTTCCAGTCTTTGAATGAAGCAGATTTGTTTGTTGGTGGTAGGTATTTGTTTTCCACAGTATTTACCATCTGTAAAGCAGGTGGTGCTCTATTTGCCTTCTTACTTCTCTGTCACAAACTTCATTTAGGGTTTTGCATTTTTAGATGAGAGGGCTTTTTGAATTTAGGTTGTTGTGCTGATAAACCGATTTTTCACATAACTGTCATTTGGCTGGGGGTGGAAGTGTTTCCGTACGACTGAGATTCCTGTTTCAAATGCTGTCCTTTGGTCTGTAGCCTTGCGGATACAGGCATCCTCCTCTCTTGCAGAAGAGCTGCAGATCAGTGTTCAGAGCCTGCTGGGTGTTTTTGAGAGCTCTTTTCCATTGCTTGCTGCTTTGTAGCAACATATTTTTTCTTTTTTTTTTTCTTATTTTTTTCTTTGTTTTCCCTCCCTTATGTAAAGCACAGGATAGTATATGAAGATCTCTGAACTACTTGCGAGGAAGCTGAAACGTCTAATCAGCAATATGCCTACCCAGGTCCCAGAAGGTTCATAACTGTATGATGCTGCATCTGGGCTAATTAACTCTGCCTCTCAGACTGAGTAATTAGCTCAGGTATCATGCTCCGCTGCTATGACAACCAGGCTCTTTCTGTTTCTGGAGCTCCATGCATTTAGAGACAACTGGGGCATCTGAATTGCTGTCTGTTTTTGCCTTCTGTTATTGATATAAAACAAACAGAAAACCCCATAACCGCTCTGACCTTTCTACATTTTAAAGGTGGAGAGCCATGCTTGTGGAATAAATATTTTAATTTTTTTTTCCAACCAGAAGCAATTAATGGTTCAAACAGGCTCTTAAAGCAGTGAAGGACAAACCAACCCATCAAATCCATGTAAGAAAAGCCGCTTTCTTTTGCAGGGAAAAAAGGCATAGCTGAAGAGAACTACTTAACCGCTCTCAAGTAGGTAGTGAAATTATTTCCATTCTTTCTCACCTTCTCTCTTGTTTTTTTTTTTTTTCTGATAGGTAAGTTAGAAACCTGTAGATTCTTAAGCAGATTTTTAGGAGTGATTTGAGCACTGCACTTAAGAGCTGCCAACTTTCCCTCTGATCACACAGCTTGGAGATGCCCATTACTGATGGGACAGAACTGGCAGCGGTCCTGTATTGATAAATTCTTGGCAGGACTGTAACCTTCTGTGTATTGTAAAGGGCTCCCTGTTTACGTAGTTCTGTGATTTGCCAGGCTAAAGGTTGGTTTTGGGAATAGTTGGTGAAGGAGGTAGGTGCATTTCCTTCATATGCTGTTTCTCATATTTTGTTATTGGCCTGGATGAGGATCAGCATGGTGAGTTGGGCTCGGGAGGTGATCATCCCCGTGTCCTCAGCACTGGTGAGGTCCCACCTCAAGTGCTGTGTCCAGTTTCGGGCCCTTTACCACAAAAAAGACATTGAGGGGCTGGAGCGGGTCCAGAGAAGGGCAACAAAGCTGGAGAGGGGTCTGGAGAACAAGTCTTATGAGGAAGGGCTGAGTGAGCTGGGGGTGTTCAGACTGGAGAAGAGGAGGCTGAAGGGAGACCTTCTCGCTCACTAGAACTCCCTGAAAGGAGGGTGTAGCCAGAGAGGGTCAGTTTCATCTCCCAAGTCACAGGCAATGGGACAAGAGGAAACGGCCTCAAGTTGCTCCAGGGGAGGTTCAGTTTGGAGATTAGCAAAAATGTTTACATTGAAAGGGTTATGAAACCTTGGAATGGGCTGCCCAGGGAAGTGGTTAAGGCACCACTCCTGGAGGGATTTAAAAGCCGGGTTTACATAGTACTCAGAGTCGTGTTTTTTAGCAGAGTTAGGTTGATGGTTGGACTCTATGCTCTTAAAGGTCCTTCCAGCCTAGACAGTTCTATGGTTCTCCACCTCAAAATCTTCTCTTTAGCTTCTTGTGGGGACTTAAACTGTAATGAACAAACATTCAAGCTGCCACCTGTCAGCCTTGATTGCTGCGGTTGTTTGGGGTTGGGATGGTTTTTTTCAGTTATGAGGAAGTGGGAAACTCTGTATGAGCTTTTTGTTTTTATGGACTCCTGAGAGAGACATTTGGGTATCCACATTCTCTTCCAGTAGGAGCCTTTATCTCTAGTTCTTCCTCACCTGTTCTAGTAAACTACTCTGAAGAGTTCTGACGTGGAATGGTGCAAACTGAGCCAAGGAGTGCAGGAGTTAGGGGTTATCTTGCTTGAATGTAGGATGCAGATTCATTTTTATTTTTATTAATATTCTATGATGCTAATTAATGGCACGCTAATAGATTTCTGTTTCTCCAAAGGAAATTGGAAACTAAAACAAGGCAAAAGCAGTGTAAAGTGGCCATTGTACAGTCTGGCAAAAGAACTGAACAAACAACTGCTTGCTTTGCTGTTGGACCAGATTTCAGAAAGCAAATTAGCCAGAAATTATTGTTATTTATTTTGATTGATACTGTTTTAATAGGGGATATAACATTGTAAATACAGTAATGGATTAAAAAAAAATCTTTTACGATTTATTTGTGCACATTTTTGTTTCATGATCAATGAAATAATATTGCTCTATAGAGATGGATGTTACTGAGCATGGAAAGAAGGCTGCATGATAAATATGATTTCCTGCAAATGGGTCTTTCATGACAAACTGCAAATTGTTGGTGAGGAGTGTTGCTGGCTTTGGCATGCATTAAAAAGCTATATCTCTTGAGTCATTCATGTATTTTTAAGAAATTGATGTCATAAACATTTAGAATTTTTAACAAATTGCAAAAGAATGTTGTTTAATGCATTGGAGCCTGTATTTTTATTAAGGGTAGAAAATATTCTTTCTCATTTTTTTCAGGAAAATCCCTTTTTAGTGTGTGAGTACAGGGAAGAAGTGGCAAAGAACTAATGCACATTTAAAAAAAGTGATTTTAAATCATATGTGATTTAAGTCATAGAATGTCAAGAATTTATATATGTTTTGTATGCATAGTGCACAGAAATAAATATACACCCAGTACCTATATGAGGCAGTTGAAAACATGCTGTTGTCCGCAATCAAGAACAGGAAGGTAAGACTGAAAGATGGAAGTGACTTAATTTTAATTTCGTCTGTGGTGCCTATAAACCAGGTCTGAACTTTGTACTTCTTACTTCTGAGCCTTGAGGTAATATTTACAGTGTGTTTACCTTGTAGTGAAAGCTTATAAAATTCAAACTGAAAATAAGATGCAAATTGTTAACTGATTCCCAGACATGCATCAAGTGTTTCATCAGTTTAGTGCTTTAAATGAAGATAGGTAAGGTTAAAAAAAAATCCATATCAATCACTTGACGATTAACATGGTTACATCAAAACCAATTTATCTTGGTGGAAAAGTACAAATTATTGATATTTGTTGATATTCTTGAAACTGAAGCTTGGGGTTTATTGTGTGTATCATTGGTAAACCCAAAGGAATTTCAATATTTCTTCCTGTTTGCTGCTGAGTGGTATCTGTGCTTCTCATCTCTTATACACTTTCTTCCTTATTACGTTTTTTTTCCTGTTCTTTTGTTTTTCAAGGTCTATTTGGCTGTGGGAAAAATAGCTACAAAATTATTTTTTTAGTTCTTTAAGCGTTCCTTTTCCCTAAGTCTACTAGGGAAGGAAGCCTTAAATAATGAGATAAAATAAATGTTCCGATCTGAAAGTGAAAAAAAAATAATTAAATAGTACATCATGTGTTATAGCCACTTGTGAAATAATGGCATCTTTTATCCAAAAAGGTGCATCCTACTATTTTCAGAAACTAGTTGGGGGAAAAAAAACCCAGGAATTTGCTGACCTTTCGCACAGCTGATGTGAATGAAGGGTGTAACTGGTCTGTGGTTTCGAAATCTGAACTAAATCCCTGCTGTGTTGAGGTCTGACTTCAGTCCAAGATTTCACACTAGGAATTGCTAACAGGAGCCATAGTAATTTAAACATTTTTTATTTATTACATTCTACCTGAATATATTAAACAATTCCTGTTTCAGGTATGACAACAGACCAAAAATAAGCTGACTTAAAATCAGCTATTGACTAATTTATTAAAATTAATTCATATAAACTTTCAAATAATTTAAAATAAATTTGACTTGATTGACAGCACTTGCAATACTATGAATTTTTTAAAGCAAATGTATAATGTGTAAGGAAAGAGAAGCTACCTTTGAAATTACAGTCCTAAGAGCAAATTCTGCGCTACCAGTTTTGTGTAATGTGTTAAAATCTCTGCTGAAACTGAAAATGCTCCTTGTAAGTATGGAACAAGGTGTCCGTTCCGTTCCCCTCTACTACTCAGGCAATTTGTAGCTTGTAAAATTTTTTTTGGCATTGCTCATTGGAGATAAATTGCATCAGGCTATCAAATATTACTACTTGTTTTCCACCCTACCCATTTAATTACCTACAGGTCTATCTGGAAAATGGGACTTCCTCATGTGACTACAAAGTTACTATTTAAGACGTCTCTCTCAGATCAATGGCGCTTCAATGCTATGGCTTGTTTTATAGAAGAGCAATAAATACCTCTTGGTGTTAATGATCCCAAGTAGTTGCTGTCTTACTAGCCAGATCTGTGTCATTTCCTCTTTATGCTTACTTTTCTTTCTGCATAATGCAAATTTGTTACAGGAGGGACACCTTTGTATGAAGCAGATAAGAAAAAACATTATTTTGATTATTTTTTTTACAGCCTTGTCCTAAGATTTGTGAGCACATTACACCTCTATATGAGTTTTTCTCTACCTGTGCATTAGTTGCATTGCTGGATTGGTTTTTTTAGGTGGTGCTTTCTGTGAAGACAGAAACTAATTATGAAAAGCAATCAAGTACAGCTGGATCTTAGCACTTTCTTACAGGATTACAAATAGCAAGGCTCATGTCTCTACTCTTTCCAAAGCTCCAAGTTCTACTGAAGGTTGAGTCAGGGTTTTCCACACCAAGGGTAGGATTTAAATTCCAAAAATGACATTTCTCTCAGCAAACACTGTAATTACGATTCTCTCTTCTGCATTAAGGAAGCCATAGATTAATTTTATTAAGTGCAATGCTGGTACACACTTCAGTAATTACTTTTGAAGAGGAACGGAGGGGCATGATTAAAAAGGTCTGCATCCTAATGAAAAGGCCTTATTCTCTGGCACAGGGAAAGTGGTTAAAATAAATCCGGTATTCTCCTAATCTGCATATGCTCAACAGTTGCTAGATGTAGAAGAAAAAGAGCAGCTTGGTGAAAGATACACCTGAATTTGGAAAAAGACCAGTGGGCTCTCAAGCAGATACAATTCAGCTGACATTCTACTACTACCTGCTTCTCGTCTCTGTCAATCTGATCATATTGCATCAATCGTCTTTAACCTGAGCCATTACCAGCTGAGCCTTACAATATTTTTGACTCATTTTACCTGGAAATTGCAGCATTTTCTGTCTCTGCCAATGTCAAACCCCTTACAGGGGAAGGTTGGTGCAAACGGCCTTTACCTCTGCATTGTTCTTTTTTCCTTATTTGCACTGAGTAAGAGGCACGGTGAAATGTTTTTGGGTACCTGGAAGGCTGGAAAAGGGATTTGTACAAAACTGTGGGAAACCGTGAGGAGCAGTCTCTGTGTCTTTGTTTAGATCACGAACTGATAACCCCTGGCAGAGTTGAACCTGGCCCTAGGGTAATTCATCAACCGAGGAGCAAGCACATCAGTTGAAACATTTCTCACTCCTTTCTGTTAACAGCATTAGCTTAAATTTCAGCTGAGGACAACCGGTACTGGTGCTGTCCACCTGTAGTGCTGGGCCCTGGGTGTTTCAGTCAGAAACTGCCTGATTTTGTAAAGGGATGAACACTAGAGTTGCAAGGTTAAAACACCTTTGGCTGATTAGAAAGCCTTTTCTCTCTGGAGTAATGTGGGAAGTTTAATAGGCACCATGTGTTGTGGGATTAAGCTTCTACAATGTCATAACATCTTTTGAAATTCCTTTCATGTAGTTTGTTAGATTTAACATAATCTCTACTATTTATTTAGGACCTAGAAATACTTTTAGCAGCTTTTGGAAATGAAAACTTACTATAGGTAGGCTTAATTACATAGATACAGAATATTTCTTTTTTTTTTAGACTCTAGAAGTTAGCAGATTCTCAAGGATTAAAGCACTAAAACAAGTTTTACTTCAGATCTAGTTTCATATGTTGAGGTTACATTTCCTATTGACTTATGTTCATTCCCAGAGTCCCACAGACTCCTGGATTGAGGTTATTTGGCCAGCTGGATGAATTGAACCACAAGGTAATGTGGGTAGCTGTGTGATAAGAGGTAGTGGTGGTACATTTCTGAGACAAAAGCAAGAAGTGACAGTGATTCAAAAGGACTAGTTGACATTATGAATTGATTGTTCTTGAAATTTAGTAAAAACCAAATAGCTAGAAGTTCTTTAAAACTGTTGGAAATAAGACAACTGCCTAAAAATTAATAATGTGCTTGAATTAACAATGTATAGAAAGAGCAGTTAATGAGATTAAATGATTTATCCTGCGTTATTTCTTACCACAGGTAATGGTGGTGGTATCTCAAGCAAATGGAGGCTAAATTCAGAAATGGTCACAGGAGATGTGGTGTAGGAGAAAGGGGGGTCCATATTTGAACAGAAGGCCATAAAGAATTTGCACAGTTTTTTTTTGAAATGCAGCAAACTGTCAAGCATTTTTAAGGAGGGGAGTTGTGAATATTTTTTTCTAACTTATGTGCTGTGGCTCAATCAAATGACCCTTTTATTTTAGCAATTGAATTGATCTTCTGTTTGCTTGACGATGCAGGGCTATAAGTGAGGTAACTACTGAGTTCCCCTTGCCAAAAGGGGGAGAACCAGGTACAGAACCAGCCTCTCCATGCACCACCTCCCCTCAAACAACCAGAAAAATCTATTCTACTCATGTCCTAAAATTTGTTTTGGAAGTAGTATCACAAATAACCAAAAAAGAAGATTCTGAAATAAACTAATGAAGTGAGAATCACAGCCTGTTCAGATCACACTCCTCGACTTAGAAACAATTTAGGAATAAAATAATTTAATAGCAGTAAAGGTATGTAACCTTCACTAAAGACAGTTTTTCTTACAGAGGGAGGACACACTGGAGTTTCACAGAGGTTTAATTTGCCTCTGGGGTAAGAGGTGGGTGTCATACTTTAGAGTCCAGGAAGGTGGATAACAATAAAATGAATGAATGAAGTAAGTTATCTAGAAGAAAGTGGAAGAGATTTGGCTCTCTGAAAGGAAGCTGTTTTATTGCAGTGTACTGGCATCTCTTAAACATAAGAACAAAGTAATGTGGCAAAACAGTTCTGCACAAAAGCTGTGGAGAAAATTTTTCTGTGGTTATCTATTAAAAGAGGAGACTCAGTTATCATTTTGGGAGAGCAAAGCTGATTTGTAAGCACACCTCATAGTTTATATAGGGAAGTGGAATATCATGCAAGTCAAGTGACTTTAATTACATGCTTGTATAATAAGGACATTTCAGAGGGACCTAGCAGTGCTGCTAAGTGGCATTATTTTTATTAAATTCAGCACTACAGCGTGAGATTAGGTATACATTTGATTGAAATAAATTCCTTTTTGCCAAATAGGTTTGACTGAGTTTTGTAGATTTGGTGGTTCTAGTGCCATTTCAGTTTTATGGTGACATAAACACATGGCAATTTTTTGCTCTGTTGATTCAGACCATTTTTGCCCCTTGTTTTGATTTTCATTTTAGAGTCTTCAAGTCTGATTAAGTTGCCATTCAAAGTAACTCTTTTGTTTTGTTTTGGTTTTTTTTTGTTTGTGCTGATGAAGAAGAGCCACCCTACCTGCAGCTGTAACCCAGCCGCTCTGATCTTGTGAGCTGTAGCACTTCGGGAGTCTGAACCTGTAGGTGAATGGAGACAGCACCAGTTGCTGGGTCAGTCAGGTTGCAAAGTTATCTTTCTGCTCTTTAAAAAACAGGTTTTGTCACAAGAAGTTCCTGTCTTAAAAGGTTTTACTTACAGTTTAGAGCCATCTGAGGATTTTCAGTTCTTGCGAAGCAAGCGTCAGTGGGGAATATAGTGTAAATCATTCAAATTCCTTCTTGAGTGTTCAGGGCCCGGCTGGATGGGGCTTGGAGCAACGTGGTCTGGTGGGAGGTGTTCCTGCCCAGGGCAGGGGGGCTGGAACTCCATGATCTTTAAGGTCTCTTCCAACTCTAGCTATTCTATGATTCTGTGATCTGCAACGAGGCAGTTATTTTAAAGCTATGGCCTAACAAAAATCTTAACTGATTCTTGCAATTCAAAGTAGAGCATCACATACACTAACATACTTGCTTTTAAAGACAGAAGAAAATAAATTCAACTGTTATGCCTGACTAGGAATCATCATTTCATCCTGTTATGGCACCACTAGTAGAATAGCAGCAAAACACGTGCTTTTTAAGAGGAAAGATATAAGTTTGTTTGCATACCGTGCTTTATTAGTTGGCCAGTGGGTAAGTAACCAGTAGCTTTTTACTCTGAATTATAAGAAGATCAAGTTTATGGAGCAGCAGCACTTTGATTTGCAATTTTCCAAGCTGCCATTGAACTGTAAGCCTTTTCAACCAGTTGCCACTGAATTTGCTTCAAGAAGATGTAATCCTTTGCATTAATATACAGAAGAAAATATATGCTAGTCAGTTCCTGGTGACACCTAAGGATATTTCAGTAACAGATTGGAAATTTAAGTCCTGATTAACAAAGGAATCATAAAAGATACAGACTGTCTTGAATTCTTTATCTGAATTACAGAGGGCTTGATGTTAATGATAACAGTGCAGAAAACCTGGACAAGTTAGTTTGGTTTTTGTTCTCAAGATTTGTTATTAATGTAATTCTGTTTAGTTTTGGTTTTTTCTCCTGGAGACTCCAGTCTTCTGGGGCTAGTATCAAGTCAGCAAAGGTTTTTAGCTGATGCAGAAATTTAGCTTCTTTAATGTACAGTGTCATACACAGAATACAGCATATTCCCCCTTATGTCATATGATGTTTCACTACAGAATATATTTTTGACAATTTATAACTAAATCCATGGCTTAGTGTTTGATTTATGATACGTAGATTTGGAGTTACTTATATTTCTGTCAAAGAGATTTTTATTTTTTTTATTGGTAGTTGGAGAATACGCTTGAGCTCTGCAGATTTGCAAACACTCTGTCCTGCCCATCTGCTCTGCTTGTAGCTGCTCACAGAAGGGAGTTGCAGACAGAAAAGGAATCAGCCCAGGCCCACTATAAACACTTGTGACTCATTTTGTGAAGGATATTCTCACTTTCAAATTTGACATCTAATTTTCAACCTGTTTACTTTTTTGGCTTTCATGGTAGCCTGTAACAGTAGTATTATACTTCAGTTATGTGCTGTGTAGAAAAATCACTTTATTTAGCTCTCTGATAGTTCACTGGCTACTTCCCTAAGATGTTTTTCGTGACGTAACAGATAATTCCACATACATGTTCTCGGTCCCATATGGAATTTTGTAGAGACTCCTCATAACCCTCTGTTCTCCACTCTTTTTCATTTCATTCCAGGTACTTCTTGGTATTAAAAATTGCATCAATTAAGATCACAGAGTGAAACTACATTGATATGGTATTTACGACCTGTTCTCAGGTCCTGTGGTTCTTACCTGCTCACTTGGCTGTGACAGCCAACTTCTGCCCTGGCTTTCTGAGGTACCTGTGCTCCCATGAGTTTGGATGCTCTGCTGATGAGGAGCAGTGGCTGGGATCTGCAGCTTGTAAGGTGTTATCAGTGCACAGTTGTAGCTATTGGGTATATGTTGTTTGGTGTTGAGAAAGACAGATGGCCTATAAAAATTATCAGTTTGATTTAACTTGGCAAATTACTTTATTGCTCTGATACTTTGGTCAGTGATTACTTTGTAGTGCTACATAGCATGTTATGTATATAATGCCATACTTGTTTCTTTCACCGCTTTAATTGGGATATAAAATTAAATTGGGTAATAGTTTCTCCATCTCTGGAGACATTCATACCCCACCTGGACATGTTCCTGTGCAGCCTGCTCTGGGCAGACCTGCTTGGCAGGGAGGTTGGCCTAGATGCTCTCCAGAGGTCCCTTCTAACCCCATTTTATTGTGTGATTTTGTGATTTCAGGAAGACAAATGATTAGAGTTTGGAGAAGGAAGGAAGATTTTTAACATGCAGTTCAAAGTTAATTGATCTTGACTGTGTACTAGAGTAATGCCAGTATACTACAGTATAATGTAATGCATATTAGGATGGTCCACTGTTTTAATTGCAAAGTGTATATTTCTCATAGTATGCAGTATTAATAGTTGAGCTTACTTGCGTTGGCTTTGCTCTAATGATGGTAGGTTATGAAATCAGGAGCAATATGGGCCAGGTTTAATACCCAAGCTGTGAAGGTGTGAGACAAGTTGGAGGTAATCTGCAGGGCTCACATGTGGGTTTAACACACAGAGATGGGTATCTCCTCACTTTCTTTTAGAGAAATAGACACAAAATTGATCTTACCAAGTGGCTGATGTTTCCTGTGCTCTGAAGGAAGAGGAGGCAATAAGCTGCTCTTGGGAAAGGCGAGCATCTTCACTCCTCAGCCCCACCAGCATTCCTGAGGGTGCTGAGCAAAGCCTGAAGTTCCATCTGTTGAGAAACAGTGAGAGACACTGCACTATGCTGAAAAATACATTTAACTCTTTGGTATTTTGAGACTTTAATCTCATGGAAGTAACACAAGGTGGCAGGCAATGAAATTGGCAATCTTTCTTCCAAGTTCTTATCAGCCTGTAATAACAGCAAAAAAAAAGTACTAAATATCCCACCAAAAAAATTAATAGCATGCATGAGATCTCATTAACAGGGAAAATTCAAGAAGAAGGGGAAACTGAAGCATCTGTAGCAGGGGACTGAAGGATAAATAGACAAAGCTGTGCCTTTAAATGCAGGAAAGTACAAGGCAAAAGGAGGAAATTATGGATTTCAAAAATTATGAGAAAGGAATGTGCTCTGTTGAAGGTCCATCTACACAGTGAGCTTAGGGTGCAGGAGAAGAGAGAGGTGGACAAGTGTGTGTCCCTTTGCTTCAACAGCCAGAATAGCAGTGTACTGATTTCACCTGATGAGTATCTTCTGGAGCTACTTAAAGCTGCTGCAGGATGGTAGAGCCAGAATTTGCTGCAGAACCAGGCCATAAACTAAAAATGTGTAACTCTGTTTTCAATATTCTCATCAGCCAGTCAATCCATATTATACCACCCTTTGGCGGTTTTATTTTAGGCTTCACGTGGGAAGGACAAGAAAGCAATTACTGGACAGTCTGTATTGACATGGAGTTACAGCTGAGAATGTAGTTATGACCAAAAAAAGGAGTGCTGTACAGAAAATTCAGCGTTATGGTTAAACTTAAAAATGTGAGTATATTACAGTAAAGACAACCTGATATTAAAATTTCCAGACATCTTAAACTAATAGTGGGGGAGAGGGTGGACTGAGAAATCTTAAGAGGAAAGACTGCCTGAAGTTCTGAAAGATGGGAGGGAAAAACAAAGAAAAAAAACTTCTGAGCAGATTTGTTACAAAATCCTGAGACAACTATATTATCTTTATAAAAGAAAATATTATCTGTAGATTATGTTAAAATATTTTGGTTTTCCCAAGTACTGCTTTGTATTTTTCCGCTCTAGACATTTTTCCACCAAGCTCTAAGACACAACCAGAGGAATAAGGTGGCTGCTTTATTTGGTGGCTGCAAAAGGGGTGTTTTGCATTTGGATATCTGCAAAGAGTAGCATTGGTATATTTACAGGGCCATTTTTAATTTGAGCAAAGCACCCTGTTCCAACTCATTCTGATATTAAAATTTGTAACATAGGGTATCCAAAAAGATCCAAGAGGGGATTGTAATAAGGATTTAAGCCATTTTCCACACGAATCATGCCTTTCTTGCAGTGTTTCTCTGTGTTTTCCCTCTTTCCTTTTTCCATACTGGTTCTTGATTAATTTTTCCCCCTGAGTCCACTATCATTGTGTTAATTAATGTGCTCAAACTCTTCATTCCCTCTTGTATTTCATCCTCTGTTTATTACTTTTCAATACTTGCTGCTTTATCACCAAATATAGTTTTGATATTCTAGCACTAGTAAGTTGATGCAGGTGAGTCATTTTCTACATTTTGGCTTTCTAATAGTCTTCAGTGAACTCTAGGTCCCTTTTCAATAGAAACAAGTTATCTATTGAACTTTCTTGGTTTTCTGCTCCTTTTCCCACGTTGTTTTGTCATTGATTGTGATCTCTGTGTGTTCTCTTGCATCATTTTGCATCTCCAAGCGCCGTTCTAGGTGGCTGAAGCTGATCTCAGTTAGAGCTGCCGCAGTATTGCTGTTTCTCCAGCCTTCTCATGAGACCTACTAGCAGCTTATCTTTTCTCAGTTCTGAGGTGACAGTTCCCTCTTAGGGTATGTTTTTCACAAGCGCATCCAGACTTTTACTGATTTTGGCTCTAGTTTGTGCTCTCTTGTTCTCTTGCCTGTGCCAAAACATGTTGAGCAACTCCTCATTGTATTGTTTTAACTTCGCTTTTAATATAATGCTTCCTCTTATTTTTCCACAGTAGCCAAGTTCCAATAAACTTGAAAAAAAAATAAAATAGTTTTCCTCAAGGACTTTTTTCTATACAGTTACGGCTAGTTTTCTTTTGTAAATCCCTTGCAAATAAAGATCCTGTCTCTGCTGTATAACTGGCTAATCCAGGCAAAGTCACTGATATAAAAAAGTTTTTGACAGCAGATAGAGTATCTGTGCCGTTCCCTGTGGGAAGGTTTTTTTCCAGATAGCATATTACGTGTTTAAACCCTAGCTGTTGCTGATTTTCCACTCCTCTTCAAATTGCTTAATGGCTAGGCTCAGAGTAACTAGAAAATGTCTTGAAGTTCATGGAATGGAAATTTGAAGTTCTTAATTTTGTGTAATAGATATATACACTTGCCATTAGGGAAAAGCAGGACACTAGCCTAAGCCATCTTCCTTACTCTCTCTCATAAAGAAGGGATAATTCAAGCTTTTCCCTTTCTTACATCTATTTTCCGTGGCATATGACGGAATATATAGCTAGACGGAGTAGTAGACAGCCGTGTAAGTTGGTGACTCATCAAAGTTTACATGCAGAGACTAAATCAAGGTTGCACAGAGCATCTTAAGTTTGGCACTTCTTAATTTCTGCTTTAGTTTCAAAGCGCAAGGATTATGCGTTTTTTGCATTGCAAGTGATTTCTCAAATACTTTGTATTTCCTTAGACAAAGGAAAAGTTCCATGCATGTGTTCAGATGGTCAAAAAGTAAAAAGAGGTATTATAGTGAGCTAAAAAATAAGAGAAAACATATATTTCTTTTTTTCCTAGCAAAGCAGGAAGAATAGTGATGTGGAAAAGGAGAACTTGTCTCACTTTGTATGCTTTTAAATGAGGAGAGAGGAGGATAAAGGCATTGCTTTGAGTAATTTTTGCATTGTCTTTTCACAGATCATGGTCAGTAAATGCTTTAGTCTTTGAAATACTGTAAATAAGTGATTTCATGTGAAGCAGAACTAATGGACAGTGATTTCTAGTTAGTGTACTGAAGTATACACAAGCTGTATAACATGCCTGTGAAGTGTCAGATGTTCTTTTTGAGAGATGATGTCCTGAATGCTGTCTAACTCCAAATGGGGGAAAAAAAAAAAAAAAAAAAAAAAAAAGATTTAGAAGAAGCTTGTAACTTTCTGGAAATGAAAGAAACTATATAGACAAAAACTGCTGGGGAGGGGGTTGGTGTGCTCCAGCTGAAGCTTTTCGTACGTGTCCCTGTCATTCTCCAGCCTCCATCAGAGACTGAGGGAGATGAACGGAGGTGAAGGACATGGCTCATACTATGCCTGAATTGACCCCTTTGGCTTCTACTCAGCTACCTGATTTTGTAAAATTTATTGGAACATTTTGTGTCCAAGGTCAGTCAGAATTGGTTTAAACGCGTAGTTCAGAATGTATAAAGCAGCATTCTTACAGACAGAAACGCACACCAGTCTCATTTCCTTCTCTTGGATTAGTAAAAAAAGCGTAGAAACTTTTCAGGTAGATGGTGGCTTTCCTTTAAGGAGGGAAATCAAGTGTTCTAGACAGAAGTTGTTGTCTAACAAAGACATCTGCTGTATCTCCAGTCTCATTTTCTGAAGTTTTCCTCAGACCAGCTATTTAAGTTCTCAGGCTTTCTGCTGCAGCTCTGTTTGCAGGGCCTACCAAGTGTCCATTTTTCTGACAGTGTTTAACATGTCAGATTTTTTTTTTTTTTTCCCCATCAAATAAACAAGGTGGGCAGATAGCAGTCAGTGTCTGCCTAGTGACTGGGGAATTCTGAAAATTAAGGATCTGGGAAGCCCGGAGCTACGTTGGTCTGTTTGGTGGTTGCTGTTGCCGGTAAAGTTTGGCACCACAAAGGTGTTGCAAATGCAGATGCTGCCTTTATGCCTTCCACGTAATGCAGCAGCAAACAGTTTAAGTCAAATTGTAATGGGCCTGTACCAAGATGTTGTGCAGTCAACAGTAGCTCCTTTGAGGTAAATAAGGTGAGATGAGTTGTCTTGAGGGATAAGGGGCAGAGTGTGGTGACTATCAGCAGGGGACTCATGCCTTGGGCCTCCCAGATTCTGTCAGGCCTCTGGCAGCCCACAGAAAGGCCTGGCCTCTCACTTCGAGGGAAGAAGGGTACTTTCTCTAATTTTTTGCTACTGCTTTGTTTTCTTTCTCATGAAATACTGGTTTGGGTATCATGTGTTCTGTCTCCCCTTCTTTCTCACTCCTGAGAGAGACTGAGGAGTGGGGCTAGAAATGAGAGTAACAGAGGCCTGAGGAAAAGAGAAACAGGCTGAGGGAAAGAGGGTTGTATAATCCGGGCTATATAATCCTGGCTGCATAATCCTCCTGTTGACTCCCTTTTGCCTCCTAACTTCCTGATAAGTGGAGGTACCACATTTTATGGAGTTTTTGTTGCATGTCTCAGGAGGAACATAGACATTTTAGGATAAGAGGAAATGGCCTCAAGTTGCACCAGGGGAGATTCAGATTTGATATTAGGAAAAATGTTTACACTGAAAGGGTTATTAAGCATTGGAATGGGCTGCCCAGGGAAGGGGTTGAGGCACCATCCCTGGAGATATTTAAAAGACAGGTTGACATAGTGCTTAGTGATGAGTTAAGCTGATGGTTGGACTTGATGGTCTTAAAGGTCCCTCCCAACCTAGACAGTTCTGTGACTGTCTAACAACATTTTGTTTCTCTATAAAGAAAATATCCTTTGTCAAAAACATGCCTGAAGGGATGTTGACAGTTGACGGTATGTCTGTGGGTCACTGCTGAGCTGTCTTGCCAGTGTGAGCCTGTAGGTGGGACAAACAAATTTATAGAAAGTAGAAGGAAGGACGGACTTCTGTAGTGAATGTCCTTGGTGGGTGGTTTTTATGAAAGAAAGCTCAAAGTTCTTTGAAGAAGGAAATGTGGATGAATGTGATGTGGTTAAAAGAGTTTGCTTGGATTTCCAGAAGGCCTTCAGTGGAGTTGGAGGCCAAAGAGAGATCTTAACGGCTTTCTTAAAATAATGAGAGACTAGAGAGAAGGTTAAGACAGCTTCTTCATGCAAATCCATGGTAATAGGGTTGACAGTGAACAGATACAAAATTCCAGGTTGAAAAAAGGGAAAACTTCTTTTGCCAGGAGGTGATCAAGTACTAGAGGTATAAGGGTCTGGGTAAACCCTAAACTACTGCCAAATGCAAGCGCAATCTAATGTTGTTTTGTACTTGCCACTCTTCCTACCACCTAGTGCTGATTACTAGTTACAAAAATACATGTGTTAGGTTTTGTTACATCTGATCCACAAGGAATGTTTTTCTTCAGAAATGATTCCTTACAGCAGATGTGCAGGAAACTGCAGCAATGTGTAGTGCTCACAGAAATGAATCTTGGAACTAGTGCTCCGTAAATGGGTGGAAAGTTTTGGAACAGGGTAAGCCCAAAGGACATGTTGAAGTCAGGGTTTTCCCCTCTCTCCTCTCAAGTGTCTTCCTCGATCATAGACTTCTCACTCAGCTGGAGCAAAGCGAAGGATGCAGGGCAGGGTGCAGGTGCTGGATGACCGCAGTTCGGAATGCTTCATTCCAGGGGTAAAAGCATTAAGACATTACCAGGAATAAAGCACTTAAAGCACCACCTTTGGGGCAGCAAAGGCTCCTGAACCTTTTACTCCTGTTCAGACTTGGACAACAGAAAACAATGTGAAGTTACCTGACAAAAAGGGAGGTGCCTTGTGACAGTCACCACTTCAAGTGTGAAAAGATCTATTTTGTGAAATCATTCAGTGCAAATTCTAGATTGGAGGTTCAGGCGGCTTTGTTGATTAATTATTTGCCTTCTGTTGCTCAGTCAGTGGTATGAACATCAAGGTGAAAAGCAGCTTACAGTTTCCAGATGGGAAAATAGAGCCATATCAAACTGGTATTATCTGCCTTAAACTCAGAGTAAGGAAGCTTTCTTTAACAAAATTTTAAGATTTGAACACATGAAGTGTACCTTTTTTTATGCACTAAATTATGTAGGCCTGCTTCTTTGTCTGCTAGTAGTTTGTGGAATTAGCAATCTTTTTTTCCCGAGGAGCAGCATTTGCCATTTTATCCATTTCATTACTGTGAAATCCTTTGGCAGTGTTGCCTGTCTGCTTTAATTCTGGCTGTTCTAAATAATTCTAAATATAACCCACAAACTTTGTCTGCTAACTCATCATCGTTCTTTCTTTCAAAGCTATTTCTATCTGTTATTTGGCAAATTTCTATCAGTATTGGTACTTAGAAGGATTTAGTGATGGGTTCATTCTGAAAACTTACCATTTTTTGGCTATCTTTACTTTCCTGTCTTATAAACTGAAATTAAAATTCTTTATTATTGCATATCAACTTCTTTAAGAACCAAGATGAAGGACATCATTACAGGATTTGGAAAATTAATGTGTTGCATAAATGTATAACTCTTATCTGTTCATGGATGCCTCATGGAGCTCCAAGGGGGTTGTGAAGCAATACTTCACCAAAATAACATCAATGCTTTAATTAGTTGTACGTCAACTTGCAGTCCGATGTAATGGTATGTTGTTTTTTGAGTCCTTTCTGGAGCCCTTATATTTCCTTTTTTCCTTATTCTTTTGGCGCTCAGGATAGTTTAAGCAAGTAGCAAATTTTAACATGATTGGAGCTTAGGAATTTCATAGGTTGTGGTTTCTTTAAGTAGGCATAAAGTTTCTATCACTCTTTAGTATAAGAATGTGTACTTATTTCTTGCAAAAAGGGAAATAACTGGATTGTCATTGACACAAATCGTTGTCTCTGTTGTAAAAATTTCTGGCAGTCCTCAGTGTATTTCTTCCTGGATTTAATGAAGGAGCCTATTCAACCTTCACTGTTATCTTTGGAATCAAATAACGTTTTGATTTTCAAAAGAGATGAATAGTTTGAATCATATGAAACACTGGTTATGCACATACAGTTATCAACTTCTTTATCTCAGTCAGAACTTTGAACTTGTGAGTGTAATACAGAATTGCTTACTCTAAAAACAACAGTTATCCTTGAATTTAGGTATTAGAAATAGCAAGGCTTTGATGCTAACTATCTGCTGTTTCATGCCGTGAGCCCTGTGAGAGTCAAAACAATAAGTCCTTCCAACTTTACTGACTTTTTGACAAGCTTTATTGATGCTCATTACAGCTATTAGCACTACTAACATCATGGATTGTTTTAAGTAATTTTCCATTTTAAAGAGCTTTAAAAGATTATATTGAGGCTTCCATACTGGGCAAGATGTCTTCCTTTAGGCTGAATTTGGTTGTTAAAGATTGGTAGAAACAGTTCATTTAATTTTTCCAATGACAATAAGAAAAAAAATGTTTTCTTGCTTTTGTTTCAGGTCTGTAAACCAGAACAGTGACAGATTTCTGGGCCTTGTATTATGGAGCGGGTCAAATCCCGTTGGTCCCGTTTGAATGTTCCTCTTTCTGTCTCAGTTAATGACTGTATGATCTATGTACATGCCATTGTTGGACATGTAATGAGCCCGGAGTGGGAAGTGTACGAGGCAGTCAGGCACTGGGAGGAGAGAGCACAAAAAGGCCATAAGAACAGTGGAAGGACTGTAACAACCAGTTTCCTCCATTCCAGAATCTAGATTTTGTTGCATTTTTTCTCTGCTTTGACATCACATTGCAATAGAGAAACATGTCTCCACCCTAAAGCGTCTCTTCACGACGGCTAGAAACTATTTACTTTATCTGTGGTTTTCTCTGCTGCCTGGTGGAAATCTATTCTATTTGTGTGTTTCTCACATGGCTTAAGGCTTATGGTGCAGTTCACACCATTCTCTGTAGTGGCTTTTCTAGTCTTTATCTAATTCCAAAAAAAATGATCAGAAGGATTTTTAGCAAAAATTTCTAGCAGGATCTGAAAATTCAGGAAAAGGAGCTTGCCACTAAATCCTTTTCCTGTGTAACATTTATATTTGTTCTGAAATCTAGAACATCTTTCTTGAAAAATTTCTCTGCAGTGATAGAAGGGGAGAGAAGCTGCAAGTTTCTGCTGTAGATGTCTACTATAAACCATCAAAACAAGGCAGCCAGATACAAAGACTTCATTGTTGTTTTTTAATCAGTATGTAGAGTTCTATGATGTACAGTAGGTTGTGAGAGGAAGGCAGTTAAACTAGCCAGATGCCTTCAAGGAACAGAAGACAGCAAGTTAAGGATTGTCTGGTGAATTCCTAGAATGTGGCAGTGATGATTTTTTGATACAAAAGATTGGAAAACACAAATGGAAAACATTCTTCTCTACAGGCAATTCTCATTATTGGGATGCCAACTTAAATCAGCTTAATCATTAGAATTATAATAATAATAATAATTTCTGGTTCCATGAGATCAAAGTGAAAGGCAAAGCAAGAATAATGGTCTTCAAAAGAGAAAGAGGTTGTACTGAAAAAATGGATACATGAGTCTGTATGGGAAACATGACCAAAGGAAAAAAAAATTAAGAGCTTCCTGCCCCAAAATTATATTCAAGACTCAAGTGCAAAGTAACCTAATGCAAAGGAGGAATAGGAATTACAGCAAGAGAACAATTTCCTTAAGTCATGTGCTGTGCAATGGCCTGAAAATCAAAATGGAATGTGAAAAATGAAAGAATTAAAGATAAATATTCAAGAATCACAGGAACATGTGTTACGAAATCAGAGCAATGCATGAGATTAAATAAAAATTAATGGTAACAAAATGATATGCAAATTAATAATCAAAAGGTCAAGTAAGAAATTGGACTTCAGAGAATACACTTTTCTGGTGTATACTGCGTGACAGGTGAATGGTAAGGGTATAACATTGCAGGGAGATTTCAGAGAAGGCATTCAGTTATATTTTGGAAGGTGACAGATAATTGGTTTTGATTTTATTGTAGGAGGGTGGACTCACATGAACCATTAGAATTCTTTTTAATGGTTGCCTGTCATTCTCTGTTTGATAAGGTTTTAATTGCATGAGGCTTTACTCTCTGCCTGTCTTTCTGCCTGTCTTTCTGCCTGTCTTTCTGCCTGTCTTTTCCTTCGATTTGGGATTCTTGCTGATTCATTCAGTCAGTTCAGGGTCTAATGCTGTTCTAAGTGTGAATTAGGGCTGTGTCGTTTAGAAAGATACCAGCTTTTGCATACTGCTTCACTGGGGGCAGAAGCTGGGCAATGTAGAGTCCATGCAAGAGTAAGAATTAAGGAATAAGTCAATAAAAGGTTCTTCTATTCCTGCACATGCTGTGGAGGCTGAAATTCACCTGAGTATTTATCTGAAATTCACCTGAGGCTAACTTTTTTCTAAAATCCTGACTTCTGTTTTCAGTAAAGTGTTTCGGTTTTCCAGCACAGAAATCATTTAGAAGGTTAGGAGCCCTGATGGGATTTAGGAGTCTCAACAGCTATTTGGATAGCTTTAGCTCTCACAATATTGCTTCCATTTAGATTAATGATTAATGCCTATTGATTCCAATGAAGTAAGATCTACTTCAGTGTTCCTGTGGCATCCTAAGCAAGCCACAGAAAATAAACTTTTTTTTTAATGGCGCGAGTAATTTCTGGTTGGTTTCAGGCAGCTCTCTTCTGGGAACAGTAAATGAAGTGTTAAATAGCAGTGTACCATGACCCAAGTTGAGCAGTGAGAAATAATGTGCTTTTTATGGGTTAACTTCAGTCTTTATCATCTTTCATACTGAGATTTGTCACTAACACTTCTGAGACGATTAAAAACAGTGTTTTCAGACATTGTAGAAGTGGATTATTTCTTATGATCCAAACAGTAAGAGGGGAGAAAGGTACAGGAAATGCTCATTGAATAATATCAAGGGAAAGAAGTATTGCCAATCCAGCAATTCTGTAATCATCATCCATCCTTGCAAGATCTTTATTAAACTTGCCCTCTCTTGACAATTTCAGCAGTCAAAATTATTTCCCAGTGCTCTGATCCCTACTATCAACCTTCAGCTAATGCAAAAGAGTACATTGCCTTTTTCATATGGTACTTTACAGTGCAAATCTTCCAGTGTCTTCATCTTGATACCTTTATAAATCTTTCTTCTGGTTACTGTTTTTCCAATTTGTGTAGCTGAGAGATACTAATCAGTCACCATGAATTTAAGGTCCCATGATTAATCCTCCTTTGGCAGGAGGCTGTGTGTTTACTTTATGTTCATTAACTTCAGTCTTGAGCTGCAATTTTCCCACCAGTTCTCTTGCAGCTTACTCAGTCTGGGCAGGTGGTCCCAAAGAGAAGGGGTAGAATTTGCTGTGTAGCTTCTCTGAGTAAAGGTACCAGAGATTAAAACTGACTATATAGTGTAGTTAGTATATTGCAATGTATATAATTTATTACCAGCCGTCAGGAGCTTAGATTTCAAGAGTCCATTTGCTAGTGTGGAGTTTGTTTTCATTACCAGTGTGTGAATGGCTATGGGCTGTTAGAGCTGGAACACCACTTATGCAGAGGCCTTGTTCCTATTCCTACAAACTTCCCTTTCCTATAGAAAAAAACAGAATTGCCCTATGCAGGAGGCCATCAGTGTAGTATTTGGGGTGATGATGTTCCCTGATTTCCAGCAGTGGGTAGTACCTTCTGCTTCAGAGGAGGAAAGGTAGTGAAAGGACAACCTGTGTGCAAGGAGTACCTTCTTCAACTTCTGGTATTAAAGGTTGGTTGTTGGTCAAAAATGAGAGATTACACATCTTACAAAGTTCTTGGAGATTTTTGTTATTGCAGGGCTTACTATTATAATAGGATTGTCTTCGCACTGTAAATATGTATTTTGAAGCCTCTGAATCTGGTATGTTATATCTCCTGGAAATGTTACATCTTTTTCTACACACAGATGTTTTCTTGTTTTTTAAAACTGTCTTCATCCAATTTTGTATATGTTCTTTTAGTCTTTCTCTTTACTTGAAATAACGTTGTATCCTCTGTATAGGCTTTTTTTCTTTTCACTTTTAAAATCAGGTTGGGTGACACAATTAACTATTGACAAATTAATATCTGTCTTTAGCTGAAAGTTAAACTGGGATTTTGACATGAAGGAAATATATGTCAGCAAGAAGGCTTTTTAAAACACAGTTGGGTGTGAATAAGTTTAAGCTGAAAATTTAGTACTGAAGTAGAACAGATAGAAAATCTGTTCTAAGGATTTGTTTTAAAATGGGAGAGTTTAGATTTTCGCTAATCATAAAACTTAAAAATTTGAACAATGTTCACAATTATAGTATTGAAATGATGCAATGACACCACAAAATGTTGTGTGAGCAGAGTTTCTGTAGCGTATTTATGGAATGTTAAATCAGTTTCCCAGGAAAACAGACAGGATTGTGTTTTGCTCCAGTGGTGTTCGAGGCCAGGCTGGATGGGGCTTGGTGCAAACTGATCTGGTGGGAGGTGTCCCTGCCCAGGGCAGGGGGTTGGAACTCGATAATCCTTAAGGTCCCTTCCAACATGAACATTTCTATGATTCTATGAAAAATGATACTTGACGTGACCGTGAAATAATATGCAGAGGTCGTGTAAGAAATAACAATAGCTGAGCCACTAGGTAATAGTGACCACAGTAAAATTGCATTCCATATCCTCAGGGAGAAAAGATATAGAGAACCTGAATAAAATTATGCAAAGTTGAAAGGAAATTTGAATTGAGTGAAGTGCATTAACAAGGAATTTTAGTTATGGTATTTCTACTTTTTCTGACAAAATAACATGGTCATATATTTTATGGAAGCCATTTAAGGTTATTATCAAAATTCATACATAGATCTGAACAAAATTAGGATTAGACCCATGCAAAAAATAAAATAGCAAAGGTCAGTATGTTACTTATTCAATGAGGGTTATATTACCAATGAGAAGAAATACAGACAACAGCATACAGTGAGAGAAAGAGGTATTAATGCAGCTGAGGTGGATTTCTAAGAATACCTGCCCACTGTTCAGTGCACTAAGACTGTTTCACTTGTTCAAAACATAGCTTTCAATACTGGGGGAAACTAAAATATACCTGCATTTGGAGATGCTTTCAAAGCTGATAAAACGGATCTTCAGCTGTTGTATGGTAGTATTCTCTTGGGTTTTCTATTCATACATTGCATTATGAACTGTTCATTAAAAATGTGGAAATTACCACACACAAACTGAAATCATTGTTGTTAGAACTGAGGTTGACAGTTTTGCCCCATGTGAAATGGATAACAAGTAAGTATTATTTTATGAAAGAGCACAGTTCAAGAAACCGTTATTTAAGCTGGCGTTGTTAAATAATACCCCTACTAAGATCCTTAGGATCGGTGTCCTGGAATTGTGCTTGCATATTTTGAAACGTGTGTCTCTAATGCTTGATTTTCAAGGAATAAAATATTGAAATTAAAGCATTCCCATAATAGGTAGTATGCTTAACGTATCTTTATTTTTCCTTTGTACAAGGACTAATCCTATTAGCTGTAAGCTTCTACTGTGTGTGGTGGTTTCTATTTTTGGAGCCGTGCAGTGGATCATTTATCCAATGGAACTTTTTTGGAAAAGCAGAGAGACTTCATCTCTGTAATGTTAATGATACTGGTGTGGGGTTTGTATCACTGTGCTTTGCTTAATTTTTCTGCATTTCCTCCATTAACAAAAGAAAGTTGTGAAGTGGCAAAAAGAAGATAGTTCAGGAACAAAAAAAACAGCGTTCTTGGTGTTGACTTGTGTTATATGGTTGGATGTTTAGACAATGTTGAGTTGGAAATTAATAATGTGTGAAAATATTTTATTCATTTATAGTGATTGAACATAGGATAACGCCACAAGAATTTTCATTTATTGCTATTGTGTGGTTATATTGTTACTTTTGGTAGCTCTGTTTGATTTAAAATGAAAAGTTAATCCTATCAATTTCGCTGTTCAGGTAATAGGGGAATGACATAATCCAGATTAAGGAATAACATAGCTGTAATTGCTGATTTTGGTGCCAAACTGGCTCACACCTCAATGGAATCCTTCGCAGCCTTTGGTTTTGGAAAAACAGGCAGTAGTGTGGCGTGATGGAGGTGCTCTCATCTGCAGGTGCTGTAGCTCCATCCCCACAGCTCCCTGCCCAGGCCAGTAAACTCTGCTGGTCCCGAGCTAAGCAGTTTGAAAAAACACTCCTGAGGCTCCACGCAGAGATCATGGTGTGTCTGTAACCCAGGTCACTCAATGTGAAATGCGGAGAATTTCTAGTTGTGGCTGTGGAAATGAAAGATGGCCTTCATTTTATTTTGCACACAAAATTAAAAACACTTGGTAACTACAGACATGGTGTGAGTCCTACAATTCTATCACTTCTATAGTATACTTGCTCAGTTGTAAAGAGTAAAAAGATGGAAAATTCTACTAACTCCTAGTCTGACAGCAGTTGACTGTACAGATGATTTATTAATTTTTTTACTTCCTTCTTCAAGAGACAGTCCTGTTCAATGTGTTCCTGTTGTTACTGCATTATATGCTCTTTCATATCTATTATTGAACTGTAAGTTTAGCAGCAGCAAAATGTTGATATTTGCTGAGTTGAGTTAATTTCTTTTACAAAATTACTTGCTTTAATTTCTTTTGTTCCTTCATTGCATTTCAGGTACTGTAAGAATTGAGATGTTCAGGAACATGCAGAATGCAGAAATCATAAGAAAAATGACAGAAGAATTTGATGAGGTATAGTATGCAAATAATTCTTTAAACATTATGAAACATATTCCATTATATTTTTGTTTTAATATCATGCAATGAGCATGAAAAAAGTGTCTCAGTATGAGAAATTGCATTTATAAGCAGTGCAGTGATTTAAACTATTGGATGAGGTGTAACAAGTCAATGTGAGCTTTAGGAAAGAATAATAATGGAAAACCAAAAAGTAATGACATTTGAAAAGGTAGTTCTAGTCACTCATCTTGAGAAGTCAGGGTTGTGGATTGAGTAGGCTCTGGATGGTGAAATACTGGTACTGAAAAGTTTGTGAATGTTAAGTGTGCTATCAGGGAAAAGCGTGAAGCAGGCTCACACCTGGTAGTGTAAGAGAGCCTGACCACTTTTGATCACCAGAACCAGCTCAGGTCCATGCTAGCCCTAGTTTGGATCTGTGTATGGCATTAGGAATATCCTTGTCTGTCTGCATCCTAGGTATTAGAGGGGTTAATAAGAGGAGCCAGTAAGAACTGTAGAAAGTTTTCTCATCCCCGCTGAAATTGGTGGTTGTATTCTGGATTCTGAAGTTGGAACTGCCATCATACAACTCCCTATGACTGAGACGGGACTGCAGGCTTTTGCAGCATTCTGCTCAGTTTGATGTCTGCATATTAATGGTTTGTTCATTTGAAATGGCAATTTAAACCAAATAGTATCTTGACATGAAAATTACCATTTCGGAACAGTGTTACAGAAGGAAATACTCTTTCAGGAGATGTAAGCGTTTTGTTTGAAACAATTGTCTTACAGGTCATATTGGGTATCTTCTGTCAAAATAAAAACGTTCCTAATGGTGAATGCTTTTTAGCTTTGAGATTTTCTGAACTGTATTTTCTTTGATTTTTTTTGTGTATAAAAACTTTAAATGTTCTGAATGTTCAGTTTTCTTAGTGAAGAAAACTAATGCTGAAAGGGTAATTTTCTGCAGGACAGCAGCATCTTTTTCTGACTGATTCTAAATGGAATGCCAAGGCTGTGATTCAGAAAGTTAAGCATGAAGACTAGAAATGTGACCACCATCCTTTTTCAGGATTTACGTTTTGCAGGGCTTCATATTTTTCATGGCCTTAAACAACAAAATGTTTAATTATGTGCTTAACTACGACCACATGGATGCTCCTTTAGCTGTACTTGGGTATTAACTCAGGGTCTTTGTGTACCTGTGGGGTAGGGTACAGAAAATAAAATTTAGGTGTACAGTGATGAACAGAAGGAATCTGTCAATTCATGCTACATTCTGGCTGAATTAGTTTTGCTTTTTAAAATATCACCCAACAAATGTTAGTAAAATGCAGTGTCGTTTTCCTTGTGTAATTTAAAGCAGAACTGGATATTGTCTTTAATCTAGCCCCATTGTGCACAGTAGAATGGCCGAGGCACTCTCCAGAAGCCAACGAAAATTAGTTTTGCTCAAGGGCTGATTATATCACACTTGACAGAAGGACATATTTCAAAAACTTTTGAAAAACTCTCGAAGGTTTTTCTCAAAGGAGGAAAAAAACCTCTCTTCCTTATGAACACACATTTGTATATATAAGCAATATATCTTCAAGAATTACAGTTAGTAGTACATAAGCTTTCTTTCTTCATTACCTAAGACTTTTCAGAATTTCTACCGTTCTAACGGAAAGTTTCCATTCTGTTTTCTGCCCTATTGCTTGAATAAATTTGTGAAAGGATTCCTAGGTTTTACTATAAAAGTACGAAATTGTAAGTCTTAGACTGAGATCCAGGGAATATTTTGAAATCTGGAATAAACTCATACCCTATAAGCAATGGAAAACATTTTAGAATTTAGTGCAGATTTCAACTTATGTTCATCTATCAAATAGTAACTTCAGAAAGGTTATGTGACCTGTTTATCATAGAATCATAGAGTGGTTAGAGTTGAAAGGGACCTTCAAGATCATCCAGTTCCAACCTGCCTACCATCGCCAGAGACACCTCCCACCACAACAGGTTGCTCAAAGACCCATCCAGCCTGGCCTTGAACCCCTGCAGGTATGGGGCAGCCACAGCTTCTCCAGGCAACCTGTTCCAGTGCCTCACCACCCTCATAGTAAAGAATTTCTTCCTAATATCTAATCTAAATCTCCCCTCTTCCAATTTAAAACCATTTCCCCTTGTCCTATCACCCCACTCCCTGACAAACAGTCCCTCTCCAGCTCTCCTGGAGATCCCTTCAGATCCTGGAAGGCCATTATAAGGTCTCCCCGGAGCCTTCTCTTCTCCAGGCTGAACAGCCCCAGCCTTCCCAGCCTGTCTTCATAGGAGAGGTGCTCCATCCCTCTGATCATCTTTGTGGCCCTCTGCTGGACCTGTTCCAACAGTTCTATGTCCTTTCTCTGTTGAGGACTCCAGAGCTGGACACAGTATTCCAGGTGGGGTCTCATGAGTGCAGAGTGGAGGAAGGATATCACCTCCCTGGACCTGCGGGTNGCACTTGGCTTGGTTGAACTTCATGCCATTTGCACTAGCCCACCTCTCAAGCCTGTCCAGGTCCCTCTGGATGGCATCCCTTCCCTCCAGTGTGCCAGCCACACCACCAAGCTTGGTGTCATCAGCAGACTTGCTGAGAGTGCATTCTGTTCCACTGTCCATGTCTTGAACAAAGATGTTAAATAGCACAGGTCCCAGTGCTGACCCTTGTGGGACACCACTTGTCACCAGCTGCTGCTTGGACATTGAGCAGTTGACCACAACCCTTCGAGTGCGGCCATCCAGCCAGTTCCTTATCCACTGAGTGGTCCATCCATCAAACTTTCCAATTTGGAGACTAGGATGTCATGTGAGACAGTATCAAATGCTTTGCTTTTGTACTACATTTTGTACTATAGGTTCTATAACCTATGTTCATAACTGCTAGTCATAACGTTTCAGACTGGTCTGCACAGGTTGTCATATTCACAAAGAAGATCTGCTGAAATATGAGCTTTTAGAAGAAGAGCAGCTTACGTTACTCTTCAGGGTTAAAACATGATGAAATAAACAAACAAAATCTTTCTCTGTTCTCAGCAGATTGTAATTTTGCAATTGTGATAGACATAGCATTAGAACTCTTTTTGGCCCTCCATGTAGTGCCCTCCACTTACAGATTCAGAACAATTACTGTTTCTGGGAGAGCTGTTGGTTGCAGACACACCATTGCCAGTGACAGGGTAAAATCTTACAGTATCTTTAGCACAGTGTATCAGTGTATTTACTAGCATTAGCACAGTGTGATTGCGCTGCCCAGAAAACATCTCCATCTCCATTGAAGAGGTTCGGATTTGCTGCTTTCTTTACTTTTTCAAGATTGCTGCGTTGTCCTGTCAGTGCTGAAGTAATCAGTTGGCTCTGGGTCCCAGTTTCTGCATTTATGGCAGGGACTGAAGCATTGATTTTCCTCATCATGAGTTGTGGAACGCTTGTACAGAACTTAAATGATGGAAAGAACTTAGTTCATTGCTTCAGCAGGTTCAGCTTGAGACAGAGTATTGCATGGACATGCATCTGCTGTGCTGTTTGGGTGCTTGGCTTATGAGTGCAGACATTTTGTAGATGAATTACCTTGTAATTCTTATGCCAGAGTTAGTGGGTGAACAAGAACTTGGTTTGGTTTGAGTTTTCTAACCATTGGACCATCGGCTATCACATGTCATAGAATCATAGAATCATCCAGGCCAGAAGGGACCTCCAAAGGTCATCTAGTCCAACCTCCCTCCAGTCACAGGGACACCCCCAAGTAGACCAGGTTGCCCAGGGCCTCATCCAGCCTCACCTTGAATATCTCCAGGGAAGGGGCCTCAACACCTCCCTGGGCAACCTGTTCCAGCGTTCCACTACCCTCAGAGTGAAGAATTTGTTTCTAATATCCAATCTAAATCTGCTCTTCTCCAACTTAAAGCCATCACCCCTCCTCCTATCACTGCAGGCCTTGGTAAACAGACTCTGCCCAGCCTTCCTGTAGGCCCCCTTCAGGTAGTGGAAGGCTGAGATAGGTCTCCTTGGAGCCTCCTCTTCTGCAGGCTGAACAACCCCAGCTTCCTCAGCCTATACTCGTAGCAGATGTGCTCTGGCCCCTAATCATTTTCGTGGCCCTCCTCTGGACCTGCTCCATCAGGTCCATATCCTTTCTATATTGAGGGCTCCACTGACTCCTGTCACTATCACTGGTATTCAAATTTTTATAGGTATTCAACAATAAAAGGTACAGTAAAGGGGCTTTATTGTCAATTTATTCTTCCCATTTCGGCTAGATGAGATGTTCTCATTGCAGTCTTCAGGTGCTTTTCAAAAAGGATTGTGTTATATGCAAGTTAAAAATCTATCATACACATGTGAGCAGTTACAAACAGCACTAGAGATTCTGAGGATCTGTTCCAACATCTATATAGATATGTACATCTAGAAAGTACATCTTATGTGTCTAAGTTCGCTTGCAAAATTTCCACAGGTACTGTGAAGGCAGGGACTGAGTCTGGAGACGATAAGGTGGAAGCAGGGATTAAAAAATGAGTCTGGGGTGTTCACAGAATCATAGAATGGTTAGAGTAGGAAGGCACCTTCAAGATCATCCAGTTCCAACCCCCCTGCCATGGGCAGGGACACCTTCTACCAGACCAGCTTGTTCCAAGCCCCATCCAGCCTGGCCTTGAAAGGCCTTGAAGTAACTCCTTCGTATGGAGCTACTGTCTGGAAAACACTGAGGAGAAGTCTTTAGTATTTTAATTTCAGTCCTAAATTTAAAGAAATAAAAGACTAATGCTGGGCTCATATTTACCTGGTAGGACATTGTACCTTTCTGAAATCCACTACTGAGCATTAGGCATAAACAGAGATACAAGGCACAGCTGAAGATACTGCTATGTATTTTAGACTCTGTTTATGTGAGTTTCTACTACATAATGCTTTGGTCTGATTCATAGAAGTTCTGTGTGTTTGCAGCAACAATTGAATATGCTAGGAGATGTCATTGTGTCTGCTAGGAGATACCTTTATGTCAGGAGCTTTACAACCCTCTGAATTGGTTTATTTAAACTAAAGCTCTTACTTCTCTCAGATTGGACTTTCAAATCTGAGAGCAGAAAGAAGATAATGTAACTCAGCTTTGCAATGAATGAGACAGGTCATTAAAAGTGCCTTGTAATTTTGTCTTTTTTCTAACATTTTACTGCTTGTGTTTGCAATTTTAATCATTATTTTAATATGATTGAAATGTGTGTTATGTGGTATAATTTTGATAGATAAGGGTTTTGCTACAGGGGAATATAGTTTATGAAGTTTAAGTAAAAGGTTATTTGATTATAGTACAGCTCCTCTGCGCTGCTGTTACTGGCTTTACATGGTTCTGTCTGGGCAATAGGACAAGTCCCAAGAGAACAGACATGCTTGTTTTTCACAAAAACCACAGATAGGTTTAACTTTGATACTACTGACTTCTTATCTTGGGAGTGATTCAGGATGGAGCAGTATTGCCCTGATGTTTTGAATAATCTGGAATCAATATACAAATCAGCTGACCAGGGAGATGGAATGTAGTCTTTTCTACTAAAGGGTAAAAAGACCTTTTCTAATTGAAGGTGTGTGTCCCCCACTGAAATGCAGTATTGCTTGAAGTGAGAATAGTAAGAGTAGAGTTGGAGAGGAGTTAAACTTAAATTAACTGAGTGTTCATGTACCTGCTCAAATCTTGCAATAATCTTTGGAAGATGGGGTATATGAATGCATCGTAAAATTTCCTTTAATTCTATCAGAAGGCAGGGTTTACTGCAAGGAAAAGGATACATTTATAAGATCTGAGTTGTAAACATGAGGAAAGCAATTTTTGGGGAGGGGCAGCCAGTTGATTAGAGTATCAACATAGAGTTGAAGTGGGGATGGAGAACGACACAAACCTTCAATCACATAAGCCTTTCTTTAAGTTTTGACTTTAAGTGCTTCCAAATGTTCCTTTCTCATCCTTTTCCCCCACTTCCAAACCCAGGACACAAGGAAAAGAATTGAGTTTTGATGCATATTTTGGACTATCCAGAGCTAATACTTCAAGTCTAGAACAATTATAATGAGGTCTGTTTAAAAGGGGTTTCTTATCAAAAAGATGCTTTGTTTATTGAAAAATAATGTGTTGTTTTTATTTATTATTTTCTGTTGACTTGAAAGATAGTGTTTAGCTTAGAATCTTAGACCATGATGGCTACAGCAGCATGAAAAGAAATTAACTGGGGAGACTTTTAATACTTCATATTTTCATTCTCTTGTTTTACAGGACAGTGGTGATTATCCACTTACCATGCCTGGGCCACAGTGGAAAAAGTTTCGATCCAACTTCTGCGAGTTCATTGGAGTACTCATTCGACAGTGTCAGTATAGCATCATTTACGATGAGTACATGATGGACACAGTGATCTCTCTTCTGACTGGTTTGTCAGACTCCCAGGTCCGGGCCTTCAGGCACACCAGTACATTAGCTGGTAAGTAAGCTAGTGCAGAGAAGAGTTTTTTTCCAAAGAAATAGCTACTGTTTAGCCACTTTGAGAATTACTCCTGATTTTCACCAGCCCTAAGAACTCTTGAAAACTTCATCAAATCCAAGTACCTTGTACAGTACAACTGTAATAAAACCACACTTTTTTCTTTAGAAAGGAGTATGCTGAAACACTTGGTCTGAGAGATTTTTGTCACACCCAAGGGCCTGCAGTAAATCCTGTGAATCGAAAGTGGCATGCTTATGTCTGGCATTTTATTATTAGTTGTTTGGGTTTTGTATAGAACGTCTTCATGATTTTGTATTTTATGGTATAATTTTATTCTAAATAAATACAAGGTGAGAAACACTAGGCTATAGTTGTAGGTCTCACTGTCTTCTGCCTCCAGCCACGCTGCACCTTTCAACACACCTACCTACATCTAGGAAAGTGCTGGATATATCATGAGATAGAACAGATTTTTGTAGTGGGCATTTCATCAGGCCTATATAAGATATCTCCTGTAGGACAGATTAATTGCTCTCTAGCAGTAACTATTTTTCTCCAATTACAAATCAATACTAGAGTGGCTGGCTTGGATGCAGGTGTCTAAAGCTGGTTATGTCAGGTGACACAACCATCTGATGTGCTAAAATACAGCTTTTTGGAAGACTCTCCTCCCTAGACTGTTCATAGATCTTGCCAAATATTTGAAGCCTGCATAGGAGACACTTGTTGTAATTGGAATATTTCTACTGCCGATGTTTGTCACTGATTTAGTCTCTCTACAGTCAACCTGTTATGATTTTGTTCAGATTTCCAAGTGTAATACTTTGTCCAACAATTTTAATCAGGATTTGTTTAAACTTTCATCTCTTGCTACAAATCAAAGTAATGGGCAGATTTCCAGTGATACTGAAAAACCAACTCCAGATCTGACTGGAGTTTGATTTTAAAATTGAAAACCAAACCCTTCAGCTCACAATGACTGAATTCTCTGGGAAACCCAACCTGCTGAATTCTTCACCTTACTCAGTAGTGGGATGGTAAAAACATGAATTATGCAGGCATAGGATTACAGGTTTAGAGTTTACCTCTACAAATTCAGTATTCAAAGGTGAAGACTATTTAAGCTGCAGATAACCTGCTGGAAATCTGTGTCTGTTATTTAAACTGAGATGGAAACTCTGTCTTTCCAGCTGATACTGTTTTCAATTCCAGGCCATTTTGGTTTGCTGCTTGCTTAGATTGTGACTGTTTCATAGGAGAGAGATTGTAGAGTGACATGCATTCTCTGGTCCCTCACATTGATTGGTTCATCCTTGCGTGGGACAGATGTTTGGAAAGTGTGAGCGGCTCGATTGGAAAGACAGGAAACAGCAGTGGACGTAAGAGAGGTTACCCAAGACCTGTGCTATGGGGAAGAAATGGTTGTCAGTATTTGGAATGGATTCGGTAGCTAGAAACTTCAAGCAAGGACAAGCAACTGCTGAAGTTGTTCATCACAACTAACTTTGAGTTGAGCCACTACTGGCTGCTTGCATTATATATACATGTATCTAGTGCTTGTTTAGGAAAAGGAGCTGTTGAATATCTCAAACAATTTCCAGTGACAATACATGCCTTTTATTTATTAATGTGTTTGTTTTAACAAGCTTGAGAGCTTTGTTTGGATTCTGCAAATTTCCTTCAAGCTAGTTTTTGCACACTTAAATTATGTTGCTGTCCTGCAGAGCATATGTCAGCATGATGCCATTGAGCTCAGTCTTGACAAAGTTTCTGAAAATCTACTTTTAGAAATTGATTTATTATTGAAGGAATGTGTTGCTAGCCAATTTGAATGAGAAATGATTCACTGTACCAAGAAACTTAAGAAGGACATGTGGGTTCTTCTAGAGCTTTGAGCAATACCAAGATAAGACAGAGTTACCTCAAAAGTAGCTTCACATCTCCATTTCTGTAGTTGCTTTTCTACCTTGAAGACAATACTGTGTATTTAGCCGGAGAGGATGTGATAGTTTGTTACATCATTTTGCTGGTTTTTCAGTATTGTGAAATGTGATATGCTATGTAACCGTGCAGAGCACAAGAAAGACCCTTATTAATGTTTTGGAAAAATAAATTATACCGAGAAGTAGACATGAACGATATTAGCTCCAGCATGTGTGAAAAAGGCATATAAAGGAGTATATAAAATTCTAATTATATTTCTACATAGCTAAACACTTGACTTCTGAGCAATGTCAGACTTACTTTCAGAGAACTGTGTTGTGGTCCCTTGTTAATTGAGTAATCCTCAGAAGCCATTTGTTAAGAGTTACCCATACCGTGGAAGCATCTGTAATGATACCTTGCAGTAGAGAAATGTCTGTAACATCACAGTAACTGGACTCATGGTGTACACTGATCCTCCAGCTTCTCACTGACCTCAGAACATACATAATTTTCCAGAGAAGATGACAAAGAACATTGCCTGGAGCCCAGTGCAGTAGATAGATTTTCTTTTCTGACCCTGAGATGAGCCAAGTGATCTGGATATTGCTTGGGTGGAAAGTGCCTTTCTGGATGGCTTTGTGTCAGGGTTGAGGTGGTTATTTTCCAGGAGCATGGATCTGCTGAGGAAATATTTTTTAGCTCTGACTATGGGTAAAGAGTCACATTCTGTCTTCTGCCTTTGCAGCTATGAAGCTTATGACTGCTCTTGTGAATGTTGCCTTAAACCTGAGCATTCATCAGGATAATACACAGAGGCAGTATGAAGCTGAGAGAAACAAAATGATTGGCAAAAGAGCTAATGAGAGATTGGAGCTGCTGCTTCAAAAAAGAAAAGAGGCAAGTGAAAATATGATTTTTATTTTTTTTTTCCTGGTTCACGTGCGTTCCCTCTAACAGAAAGTGCAGGTTGGTTTGTGACTTGAGTACCATAGTAAGAAACACGAGATTAGTTCTGCAATCCTGTTTGTATGATCTCAAGCATATTACATTGGCTGCAATTTTTTCTAATCTTGCATTAATGTGTTCAGTTGAGTTTGTTTGCTGCTCTGCACACACAGGATAATTTCTATTCTTGGGTTTGTATAAATGACCAAGCAAGAAGAAAATTAATCTTAAATTTTAAGTAGTAACTGTTTTGATTATGAAAACAGATCTTGAAAAGAGGATCTCGTGTAGTCCCTCACTGCTCTGCCCGTTTCTCCCATTGATCACTGCAGTTATTACATAGTGTCTCATTAGTACTTTTTATAGCCGCTTTCAGGAAACACTGGAGTAGGGGCTATAGCACCTGATCTCAGGGAGAAGAAGCTAGGGGGACATTAAGGTCGCTTTTACTAAGTACCAGACTGGCATTAGGTGAGCAAAAGCATTAGAAGGTTGCTGTAATCGTCCCTAAATAAAGTATTATATCCCACGAAATTTAGCTTTAGAGTTATACTTAAAAGAAATTTCAAGACAAGAAGTGGGAAATTAATACGTATACATCCAAACAGCCAGAATCTGTAAAGATGCCATGTAAAATACATAAGATTAATTTAAAAATTGAAGTGTATGTGATTTAGATGTAAATTTATTATTTGTAATATATTAGTTTTGAATATATTTCCTGCACCACTGTTTTACTCCATAGCAAATTAAGGATGTCTGGGTGCTTTACCTACACCTTGGGTTCTTTTAGGTATAACTTTGACTCAATATTGCTTGACTTTATAGTCTTTGTCTGGGGATAATTACAATTAAGTATTTTCATTTTACCCATATGATCTGCAACACAATTTTATTTGGCTTTCGTAATTCTTTAAAGTCGTGCACTAAAGTATGAAGCAAGAACAGTCTCCTGCCTAAGCTGCAAGAGAAATATTTAAAATTAAATATTAAATTCAATGTCAGCCTTAAAGCATTTTAAAAAGCAGAGTTGCTTTGTTAAAATAGCTGGAGTGCAGTTTCTATTCCACAGGTGTTGATTGTTGCTTTTGATTTCCAGAGAAGGACAAAGTCACTAATTACACTGATTAACTTGGTTTAGCATCTATGGACATCTCTATACTGTTCTTTTCGACATCTTTTGGAGATGCAGTAGATAACTTTCTCTGGGGATACTTGGAAGCAAGGATGCCCAGACTTGCATGGGGCTGTGAACCCCTGAAAGAAGAATGAGCCTTTGGCAAACCTTAACTTTTTATTCATCTGGTCAGTCTTTGTCATATATATCACTGCTCACTAAAACTCATCAAAACATTGTACCCGAATAAACCAAAGAGGAGCAGCAGTGATTGAGCACGTCCTCAGATACACAGTGCATGGAGCATAGTAGAGGGCCCTGTACAGAAGGGATTTATTAGAATTAGATGGGATAATGGTGTATATTTCCCACGTTTAAATATGCTGAATTTACAGTAGTCCTCTGTGTTGGCACTTCCTTACTTGGTTCTTTTGCTGTACTGCCATCATAATAAATCCTCGTGGGCACATACACAGGCATTTGTTTATCTCTGTGAAGTTACACAGGGACAGTTTGTAAGCTAAGTGTGCCAAATTCACCTGCAGTAGAAGAGATGGAACACTCTCTCTGAAGTGTTTCATTCTCATGTCATCTTCCACATGCCTAATGTGGGAGCAGTGTATGAAGGTCTGTTCTTGTCAATGTGATTTTCAGTTAAAGGGGATGATTTATGTAACAGTCTGCCACAAAACAGAGGAAGTTTTGTTTTAGTTGCTGCCAGCAGTAATTCAGATTTTGTGTTTAGCATACATGGCTTTTTGAGATTCTCAAAATACTGGCAGAGTCAAGAAGAGAATGTTTCCCTAATTTTGACTGAGATTTAAGGAGGGGTGTGGGGTGTTAAATAATTTTTGCATTGTTAAGAGCAGGAATTCCCAAGACACAGATGCTCTCTCAAGATGCCTGAAGTTAAGCACTGAAATTCAACAACATGGTCTAGAAAAGCTGCAAGTTTATCAAGCAATAAAGTTTTGGAGAAGATTGTTAATTCATTACTGAAACTAAGATACATCTGAGAATTGTCTTTTAAATGTTAGCTCATAAAAGTAACAGGGTTCTCAAGTGGGATTACTGAATCTCTTGATTCTCCTTCTACACAAGCTCTGCCCCTACACGTGGATCTCCATATTGGTTAAACGGCTGGTATAATTTACCATGTTTATAGCAAGCTGTAAATTCCCTGTAGAAAAAGCAGAAGAAGAGGGAGGAATCCATCGATGCTGTCCCCTCATCTACGCCTCTTAGTCTTGTGTGGTACTGCTCAGCTTCTCAGACAGAGAAATGTCGAAGTACACTTTCCTTTAGTATCTTAACAGCTCATAAAGTTCAGGCTCTCCGACCTCTCTGGTGTGTTTTTATATTAACAAATCATACCCAGAGTTCTGTGGGAGCTTCCCCTTTCCTTTTGAGGGCCTCATTTGTTTTTCTGAAGGCCTCCTGAGGCTTCTTGGTTCATTCCCATCCTCATTCTGCACAGTCTGTGCCAGGTTGTCATGTTTCTTTTTGCCCCGTGTTTCTGTTTACCTGCCTTTTAGACTGGGAAGTCAACCAACTAAGGAGGAATAAGAAATTCAAACTCCATTTTGTGTTCTGCATTCTTTGAATGGGCATTTAGTCTGTGCATATTTGGGTTGAGCTGATGCTGAAAGTAATGCTTCTTCCAGAAGCTGTGTCTAAATACACTTGGTTTGTGTACACAGAGCTGGTGTGAACCCAGCTTTTCCCTTTATACATAATCCCTTTTGCTATGAAATTCATTTCTTTGGCAGGTGTTTGACAAATTAGTCAAGAAGTCACAATGCCTCTGTTTCCCCATATGCAAAGTGGAGACAGCATTTCCTTACACTTTAGGAAACTGGAAGAGTTCATTTACTGAATTTTGCAAACTGCTTTAGATCTTATCAGGAAGATACTGTAGAAATGTGTACAAACATGGCTTAAAAATATGAACCCCGAGGTGAAAGTGTTTACAATCTCATAGTGTGCAGGAAGTCAAAACAGCTGATCATAATTCTGCCTCTGGCTTTAAGGTGTTTTATCTGTTACAGATATGTATCTGTAATTATACAGGTTTTATTATTTTATGCATAGGTGCACTGTACTAGGAAAGGCTCTGTTGTGGTTTTCTGATTCTATGATTCTGAAAATGTGGGAAAATTTACATTCACACATGTTGCTGTATTCTACTTTGATATTAAGAAACACCCTGATAGAAGAATGATGCCTTTGAGTGTAGTAGCAGTTCTGCTCCAAAAGCTGATTGTATAAAATTGGTGTCATCTTATTTAACAAAGCTGCATTTTGGTGTGATTAAATCATACTTACTTAGTTCAGTACAGTAGCTGACAGCATGAGAATACTTTAATTTATTCCAAGATGTTCCTTTAGGATTTGTTAACAATTCATTGACACAAAGTAAGCTTTCCGTAGTACAAAACGTGCTCATATTATACAGGAAGTATTAAGTTGTTTTTTTTTTTAAAAAAAAACCACTCCTGTTTATAAAAGCATGTTCATAACCCTTTTTTTCACTTTGGTTTGGTTTATGTTGGGGTTTGGTTTTTTGCAGTTTAAGGCCTGGATGTCAAGGGGATTCCAACATTCATCCCCCATGCTCTGATTCTGGAAACACTCCTGCTTCAGAAACTCAGTGAGCATGGGCGCTGAAGATAAAGCAGCTTAAAGCACTCTTGCTTAAGATTGAGGATGTCCTTAAGTACTTCCCTTAGATAGGACTTTGAATTTTTCAGAGGGGATTCCTGATCAGGAACCAGCCCTGGTTCTGCAGCTACTGTTCACTCACAGTTCTATATGTTTAACTATGACTACAGCGCTGATGGGTGATGTTACTGAACACGCAGTCTCTACTTGTCTAAATTTCAGTAGCAGTAAAGTGATGATGACTACTTTAAAGGACTAATTCACAATTAATTTAATTGTTGTATGTAGAGAATGTTAACTTTCTTCCATTAAGACATTGCATATATATGCATGTATATGTATCTGTATGTATAGGCATGTGCTGGAAAAATAGAAAATGGTGAATCTGCTAATACCTTTAATTAAGTGCTCTTCCGTGATCTCCTAATGTTTCCCAATAAGGAATTGTAGAATATCCAGTTATAATAAGCAGTGATCTTTTATTTATTTTTGGTTTGTTTTTTTACAGCTACAAGAAAACCAAGATGAAATCGAAAATATGATGAACTCTATTTTTAAGGGTATATTTGTTCATAGATACCGGTAAGAAAATGCATGCTACAGTAGGCTTTGCTAACAAAGTATATTCATAAATAACATTGAGGGCAGTTTCTGTGTTGATTTTTTTCTTTTGTTGTAATAGTCTAGGTACCACAAAAGCAGTATCAAAACCACAGAAGTTATGGAAGAAAATCTAAGTGTAACCCCTGTTAATTACACAATAGAGCCTTCCACACAACTTTAATTCAGTAAAACAGTTGTAAAGGAGTTGTGAGTTGTGGGAGGTGTGGATTTTGCATCTTTGTCTTTAAAAAAAAATAATCGTCCGAAGTGGAAGCACAAACATGACACATCTTAAGAATAATTAAATGATCACTGTATATCGTTGAGAGGGGAGGTTTGGTTGTTGGATACCTCTGCTCTGCATTTTCTTTTGTATGTCTTCAATATAAACAGTAAATTTCTGATCTTCCTACTGTATATGCTTTAGCCACAACTCCAGCTTTGGGCTTTTTTCTCCTTAAATTTCATAAGGGCAATCAAAAGCCTGAATTCCAGTTAACGTGTATATTTTTGGTTTTTAATTGTTTAGATGTTTGTTGCAAGAACGTTAAAATAAATTATTATGGTGTTTAGCACATCACAAAGGGGGTTTTTATTAGTTAATGTGCTTATGTCTTGTGAATACAGAACCACAGCAGGTTATATATGCATGTGAATGCGCAAAAGCGTGCACTCCCGCTTACTTTAGAATTGCACAAACCAGTAGATGTGGACTGGTGCATGCTCTTTTGGAATATGGTTAATCAGAGAGCAGTAGTCTTTTAAAATAGATTCAGGTTGTTTTGCATCACAAGATACCTCAGGACATCTGCAGCGTCTTCATGACACCAGCTCTTTAAATGTTAATTGACTTATTGAAGTCAAAAGATAAAATTCAGGATACTTAATTATGCAATTAACATTTCAGATTTAAATTTTGGTTTAAAACTTTACCATTTATGAAATCTCTTAGACAAATGACGGGAAACATGAAAAGGTATATGAAAAGAGGGTTAGAAGGTGAGGAGGAACCCACAGTTCATGGGTGGATTTTGTAATTACAGAAAAAAAAAGTGTGCAGGAAAGCTGGAAGGGGCCTGTGCTAAGAAATACATGAGTGCGAAAAACGGAGTGGAGTTGGAGCATGTATCTTCTATTCCCGAGCATGATACTTGAAAGGAAGTTTACTGCAGTGCTGGGAGCATTTCTCCAAGGAGATCAGAGGTAGAAGCAAAACAGGGTCTTAAAAAGACAAGGGATCTAAGTAGAGTGATTACTTCCGACAGAACCTTTTTTTCTGCGTGTTTATGTGACACTTCTCTTTCTTCAGACCTTGTATCCTTATTCTGTCCCGCACACCTGTGAGATGATTTCATTTGCTCTCCATTTGTTTCTTCCCTCCTGAGGAAGAGGCGAAGGAGGGATGGTGAACTGAGAGGTCTGAGAAGCAGTGGAATGGGTCACAGAATCACAGAATGATACGGGGTTGAAAGGGACCTCTGGAGATGATCTAGGCCAACTCCCTGCCAGAGAAGGTCCTCCTAGATCAGGTTGCACAGGAACGTGTCCAGGAGGGTTTTGAACATCTCCAGAGATGGAGACTCCACCACCTCTCTGGGCAGCCTTTTCCAGGGCTCTGCCACCCTCAAAGGGAAGAAGTTCCTCCTCATATTTAGAAGGAACTTCTTATGTTCAGGTTTCTGCCTGTTACCTCTTGTCCTGTCACTGGCTACCACTGAAAAAAGACTGGCCCCTTTCTCTTGACACCCACCCTTGAAGTATTTATAGGTGTTGATCAGATACCTCCTCATGCCTCAGTCTTCTCCAGACTAAAAAGACCCAAGTCCATCAGTCTTTCCTCATCAGAGAGATGCTACAGACCATAGTCGTTTTTGTGGTCCTCTTCTGTACCCTCTTCGGTGGTTCCCTGTCCTTCCTGAATGGGGAGCCCAGAACTGGTCCCAGTGTTCCAGATGAAGCCTCCCCAGGGCAGACCTCCCTCCACCTGCTGGTCACACTCTTGTTGCACCTCTATCCTTCTTGGCCACAAGGGCGGCCCATTGCTGTTGTCCACCAGGGCTCCCAGGTCTTTTTCTTCAGAAAGGGTCAGGAAGCCGCAAGCTACTTGGCAACAGCAGGATGAGTTTGCACTGTCAACGGGTACATTAGGATTAGCTCAGTTTAACACTCACACTGTTTTGGTATGAAAGTGGCTTTTATGGTAGGTAGGTAATAAGAAAGTTAAAAGTAAATACAATGATTTTTTCCATTTTTGCCCCTTCATAATTTAATGTGTTGTATCAAGCAAGAAGTCACTTTAAAGTATTTTCCTAGCAGCTCATGCTCTTGTGTAGAGTTGGAAAAATAGTCTTTTTAAATCCTCCTGTTGTAACCCAAGTTTCTTCTCATGCCTCTGACCACCATTAGTAAGGGCCTGATATTGCTGTAACAAAGAGGCTAAATAAATAAGCTCTGCTTATCCATGCCATGAAAAAAAGATGCCCAGACTGAGACTGTTAGAGCACTGAACAATTTCTGAAATCAGTTGAGCAGTGGTATGCTCTGAGCAGTGAGGATGCTGTCATCTCTCCAGCCTCCCCAACTCCTGTGCAGTTCCTGGGGTCTGTTAGTACATATACCTGAATATGAGTAATCTGGAGACAACAGAGAACGTAGGTTCAAATTTCTGCACTCGTATCTGTGCAAGAACATAGAGGGGGGAAAAAGTGTTTGTATTAAAAACAGCTAATTAAGGAGAAAACTGGGGCTGGACGTAGGGGAAGGAAAGGTTTTCAAATGATTACCTGCTTCTGTAGTATTTCCCAAGTGTTCCTTCTCTCAAGTTGTTCAAATGATTTATAAACTTGACATCATTTTACAGTGCTTAGCAAGTGTGCAAGTGGTAATGATTTAAAAAGAACATCATTTTAATTATTCCCAGAGAAGAAACCCCTTTCCATAATATGATTCAGATTCTGCCACAGTGATTCATGCTTAGTGACCTTTGTAACTTAAATAGCAAGTCTTTGATCTCAACAAAAAGACAGCCCCTGAACAGTCTCATTCAGAATGTCACTCTCTTCCTACTAGAAAGTTGCTGGTGTTGCACTGAGGTTACATCTTCTTTCTGTAGATTACTTTATAATTTATTGTAAGATTTCAATGCTCATTTCTTACACTAAAAAAAAAAGAACAAAACTAGACAATTTTCTAGGTGCGATATTAGTCTTGTGTTAACAGCAGATTTGGTCAAAAATGGAGACATGCTTAATAAGCACGCAGGAGGTGCAACTACCTCGTTGCATAATACCCTATTTCTTTCCTGAATCACTTTTTTAGACTATTTTTGTGTCACTTTATGACACATTTGGTTGTCTGTTGATTATTTTTTTTTATCTTCTCTAAAACTGAGATGTAGCGTCAAAGGGAAGACATAAGAGCAAACTCAAGTCAAGTTGTTGAGCTCATCACGTTGGTCAGAATAAAACCAGCAGAGATGATGACTGGTAATTACAAAGGAATACAAGGCAATGAGGGTAATCAAACTCTGGAACGGGTTTTCCAAAAAAGGTGTGGAATATCTGGCCTTGGAATTACTCAAAAATTGCTTGCACAAGGCACGTGTAGGGGCTTGGGTATGATGATGTTCAGAGGTCCTAATCTAAAAATAACTAGTTGTGTGTCTCTGTGAGTGATACCTGTGGTATGTAGTAATAACATACTATATACTGGTAGGTCAGGGATCTTAAAATAGTGAGGTTTTTGTCTGAAGTNCCAGGAAGACTAGAAGATATATTTAAAAAAAAAAAAAAAAAAGGAGGGAGGGAAGGCCTGTTTCTTCATTTTGATCCTATCTGTGTATCAGAGATTACTTTGTTCTTAGATTACTGCCACACAGTTTCTCAGGTGTAACACCTATTCATCACAAGTGTTTAAGCTCATCATTCTCAACAGTTATCTGAGATCTCAACATTTTGGTTTTGCTACTTCCCTGCTTTTGATTTAGCAAAATGTGTCCAGACACATCTCCGTTTCAGAGGGTAAGATTCAGAGAACTCTTACTTGAGCCCCGCTTCATAATATCTTTTTTGTTTTGAATGCTCAAAGAGCCATTCCTCCAGCAAAGCATCTATGACAGGTTTAACTTCTGGCAGACCTGAACAGCAATCCTTGGGCTGATGGACACCATAGTTTTGTGAATTTGTGCAATGCAGTGAGCCCAAGGCATTATTTTGGTGGTATTGATAAATAAGGTTAAACTTGCCAAATGTAGATGGCATCTTTAGAGAGAAAATGCTTCTGTCTCCTTCCAAGGTGCTCATTTCCCTCCTGCTGGGGAGATAGAATGATGGTGGCAAGTTACATCTGAGTTCCAATCTAGGAAACAAGAGTGTTGCATAAAAAACAGGGAGAAGGGAATATTGGATGGAAGTCTGGTGAGGAAGCAGGTAGGAGACCGAGAAGCGTAAAAACCAGTCAGTGCATAAAACCGTAGAAAAATCCTTTTCCGTCACCCTAAATATGTTATGCTAAGGAGATGAAACACATATCTTAGATGACAAGAAAATGCATTATATTCTTACATATGTTGAAAAAATAGATGGAAATGACCTAAACCATTTGTCACGTAGAGGCATAAGAAAAGAGAAAGGCAAAAAGTTAGATCTTGGTACTTAAATGAGTTTGACCTTAATATTAAGTTTAAAATCTACGTTCCCTTTCCTACGAAGCCCTGTGTCATACTTCATATAAGCAAAGGTGTTAGTATGGTATAAGTCTTGGGGAAACACTGAGTTTAGAGATACGTAAAGCTACATCTTGACATTCAGGTCATGCTTTCAAACAATACAATTACTTGTTCTGGCAAGAATGCTGGATAATCAGCTTAGTAACGCATTATTGAAATAGTGATTTAAGTAGCACTTTGTGTAGAATTACTTAGAATCGGGTATACTCGTTACCAGCCCCACCCAGTAGTGGGATCTGCAGGGAGAATTCACCAGATTTTCTGGAAGTGGGCTCTGCACTTACCATTTTCTTACCATTTTTCCCTTACGGGGTTCTAATTCAGCTCCAGAGATGAGAGAGTCACAGAAAGAAGTAGAAAAGACATTCTGTCCACTTCTCTTCAAAACTACATCTTCAAAATGTTTAGAAACTGTCAAGCAGCCCAAAGGACTGGCCTAGTTTGATTCCATTGGCAAAGGTTCATTGTTCTAGGGCTGCACCATTTCATGTCCCTTGACTGGGAATTTGAGATTCCATCCCAAAGGACGCCAGCAGCAGGATATGGACCTGTTGAAACAGGTCCAGCAAAGGGCAATGAAGATGATCAGAGGGATGGAGCACCTCTCCTCTGAAGACAGGCTGAGAGAGCTGGAGCTGTTCAGCCTGGAGAAGAGACAGCTCTGGGGAGACCTTCTAGCAGCCTTCCAGTATCTGAAGGGAGCTCCAGGAGAGCTGGAGAGGGACTCTTTGTCAGGGAGTGGAGTAGGACAAGGGGGAATGGTTTTAAATTAGAAGAGTGGAGATTTAGATTAGATAGTAGGAAGAAACTATTTGCTGTGAGGGTGGTGTGGCACTGGAACAGGTTGCCCAGAGGAACTGTGACTGCCCCATCCCTGGAGGGGTTCAAGGCCAGGCTGGATTGGTCTTTGAGCAACCTGTTGTGGTGGGAGGTGTCCCTGCCCATGGCAGTGGGGTTGGAAGTTGATGGTCTTCAAGGTCTCTTCCAACTCTAACCATTCTATTATTCTATGAAACAATTAATTAGTAAAGCCTGTTTCCTGACACCATTTGCTGTGGTTTGTCCTGCGTTTTACAGGCCTGCTTTCTCTACCCAAAATTTTGAAAAGAAACCAGTGAATTTCTTACCTGATCCCCTTTTGTCAAATCTCTTCATGAAGCTGCATGATGGGGGTTTTCTTCACTAAGAGTAGGAATACAGGTAGTGAATTTTGCTGCAAATAGTTTGCTGTTTCCCATCCACTGTGCAGACATTACTTTGCAGTTCATGCTGAAAAGAAAGGTTAAATATTTGTAGATCCATCACTAGTTCTGTTTCTGGGCTGTGCTAGATTCTGTGCCTTTCTAGCAGTGTTTGGCAAGTAATACAAAGTCACATCACTAATTTCTAATTATGATAATGGATAGTGCATGATATTCCAAAAGTACTTCCAGTGCTGGGATGATTAGTATAAGTGACATCCACAAATCAGATATATTTTCAAAAAACTAAACCGCTCATGGTGACTGTGACAAGAAGCTAAAACATACAATTTAGTGTGTGAAAGAAGTATAAGAAAATAATTATGGTTTAATAACAAGCAATTAATCTCAGTCATAGATAGCAAAGATATAAAGGCTTTTAGGCTGTATTGTGTTGGATACGGCATCATACAGGCATGGAATATGTGTTAGGGATTCCTGCAAGACAACAAATGATTCTTACTGGTAATACAGTTACCTGGAAGATGGTGGTCAAGTGGGAAATCGGTCTCACAAGCATTCTTGCCTGTCCAGCAACTTGAGTCTGTCAGCTAGCCTCACATGCTTTACGCATGATTCTTTCCTGTTTTCAATTATACTGAAGATGTTTAATTTTTTTTCATACAAAATCTTGTAATTAATTGTATAGCATTGTTTTATTATTGTTTTATTTGTTTAAATTGTAAATTTAAAAGTTTGAAGTGAGTGTTTGTTCCTCCTGCCTTGGGATCCCTGAGAAGCTTTTGAATCCAGAATCAGGTTTTCACTGTCTGCCTGGGGAAACTTGAATGCATTCTTACAGAAAAGATAAATTTTCCTGAATTTTGGCTGCCCGTGCTGCATGATTAAATAGCTGTTGACATTTGGGTTCTTTTGGGGATTGCCATTAAGTCCTTCCAAAATGCTTCACAGTTAGTAAATTTATAAGGTGGTGAAATAGCCTACTGGGAAGTGAAGACTAGGGCTGTCATCCCTGAGTAGTAATGTCTTCATGGCTGCTACGTGTTGCTGCGTATGTGGCTCCCCTCCTTTAACTTGATTCATACTTATCAGTCTCTTAGATGTTTTCTTAAGTCTTGCATTCTGATTCCTTCCACCTATATTTTGTTTTAAAAATAGTTTATAAGTTACTTCATAAAAGAAAATTCAGTAATCTCGTTTAGTGTGAAGTAGTATTCGATTAGACATGTGAATATGAGAATATATTCATAGTTTTAATTAACATTTGTCTTTGCTGTGGCTGCATTCCCCATAATGAATGCCGTTTTTATAGTGTAAATTCTTGAACGTAGTATTTTAGTACATTTATCCTTGCAGTGTCTAAAACTTATCTGAGAAACCCCTTGTTGGAACAGCTTACTTAATGCTCTACACCACTTGTCATGCAGCTTGTCTACATTGTGGATCTAGGCTGACAGAGCTGGGCCTGTTCAGCCTGGAGAAGAGAAGGGCTCCGGGGAAACCTTCTAGCAGCCTTCCAGTATCTGAAAGGGGCTCCAGAAGAGCTGGAGAGGGACTCTTTGTCAGGGATTAGAGTGATAGGACAAGGGGGAACTGTTTTAAATTGGAAGAAGGGAGATTAGATTAGATATCAAGAAGAAATTCTTTGCTGTGAGAGTGGTGAGGCACTGGAACAGGTTGCCCAGAGAAGCTGTGGCTGCTCCATCCCTGAAGGGGTTCAAGGCCAGGCTGGATGGGTCTTTGAGCAACCTGTTGTGGTGGGAGGTGTCCCTGCCCATGGCAGTGGGGTTGGAACTTGATGATCTTTGAAGTCCATTCCAATTCTAACCGTTCTGTGACTGGCAATTACCTTGGTTTTGATGTGGCTGAGTCTTCAGTGAGTTTGACAGAACATTTTTAATGGTTCTGTTTAGAAGTTGATAGAAGCAGTGTGTTTCACATAAGCAAAGAGAGAAAATGGTAGTGGTTTGATGGTGTTCTACAAATGTCCTCCTCACGCTCATGTATTCGTTTTAAATGCATGTTTTATGCTGTTCCATCGGTACAGTTTTCTCCCAATAATTAGACACTAAATGAGAAAACCATAGACTTGACTGTAGAAGTGTCTGGTCTAGACGGACAAGCGTCTTGCTTGAAGCTTGGAATTTTAATAATTTTTTTTCTTGTAAATCAGATTTCATTTTTGGGTTCTGTTGTTGCTGGTTTAGAATTAAATTGATGTTTATTACATTTCTAAAAAGACCCTTTTTTTTTTTTTTTTTAATAAAAATACAGAACAAGAGTCCTGATTATAAAAAAGGCTGGTGTTTGCGAAGCACCAGCCATTCCCTTCTTCTCTGTGGTGGCTCTTTATGTTCTTCGCTTATTACAGCTGAAGTTCTGAACTGGGAAGCAGTGCCAGCTGGAGTAGCACAAGTGATTTCTCATAGTTAACAGATGTCTCAGAGATGAAATTACTAAAGGGCCAGATGGCCTCAATCCCTTTTCCCGTTGTTTAAGCCGTCGTTCATTATTAGTAAATATGCCATGCTCTGTGTCAGGCAGGCACGAAAGTGCCAATCAGATTGAAATCATTTCCATCCCTGATCTCTTTACATGATCTCTCCAGACAGTTTCCTGCTGCCCTTCCTCAATAGGCAGCTGATGTGTCTTTGCTTCTTCCATTGCTTGCTACAATTAGAATGCAGAAAAAGCAAGAAAACTGGAAGAAACCAACGTTGAAATGTAAACATTCTTCAGAGTTTTCTTAGGGGAGCTTTCATGGGGTGCATGAAGCAAGACCTGCTTACATACCAACTTTCGTTCTGTCCCTCTGGCAGGCTCCTTTGCTTAAGCCAAGTAACTTTTTCCACCTTGCAGTTGTTCCATACCCTCTGGCTTGAGAGTCAAGCCTGCTCAGTAAGTGTCAGTGATGATGTTTCAGAAATGGCTGTCTAGAGTCTAGGGTTTTATATCTTGGATTCATAATACTAGAATTATAGAGTCATGTAGGTTGGAGAAGTCCTTTAAGATCGTCAGGTCCAATTGTTAACCTAGCACTAGGTTACCAGACAACTACTAATCTGTGTCCCTCAGCACTACATCTACATGAGTTTTAAATACCTCCAGAGATAGCAGCCCTACCAATTCCCTGGGCAGACTTTTCCAGTGCTTGATAACTCTTTTGGTGAAGAAATCTTTACTAATATCCATCCTAAACCTCCCCTGGCAGAACTTGAGGCCATTTCCTATTGTCCTATTGCTTGTTCCTTGGGAAAAGAGACTGACAACTCCACACACTCTCACTCCAACCTCCTTTCAGAGAGTTGTAGAGAGTGAGGAGGTCTCCCCTCAGCCTCCTTTTCTCCAGGCTGAACACCCCCAGCTCCCTCAGCTGCTCCTCATGAGAGTTGTTCTCCAGACCCTTCACCAGCTTCACTGCCCTTCTCTGGACACACTCAATGTCTTTCCTGTAGCAAGGGGCCCAAAAATGGACACAGCACTTGAGGGGCGGACACACCACTTGAGGTGGGGCCTCACCAGTGCTGAGGACAGGGGGATCACCTCCCAAGTCCTGCTTCCCATGCTGTTCCTGGTCCAGGCTGGGATGCTGTTGGCCGCCTTGGCCAGCTGGGCACACTGCTGACTCCTGTTCAGCCCACAGTCGACCAACACCCCCAGGTCCTTTCCTGCCAGGCAGCTCCAGCCACTCTGCCCCAAGCCTGTAGCACTGCAGGGGGTTGGTGTGACCCAAGGGCAGGACCTGGATCTTGGCCTTGTTGAACCTCATCCCATTGGCCTTGGCCCATCCATCCAGCCTGTCCACATCCCTCTGTAGAGCCTTCCTACCCTCCAGTAGGTCAACATTCCTGCCCCTTGGTGCCCTCTGCAAACTCACTGAGGGTGCACGCGATCCCCTCATCCAGGTCATTTATAAAGACATTAAAGAGCGCCACTTGGGAACTGGCTGCCAACTGGATTTAACTCCATTCAGCATGACTCTTTTGGACATGATCTTCCAGCCATTTTTATTTCTTTTTACCCATTAAGTGAAAGATACAGTAATAGACCAAGAAGCACATTAGGGTGAGAATTTTTTGAGATAATGAAAATATTGTATCTGAATGAGGAAATATTGAAATTATTAGATCAGTGAGTTTAAAGATATAAAGAAACAGAAAATCAATGAGACAGCAGTGAGGACAGTGACGGACCCTACATAGTGAAGTTCATCAAAAGAAAAGCAAAACATTATAGCTAGGGCAATGGGAACGAGAAGTGAATGGTATGCATCTGTAATCGGGCTAATACTTTTTTCTTTTTCCTTATTAGCGATGCTATTGCTGAGATTAGAGCTGTCTGTATTGAAGAAATTGGTGTCTGGATGAAAATGTACAGTGATGCCTTCCTGAATGATAGTTATTTAAAATATGTTGGTTGGACACTACATGACAGGGTAAGTATTGTGTATTTCTCTACATAGCAGAGTGTACTGTAGGTGACTGGTGTTATACTACTCAAAACATGTTTAGGATATCATCTTTGATTTGTAGAGATTGTTCTTTTTTCTTGCCTTTTATTTATCTTAAAACAAGGTTATTTCAAAGTGTTTGCTTAAATTAGGATACAGTGGTTTCAAACTGCGCACTCGCTTCATATGTTTTTTGTGGTTTCAGTATCTATTAGAATATCTTGATATAAATGTTTATAGTGCCTTTCCTCTGTTTAGAAGAGAAAGAAGTCTCCTCAGATCACCCCTGAGAATCTTTGCACCTGAAGCAGGATGCAAAAGAAATTTCCAGATGTGTCTTCCATTTGCATTGCCCAATAGTTAGAGGAAAGAGCACATCTCTGGGTCTCCAACAGACATCACTGGTTCTGCAACCAGTTCCCACCAATTCATTTTTCCTTTGAAGGATCTCTTCAAGGTTCTCTTCAGCTTTTTCTTCAAAAAGTTGCTGAAACACCAGGTGGAAGCAAAAGGTTTATATCCAGAGTTCTCTCCTATCTCACCACAGTTCTTCCTAATGATGATATCCGCAACATGCCTCTGCTGGGTGACACCAGGCCCAAGTACCACTCAGTTCCTGCAGCACGGGCAAGCTCATTCCTAATGCTAATACCACTTCTGACTCTGGGAGGGCTTTGTGCACCAGGCAGCAATGGGGACTAACCATCCTCCCACTCTCACCAAACCATTTGTTTTACTCTTAACTCTTTTGCTAGCATTATCCAAGAAGAACAGATGAGACTATACTGTTGAAACACTCATTAAATTCCAGCATCCTGATTCAGAATATTCTTTTTTCCTAGGAGCATTGCTGGAAAAAAAATAAAAGTTTGCAAGTTCATTCTGATGGCTTGCCTAACTGTTAGTTAACAGCTGATTCTTCAAAAAGATGATTTCTTCAATAACTTTGGAGAGCGTATTAATGTTGAGGATATGACTCAGGAACTTCTTTGCTGAAGTCAGAGCAACATCAGTTAGATGTTAGCTTTCACTAAGGAAGGAAGTTAGCTGCTGCTGCTGATTCTTTTGCTTTAGCTGTAGCTGGCAAGGATCCGCATCTTACCTTGATCTGGATAAGCAATTTATTAGTTAGAAGTATTCTGTATGCTTTAGATATGTAATGGTTTTCTCTTTAAATCTGTAGTTCTCAAACTTTTACTTTACAGACTTTCCCCAACTCACAACTTTTCCCCAAACTTTTACATTACATCTCATTTTTAAAAAACTTGCTTAGGAGAAAGGTCCTGCTTACTGCTACAATCAACCATGACCTCTGTTTACTCTGGAGATGCTACACTTCCTGTCGTGAAAGCTTGGACGTGGAAACTTGGCCATCACAGTCAAGGCAGAGATGATGGTGCTCCATCTGTGTACCTTATTTTTGGCATTGGTGTGCCTTGCTAGTAGGTGTGCTTCAGGAGGTAGAGATCATTGCTTCAAGTTACTAAATCAGTGGGAAGGTCAGCTCAGGCTGGAGGATTAGGATTTTTGATGTGGTGGAGAGCTTGTAAATTCCCTTGAATAATTCCAGTGGGATTTTTTTTTTAGCATATTCCTAACAGAATGTTTCCACAAATCAGCACCTTCAATGGTAGAGCAGAATCTAGCAGCATTGCACTTGGCAGTTCTCAGTCCCCTTCTGGTATCTGCAAGGTCCAGCCATTTCTCATATAACTCCCTTTAACCATCTGTGAAATCCAGTCATTCCTCACAGCCCTGTCTGTGACTGGTGTCAGCCTTGCATGTCGTTACCTGTCACATCCAGTAATTTTTCATGTCGTGTCCCAGAGTTTCTCACCTCTTTCTCACTTAGCTTAATCTCAGGCCACAGTCAAGTCATCCACCTGCAGCCTTAACATACATTTTTACATCAGCTTTTTTAAAATTAATATGTTCTTTCATATCAGAAAACCTTTAAATTAGAGTGTTACAGTAAAAAAAAAATAAACCTTAAGACTCTGTTTTGTGGGGGCTCAAAAGTCATCATTTCTGTGTGATCTAAGCCTTGGCCTGGTTTAATTGCCTGGCTCTTTAATTAGAAGCCTGGCTCTTCTTGGGAGACAGCAGACTAAAGTATCAACTGTACAGAACATCAATAAGAATTTAAGTTGTCTTAGTGCCAGGCTACAAAACACTGAGACTTATACAAGAGTTAGAGTTTGTTGGTTCGAGCCCTGTGATTAGCATGTAAAAAATATGAAAAAGATATGTTTCTGTCAGGTTGGATCCTTTTACCCAGGTCTGCCATATTACAGAGAATTTTGAGTAGGTCATAGCTTTCCCAGGCCAACGTAGACTACCTCACAGTGCTGCCAGGAAAAGCGTATGTCTTGCTTTTTGCTTCATTGGGAGCACTAACAATTTTGTGCTCAAAACTCAGAAGTGCCTGGAGAATTATCTCAACAGAGTACAACAATTACAAATATTACAGTGTTGATAAACATTTGATGGCTTTGGTTTGGGTTCTAATTTCAAATTGTAAATAAAAGAACGCATTGACAATTAAGCATTAGTGCAATGCATTTCTCATATTCATGAAAAAGGATTTTATTTAACAAAAATAATAAAAATATATAAATGATTACCTAAAGACACTGAGAGAAGGGGAATGACAGGAATAACTGGACTGGAGAAAGAGGCATGCATAGAACCAATGACTGGATGAATTAAAGATTCTGCAATAATTAAGCAATTATATATTGGACAAAAGCACAAGGAAGAATATTTTCTGGAAGATGAAATTCGGGAGAATGGAAAGTCTTAGGGTGCTGATAGCACAGATATTTTTTTCTGTTATTTACTTAGAAAATGGCAAGGCTTTCCTTTCAGATAAGTTTTTTTTTTCTTTCTGTAAAGCATAGATGTGACTAGACAAAAATAGCTGGAAAGTGATGCTCATTTACTTTAAGAGAATTAAAGGTCTTGTGTGGTTGCAAACATTTGCTTCCTTAGGTTGACTCATACTGACTGTGAACTTCAGCTCAGAATTGCAAAAAATCTGGCTAAAATCTAGTCTGGGAAATATTCTTGCTTATTCCTTTCCTGATTAAGGCAGAATTCACTGTATATTTACAATGTTTCTCACAGATGGTCATATTTTCTAAAAAAAACTCTAGTGTTGGGTTTTCCACAGCTTTCCGTAGCAGTTTGAGTGCTTAACCATGTTTGCCACTAAAAACTTCTTCCTTGCAGAAGCTAAATAGTATGTGATGTCATTTTAACTTATTTCTTTTCCTACCCACCGTGCCCATAAAAAGTGACAATTGCCCTTTTTCCCCTCTTCCTTTAAAGCAAAGTAACTTTCCTTTGTTGTGCTCCAAAAGTTTTTACAGAAAGTTTTCTTGTGTCTACTCCATACTGTGCCCAGGCCTTTTATATTTTATCTTCCTTCTGGGTTTTTGTCTTCCTCTTGTGCTTGACCTTGTAATTAATTCATTAATTCAGCTCTTAGTTAAGTATGTCTCTTCCCATCTTTTGCTCTGCGTCACTGTGTTTGCAGCTTTTACCCTGCCATAGGTTTCTTAGAAATTACCCCAACTTTAGTATTCCCACCCAATTACTTCCTTACTAGATAATAAATTTCTGCTGTTTCTTTCCCCCAAAAGTGTTTGGGGTCTTAAAAGCTCGTGTCACTTGGATGATTCTCATGGTTACTCAAGAAACATCTTGTGTCTGTCCTGTTGATGTTCTGAGGGACATTTTTGCTCCCCCATTCCGTTGAGTGCAGTGTGTCCATGCACACCTTCACTTTGGCCTTTCTTAGGGTCTTGTCTGGGTCATTGTTCTTCATGCTTCCCTGTGAGTTCCTGTCACTGATCTCTGCTGACTCTATTTTAAAACCTTCTTAGTAGGATTAGCAAACTGACATACAGGGGCTCTTCCCTCTCCAGAGAGATTAATTCCATCCCTCACCAACAGTTTAAAAACCAGACATTTTTGCTGTCAGAGAAAGCCTCCTCCTACCATTTCTCTGCCAAGAAAGGAAGTTGTTCCCAGGAAATGCCTCTGCCTACAGAGACCCTCAGTATTAGGCCTGAACTCAGCTCTGGGACTATTGATCCACAGCGTTCAGTGATGTCCACAAGGGCTTTGGACTCCGCAGGAATCCAGACCTTATCAGACTTCTGTACCAAACCAGTTTAGAGTTTTGTGTTTCGGGACTACAGCACTGGCTGAATAACAAGCCATCTGCTCGCAAATGGAACAATCCTTAGTGGACCTGTAATTGAATCTGCTCCCTCGCTGTTGCCCCATAGTGTTCATCACTTGCCAAAACTCATACTGATCCTCTGTGACCAAATAAGCTAAGGCCTTAAGCAGCTTCTAATGCTCTTAGTCCTCTTATGTTTAGTGATGGCTCCAGGGATCCTTGCCTTTCTGAATGCCACACTGCAGAGGAGACACTTGCTTCTGGCACTGCCACACAGGTACCAGTAAGAGAAGAACAACAAACAGCATTTTTCTGTGCTTGTTTAGCAGCTAATCACATCCATGTAAAATTTTTCATCAAGAAAGCTCTTTTCTGTACACTTGAAAGATCTTACAATAGATCCTTTAAACATAACCTTCATCTCACTTTCTCTGCAACGGTAGTCAAAAAGATCCCTACAAGGGAGCGTGAGTGCTTTGGGACTCCTTGCAGGTAGAAAGAGATGATTTATTGGAAACAGTAGTTTTCTAAGGAAAAGTTCTTCTGAAAATCCTCCTTTCAACTTCTGTTCTTCTTTTATCTTCTCTTTCAATTTTTGAAATAGGTGGGAAGGAGGAAGGAAACTTCTGTTTTTATGTCAGTCTCTAAATGTTCTTTCGGTTTTTAGCTTGAGTGTTTTTTTAAATACAGACATCATAGGCTCAGAAATGAAGCCCTCTGGGTATGGAGTTTTATTTGTAAAGGTCAATAATTTGTGTTAGTTCTTGAGCAGCTTAAGGCCTTTGACTTGGTAGTGTTCTCACTTTGATGAGAACTCCATAGAGTTCACAGAGGTCACACTGTTTATAACAGATTTCTGTTTATAACTTTTGCCATCTACAAATATTTTTCAACAAGAATCCATGGTTTGGCAAGTTGAGCTGAATGGTGCAGTTGGAGCCAGGCAGATGACGTACACATGACCAGGGGCTCCGGCCCTTCTCTTGGTCTTCAGTGTTCCTGTAGGTGACAAACCTTGATCTGTAGGTGCTGTCTCGTGCTGCCTCCGTTTCCCATTACAGCACGCCAGCAATCCCTACCTAAGCAGCAACTGGGAATGAGCTGCTGCCACTAGAGCAGCACAGACAGGTGGACAGAAGCCACCCCTCTTCCTGAGGGCGACTCAGGCTGTGGCTTTGATATGGTGTTTTTTTTTCAATGGAGAGACCCAAGGAGGGGGGTCTCCCGGGCCTTTTGCACCTCACAGCCCATGCCTGCTCTGTGATGAGAGATGGGCTGAGAACATTTCAGAGCAATTAATCCATTGTGTGTTCCTCCTGTCCCTGGGAAGAGGAGATGGCCAAGGTGCTCAGTCATTTGGAGCATTTATGCATCAGTTGGAAACACCAGGTGTTGGTTACCGGTCCTCTCTCTTCTGAAGAGCCACTCTGTCCTCACCAGCCCCTTGGGATCTACCTCTTTATTTTGTATTTATTTGCTGCATTCCTTGTCTTTTTGTGTAGTTACTTGAAAGAGAAATGTTAACGGTCGTTTAAATGATGGAGCATTACATTCTTTATATATGCAAATAGGGACAAAATGAAACACTGTTTGTAGGCAGCTGCATGTGGTTTTTGGCTTTTAGCTGAATTGCAGATTGGCTTGCATAAATTTTAAATGTACATTAAACAAATTACAATATGTTAATCTTTAATATTCGTGTGTATTTGATGAGGGTATTCTATCAGCTAATCTAAATGTGTTTTATTTAGCAAGGTGAAGTGAGGTTGAAGTGTTTGAAAGCTCTTCAGAGTCTGTATACCAACAGAGAGTTATTTCCAAAGCTGGAGCTGTTCACTAATAGATTCAAGGTAAGAGGAAATACAAATTCTGGAAGGAGTACAGAAAATAGAAATGTTGTCTATCTCATCCTGTTGCGGTCTTTGAGTCATCTATAATAAATGCAAAAATAAACTCATTTGTTTGTGACAGGGCTTGTAACTGCAGTAGTAAAACTGTACTACCGAATACTGAGATGAAGCCAAATCCATTTTACAGTGTTTATCTTCTAAGATTTGTCAGGCTTGGCCTGGATTATTATTTATCTGTTTGTCTTATTGGTAGTTAATATACTGTCATTATTCAATCTGCTTGTACTTATTTATTTTAAATTTATTGAACTTTAAGGATGAATACTGGGGTGTTTCCCACAATCTACAATATGTCTGTAAGTAACAGCCTGTAACAAAACATTGTTGATAAGACAGCTTTTTAGCTGAAGATGTGGTTGTGTTTGGACAAGAGATACTTTGATTTGCATCACAATATTCCAGTCAGTGAAATACTTTGCTGCAGAACAGTTTACATTCTGCTTTTAACCAACGTCCTTCCTGAGCAGGACCGTCCTGCTTGGGCAATAAGTACTGGAGGAATGGTTCATGGGATTTTTTACTAGCACAAGCACACTAGCTTTTTGTTTAATATCTCAATGAGAACATGGCAGTTAATTCACTTTGTGGCATGGCTGCTTTATTTCACAAGTTGAAGTATCTGGAGAGATGAGTGTAGAAATACTGTCATCGCTTCTGTTTGGATGTTCTGTGAAGAAATCTTTCAGGCTCTGTCACCACGTCAGTTGGCACCTATTACCATTGCTTTTGTGTTCGGCAGAACACAGAACTGTGGTAGAGACTAGCTCTCCAGGGAAGAACTAATTTAATTTATTTTCATTTAAATCATGATTGTAATACTGATGAAAAAATTCTGTTTAGAAAAGAAGGGGAGATTTAAATACTTGTCAGTAACTAATCTGTGTGAGACTCAAAAACTTCTTGTTGGAGATTTTATACTGCTTCACTGGTTTTGTCTGTCATTGCAGTTAAAAGTAACTCTTTCAGTTTGATCTAGGAAAGCACAAAATACAGACAACTTGTTACAATCTTCCCTGTATGTAAACAGTTCATTAAAACATAATGGTAACCAGCCTTTTACAACATTCATTTAAGATGGAGAAAAAAAGATGCCTGGACTGCAGTGAAGTTAATATAATAAGGAAGGCTTTTTTTGTCCAAAACTACTGTTAATAAAGAGCTTGTTCTGTTACATAACTATCTCTTTCATTTGAGATTGTTACGGGCAGAGTAAATCAATATCTGTCAGGAATGAACTAGGTATAGTTGTCTTGAAAGTAGGAGATGAAACTAAATAATTTTGGTGACATCACTTGAGAACCTGTGAAATTCTTCAAATTCTACAGAGTCAGTGCCTGGGACTATTGCAGTAAAGGCAAAGCTTCCTCTTATAGAGGGAGTACCTGGCAAACAGGTTTAGACCCCAAACTACTTCTGTAGTGCCTCCCTGAGCCTGGTTTGCTTGTCATGAAGATGCTCCAAAGGCTAGAGCACCGTCCCTGTGAGGACAGGCTGAGAGATTTGGTGTTCAGCAGTTGTGTAGCAATGGGATGAGGGGTAACAGTTTTTAACTGAAAGAGGGGAGATTTAGATTAGATATCAGGAAGAAATTCTTTGCTATGAGGGTGGTGACACCCTGGCCAAGGTTATCCAGAGAAGTGTGAAAGCCCCATCCCTGGAGGTGTTCAAGGCCAGGCTGGATGGGGCTTTGAGCAACCTGGTCTGGTGGGAGGTGTCCCTGCCCAGGGCAGGGGGCTTGGAACTCAGTGATCTTTAAGGTTCCTTCCAGCTCTAACCATTCTATGATCATCTCAAGACAACCAGAGATCCTAGTTAATTCTCCAGAAAAACAAGCCCTCCAACTGTGCTGCTTTTCCTTGCTCCACTGTGCAGTCTTACAGATTTGTTTGTATTTGCTCCTTCTGTGATTTGATCTATTTCAAAATGGGCCACTAAAACTCTCATGGTCTCTGTATCTGCTTCTCTTTACTGGAAAATGTGCTGGATGCTTCTCTTTTGGCTTCCTATAATTTGTAAGAGAAAATGCTGCTTTGAATCTGAACCTGGCCCATCCAGTAGCAAAACCTTTCAAGATGATTGGAGGCACTTTGAGAAATAGTTATTCAGTGATGTACTTCAAAAAACTACAGGAACAGGACACCTCCTAATATTTTTCCTGGCTTTTCACAGAACAGACAGTTTTCTTTGTTAGGAGAAGTTAGATTAGCTTGTGCTTGGTTTATAATGGCACAAGGAATTTTCATTTTTGTCAAAATGGTGCAGATGAAAGGGAATCTTGTTAGGAATCCTCCTCTATCTTCTGTTTTGTTAAAGCTGGTTTTACTACAGAAGCCTATGTCATTGTGAAATAAATTAGAAGAAAAGGGGAATTCAAAGTCTCTCTCAGCCTAGAGAACAGATACATTTAATGTGAAGATTTATCAGTTTCAGTTTCCAGCCACATGAAGACAATGAAAAGCTGTCATTGCCTGAATGCTGCACTTGGATTTACGGCTGTGCTGACAGGGATGTGGCCTTTGGCATCAGGATGGAGCAAAGTCTCAAATTCATGCTTTCTGAATCTGTAATTTGTTACTGAAATGCCTTGCCACCACAGACTCTACCACCAACCCCTGAAAAATAATTGACCTAAATGCCTTTCTCAGTTCTGTGGCCGCTTATTTATATTTCCTCATCAGACTTTAATGGACCTACACAGTTCAGCTCAATCCATTCCAGCTGTCACAAGAAGTCTTTCTAGAGATCTTCTATCTGTTTAAAGTATAAATTCATTTGATCCAGAGTGTCTTGTACCGGGGTGTTAATATCTCACCACCTTCCAGATAGCTGTGACAAGCATCTGATAATGTTGCTTCTCCAAAAGAAAGATGTGTGTTCTTTCCAGCACTTGTTTGTGTTTCAAAGGAGTGGGTGATGTGCTAGAAAATAAGCTTTGATCATCAAAGAGGAGACTTTTATTTTCCATAGAATTATAGAATGGGTTGGGTTGGAAGGGACCTTAAAGATCATCCAGTTTCAATCCCCTTGCCATGGGGAGGGACACCTCCCTCCGACCAGACCAGGTTTCTCAAAGCCCTATCCAGCCTGGCCTTGAATTACTTCCAGGGATGGGACAGCCACAGCATCCATCAAGAAGTCCTGTCTGATACAAATATTAACTGAAACCTTACAGAAGAGGTGTGATATAGCTCTTTGGCAGTCAATGCCAAAGTCAAGGCACTGGCAGATTTAAGTGCAACCTTTTAATACTTGTGTGTCCCTCAACTCTTTGCAGGAGGGTGCCATCTCCACGGCCTGAGAGGCAAAAGGAGATGGATTTGCTCTTCAGCCAGACTTGTTCATAGCCTGATGTGTAATTGGAAACTGATCCATCACAGACAGAATTAAAATTTCAAGTTATAAATGCAGGCCTGTGTCCTGTTCTGCTGTACAGCGGTAGGGGAAGTTTCTGTCAAGGCAGATTGAGTAGGCTGAGGATTTGGAACTTACTCAGCCATGGAAGGTCCACCTTCTAGAGGCATTAGGTGTCCAGATCTCATTTCAAGGATCTTAGTGCCTGGCTGGCAGGTGCCATCACATGGAGATGCTGGCACTGAGGAACAAAATAAGGAATTACTTTGCTTATTTTAAGCCTAATGTTTCTGGGAAAAATTGAGAGGAGAGGACAGTCTTTTTGGATAAGAAAACGGTTGCATCAGTAGGTTTCAAAGTCCAAAAGGATTCTAAATTCAGAGAGTACCTCTTGTTCTCTAGGCAGGAGAGGAAATCCCTTCCTTCCATGTTTTTTCTCAGAGATGCTGAAGAAGTTTTATACTTTATACTGTGGTTACGCCTTTGTGTGCAGTTGCTTCCCTCACTCTGGTATCCAGATAAGAAGTTTAAGATACACTTTGAGGGAGTATATGAAATTCCATTGAAACTTTAAGATCAGTACCTCTGGCTGTTCTTTCTCCTGATGATATTGTTAGTTGTTGTTGTTCTTTGGCCAGGATCTTAGGAAAAATTGACAGCATTTTTTATGCTTTGCCCATATGCAGAGTTTCCTGTTTGGAAAGTCATTGCACTGTTGGAGTCTCTTCATGGGCTTCTCACAGTCTCTAAAACTGACTAGATACAACAGTTAAATACACCAAATTTCCCAGGAACTTAATGATGATTGATAGAGGTGCGTTCAGTTGTAGTGACACAAATTACTTCCACAGACCTGGTTTTGTTGAGCAGTAACACTTGAGCCAGCCACAATACATTCTTTACATACATATTTCAACATGAAATAAGATCCGTTGCCTGACACTCACCTTCAGCCTTTGAATGCCTGGAAATAGTAGAGAAAAGAGGTGAACTCCTTAAGTTTGTCCTGATTTGTTCTTGGCGACTGTTCACTTCACTGTTGCTTCCTAACATTTCCCTTGTTTTTTTTTCCAGTCCCTGACTTTGCTTTTTCACATCCCAAAATGTCTTATAGTACCTATTCTTTCGTAAAGCAGGTCAAGCCAGAGAAGTCAAATTTTATTTTCAGATGGCCCAATTTATTTTCATTAACTTGATCAGTCAGGCAAAGAACAGCAAGACATATTGCATTTTTATGGATGGATAGAAATTCTCCCCAGCTAGGAAGGACAACATACACTAATCACATCTATTTCTGGTTGCCAGTAAGCAAAATGAAACTAAGGAGACCAAAACACTTAGGAGACTTCTCATTAATGCAGGGTCCTTAGAAGTTATGAAAGATTGGTAAGGGGTATGCTTGTCTCCACCAGAAAGAGTATAGGAAACAGGCCACAGCTTTATAGGCAATATGCAGATGTGTATGTTCAGGTGTGATTTTCTTCACAGTATTTCTAAATATGCATATGTGCAGCAGTCATTGCTCCAGAGTTACTTATATAAATGAGGGAGATGAAGTGGGGCATTTTATCTGCTGTCATCCTACCCATGTACATTGCTTTTCAGGAAAGAACTGTTCAATAAGACCGGTCCAGAGCAGCACTTCTGCTCCAAAGTCTGTCTTCTCGTTTCCTGGAAAAGTCCCAAGGATGAGGGCTGTTTTTAAGTGCTTGTTCTCACTCCTGTATACTTGCCTGTTGTTCCGTTGTGCTTATCACACACAGGTTCCTAAGATGGACATTAAAGGGCTGAATAATATTAAAAGGCTTTCATGTGTCTAATTGAAAGGTCTTTCTTCCCAAGAGTTTTTATTTTGTAATGTATGGAATCTACATCTGACAGTTGCTTGTGTGTTTGCGTTTTGTCACTGTAATAAAATTCCTTTTCAGGATCGCATTGTATCAATGACACTTGATAAGGAGTATGATGTTGCCGTGGAAGCCATTCGATTAGTCACGCTAATACTTCAGTGAGTATTTCTCAAAACCAGTACATTCCCTTGGAAAGTTACCTAATCCAGTAATATTTAATTGACGCTGTAGTTGCTTGTGTGCTAAAGTGAGTCTGTTACTTTACACTTGGTATGAAGTTGAACTGAGTATGTAATAATATGATCGTGAAGCTAAAATAAGAAATTCCATCTCTTGGAAATACAATAGGAAATACAATACAATAGTATTAAAAAAGTGTTGATATATTGAGACTATTAGCGCATGCGTTGTTGTGGATGAATGTCAAAAGTCATTTAAACCTTTTGCCAAGGGTGAAATAATACTCCTCAGAACGAGTATCTGTGGGTTATGTTCGCTAAAGTAACTCCTAACTCCTCAAATAACTCCTTAAATAACTCAAAACCTATGTTAAAGAAAATCCGGCTTACAAACATGCATAGAATTTCTGCATCGTACTTTATACTTGGTGGCTCCACTTTGAAGAATATTCTTGGATGTGCAAAATTTGGAGGAAGGATTAGATGAGCTTTTCCTCCTTGTAAAGGTGTCTGGACTTCATTTTTTATTTATGGGTCACTGTTTTACAGACACTAGACATGTAATAGTAGGAAGAAAGGAAATTTTGTATCTACAGTTCTATTTTTAAAGCAAATATAACAAATATGATCACCAATGAGATGTAGAACACATCCATTCCCTATGTTATTAGCAAGATTTGGGAGTGCAGTAGGATTGTAGGTCAAAAACCACTTTTTTTATGTTTTCCTGTCCTGTTTTCTCTTTGGTCGCAAGATGAAAACAATAACTGCATTTAGCACCAGAAGAATATGCGCCCTGTTGAATAGCACAGGGCAATATTCTGGCAGGCGGGAACTCCAAAAAAATGTCATGAACAATCACGAGGGGGTAAAAATCATTAGAAGTATCAAGCCAAATGATGTATAGAGTACTGATACATAAATGTTTCTGATGAGCACCGATTAAACCAGGAGATCAGTAACATACCTTTATGAGACAGTGGTTATACTTTGATACTATTGACAGAATATAATTATTCCATGGCTCATAGCCTTTTTCAAGAATACTGCTGAAAAATGGAAGTTTTTCTGAGTTTGAAAGCTCAAACACAAAGTCTACCTTCAGCTCAGAAACTGTGGAAGCCTCAACTGTGTCATTTATCCAAGACAGTGATAATATGTGGCTTGTCCCTGTCAATAAATAATTAGAGAAAATAAACTTTTCACCATCTTTCATCCAGCATGATATGGTATGGGGTATGATCCGATTCTGTTCTTTGATGCTGAAAATTAAGACTATCTCTTCAGCACAATAACTACTGTGAAACTGAGGGACAATTTATTGTCTCAGCATTATTGTAATTCTAAATACACACCATGATTCAATCCTAAAGTGATTATGTTTTGATTCAACTGTGGATACACAGGGCTAGTTCTGTGTTCCTTCTTTGGGGATGATTTGGTTTAGTTTCCTATTTCTGAGAATGGATTAGGCCAGGAGCCTGAAGCAGGTTTTCCTGGTCCCAGATTTTAGTACTTTAAAAATTAAAAGCTTTGAAAGCAAACAGACATTGCTATAGAGGTAAATAAGTTCAGCAAGCAATTATGTTTTCTTCATGTAACATTCTAGGTTTTTGATTTAATAACGTTTGATAACGAGTGTTTGGCATCTTGCAAAATGTGCATTGTAGTTAATGTGTTGGTCGTAAAAATGAAGCAGGGCACAATTTGTCAGCAGTGATGATGGTTTTTTCATAATACTGTTTTATTTATATACATTGATACAAGTGGGAGAAGGAGATCAGACAGACTTCCAGTTTTAGAGGCCCTGTAAATCTCTGTATTTGAAAACAGACCCAAGGATCCATGAAGTTCAGCCATTCAGGGTTTTGTATGAGGGAAATGACTCTCGTAGCCATCAAAAGTTATGGGAGGTGAGGGGAGTGAAATTACACATTTGTTTGAGCTTAGGTGTTACTTTCTGCCTCTTTCAGTGGAAGTGAAGAAGCCCTGTCAAACGAAGACTGTGAGAACGTTTACCACTTGGTATATTCAGCACACCGGCCTGTGGCAGTAGCAGCTGGGGAATTCCTTCACAAAAAGTAAGTTTTCAGTTGCCCTGGAATAAGACCCAGGTTAGTGAGTGCTTCCTAGTAGAGGTGAGATCAAAAGGCAAAGAAGTAATAGAGTGAAATATTCCAACTTAGCAAATCTGGTATTTAGTTTAAAACAGAGACTTAGTTCAAGATGTAAATTCAAGAACTAAAGACTGAAGAAACTGAATTTACTTTTTTTATTGCTCTTGAATTCAAGTAATTTTTCCCAACTCCTCAAAGGCTAAATATACAAAGGCTGTATAAACCTCTAAAAGTCCTGCAGCGCTTGCTGGATTATTGTTGCCATAGGGCCTTATATATACATCCTTGATGGTCTGCCTGATAGACAACATTTTAAACCAGTTTATTTCAAAATTGTGAACCTGAGAGGTTTTTATGTAGTAATTATGAAGAAGTTTGCTTCTAAACTCACTGACTTGCCCTAAAATGGCGTTACACTGTGGTTACCTTTCATGCACCCACTGTGGCAGAGGAAATGAGCTGGCTTTTCCATGGCAGTGAATCACACCGCATCGAATCACTGCCTCCAGAACATTCCTATATCATAGTAATTAACCTTTTCATTCTAGGGGTTGCAGTTAAAACTCTCTTAGCAGTGATTTTATTTTTTCCCCTCATGGGTTGTGATATTCAAGTTCTTTAATATATTTATAAAGTATTTATATCAGAATCCAGGTCATATAATTTTTCATGCCAAGATACACAATAGGAGAAATTACACAGAAACAACAGTAGTCCTCTGCCAGTGTTCTAACTTCCTGTGTTTGATTAGTGTTTTAGAAGTCCATGTAAGCTTTCATTGGTGGATTTCTGGGACCCATCTTTTTGATCAGACATTATCTGTTTCAAGGAATTAATTTACGAAATTCAGTTACTTTTCCTTCATGCCATTGTCGAAGTTACAGTAGAGTTAGGTTCTTTTTAAAAATATATGCTGAAATTCCTTTCTTAATTATCGTGTGACAAAATAATTTTGCAAAATGCCTTGAAGGTAAACGAAGACATCTCTACATGTTAGTGCGCTTTGTGTAAAGACAAACCTTTATCATAATTTTCCTTTACAACAAGATACTGTGCAGTGTTCTAGAGAAGTCTCTTGAGGTAAAGAGCATTGAAATAATATTGTCCCATTCCTAACGCTCATTTTCTCTTGGGTTCTGCAAACACGTAAGAGCTGGTGCACCATTTAAATAAGGAAGAATCTTCTTGAGGCATTTGAGGTGGGATTTACCTCACCTAATTTTATACATTTAAATATCACCTTTTATGTGTAAGCCAGTCATCAGACTCTCTCTGTAGATAGCAAAGCAAAGGGAATGATACAGAGGATGACTGACTCAATCCCAGAGGGCCTGTTTTGATGTTTCAGCGCCTGTGGAAGGGCTCGTTTCTTATCTTTTAAGATAAGCAGGGAGGAAGAGATGATGTCTTTAACTAAAATAGCGCATTTGTGCATAATTCATCCTTTCCTTTTCAATGAATCATAGTAGTGAGATCAGAACAGTGTGTTTCACGTTTCTCATGGGCTTTGTGACAGCAGTTTCTTTGTAAAAGCAAGGAGCAATTTTCATACTTTTCAAAGTCGGACAATCGCTGCTGTAACTGGAATTATAGGTGCACCCGAGATCTCTTTAAGCAAGCAAATTTGAGCATTGACAGTAGTTTGGAATTAGCCATGCATCAGGGAACTCAGTGCAGACTGTACCCAAAAAACACCCCAAATAATGACTGGCAGCTTGCTTTACCCTTCATGCTGTTACTGGTACCTGAGGTTGGTTGCTTAATGGGATATCAGTTTTGTACCTTATCCCAGTCCCACAGTGGAGATAAAACATTTGTTCTCAAAGCACTGGTGGAATAAGTACTACCACCATTGTAAGACTGGTAAGTTAAAGATGCAAAACTACATAAATTATGCAAATGTATATAACTGTGCAAAATCATTCAATATAAGTATGTTTTGGAGAGCTTTTTCCTGTGAGCTTGAAGACTGAAGATAAATTCACCTCTTCAGACCCGCAGAGGTCATGCCCTCTTTCCCTTGAAATAAGTAGCTTGAGATACTTTCACTGTTTTGTGAACAAATCTACTATATTGGGAATGAATGCTCATCATATTATGCAGAAATGAGATTTGTTTTGATAAACATGAGAGCTCCTTTTGCTTATTTTTAGACTGTTCAGCAGACATGATCCCCAAGCTGAAGAAGCTCTAGCAAAGAGGAGGGGGCGAAATAGTCCAAATGGAAACCTTATTAGAATGTTGGTTCTTTTCTTTCTTGAAAGTGAGGTAAAAAATTCATTTTTAACCTTTACATGTTAAATAAAACCTGAAACTTAAATGGTGACTTATCAACATAGAGTAACAAGTTGTCCTTCTTTTCGTTTTTTTTTTCTTTTTTTTTTCATAATTTCAGAAATACTGTATGCCCTTTCCCCTAGCCTCTATTTCCTTGCCTGTTAAGCAAATTCAACTGAAAATCTTATTAATGGTTTATTTTGCTGTTGCGTGTCCCCCCTATACAGTAGTATAGTGGTCACCAGGATTCATCACTTCTTAAGAATGTAACGGGTTCTTTTTTTAGGTAAACCATGTAAGGGCGTTACCTCTGGAGTTACTCTTCATGGAGTAAAATAGTTGTAACCAGAAAGGCACAAAATTTACATAATATTTAAGTATCTTTAGAACCTCCCTTCAGTGTCTGAAGGGAGCCTACAGGAGAGCTGGAGAGGGACTCTTTGTTGGGGGGTGGAGTGATAGGACAAGGGGGAACGGTTTTAAAATGAAAGAAGGGAGATTTAGATTAGATAGTAGGAAGCCTATGGATTAGTTTTCTTGCTTTACAACACTTGAGTTAATTCACATAAAAACATTTTTTTCCCCAGTTACTGTTAATTCTGTACCCTCTGAAATGAGTAGAATTTCTGCTGCTGTTACCTGAGCGTGTAGCAACATGTATTAAAAATAAATGTCTGTCCAANGGATGGTGCCTCAACCACCTCCCTGGGCAGCCCATTCCAATACCTGATAACCCTTTCAGAAAAGAAATATTTCCTAATATCTAACCTGAACTTGCCCTGGCGTAACTTGAAGCCATTACCCCTTGTCCTATCATCTGTAACTTGGGAGAAGAGACCAACCCCCGCCTCTCTACAGCCTCCTTTCAGGTAGTTGTAGAGAGCAATAAGGTCTCCCCTCAGTCTCCTCTTCCTCAGACTGAACACCCCCAGTTCCCTCAGCCTCTCCTCATAAGATTAGTGCTCCAGACCCCTCACCAGCTTTGTTGCCCTTCTCTGGACCCGCTCCAGCACCTCAATGTCTTTCTTGTGGTAGGGGGCCCAATTAATACAACTCTCTCTTCATGTCATGTCCAACCACCTCCTCTCCTTTTTATAGTCCAATAAGAAAGCAAGGAAAGGTAGGTTTATGTCTTCTAGGTCAAAACTCAAGAGAGATTTTTCCCAAGCAAGCTGTTCTATGGAAAAGAAGTTCAATTTGGTTTTATTCCATGTTCCATTCAAGCATAGCCCCACTGTTGTACATTTGTATCGTTCAGTTGTAAGAAGACCTTCCAGAGTTAGTTTCTTGAATTTGCTTTCCAACTAACATAAGAGTAGTGCCCAGAACACTCCCAGTGGCCAGAGTTGTGAAAGTTGAGGAACTGCTGCTTGTACCAGAACGCTGTGCTGATGGTGGCTTTGGATTTTCCAGTTGCATGAGCATGCAGCCTACCTGGTGGACAGTTTGTGGGAGAGCTCTCAAGAACTGTTGAAAGACTGGGAATGTATGACTGAATTGCTCTTGGAGGAGCCAGTCCAAGGAGAAGAAGGTATTTGTTTAACCTTTCATTGATATTTCACAGTGGTGTTAATTATTCTTCAAAAAGATATTTCGCTGTGGGTGATAGAGGTATTTATGCTGTGGTTTGTTTACAAAGAAGATTTTAGTTGAATCCATTTTTAGTGCACTTTGCTTCCAAAGCAGAGGTTTTGTGCTCTTATCTTTCATCTTGTCTAGCCTTCTATACTATGATTCCCTAAATTGAAGGCTAGAACGAGTTCTTGTCTGAATGTTTAAGTAACTAGTGTATACAGGAATTCTATTCCCTATGTTGTACAACTGCATTCACAGATTTGTCATCTTTAAGATGTCCTGCAGACACATCGGAGCTGATGGTACTTGTTCTTTTCTCTCTGCAGCAATGTCTGACCGGCAGGAGAGCGCTCTGATTGAGCTGATGGTGTGTACGATCAGACAAGCTGCTGAAGCACATCCTCCAGTGGGCAGAGGCACTGGCAAGAGAGTAAGTGGTGCTGCCAGAGGTAGCTTGGACCTGTGTCTGTTACTGTAGTAACCTGAGATAGTTGTCTGCAAAACCACATTTTGATACTTCTAAATTAGATTTTTATAACTGGTGTTTCCTGTTTCATTTGAAAATTTCTGAAGAAAAAGAGTAGAAATTCTGTTTCTCGACATGTTCAGAGTTTTGTTTGTTTTGGTTTCATATTGCCAAGTTAAATAATATAAATTTACAGCATGAAATTTATTTTTTTCAATTCTTTTTATCATAATACAATATATCCACATCTACAGCCGTTAAGTTGTATCTAGATTAGAATTGAAAGTGTAGAGCTCATGAACAGAACAAGATGACCTCGTACTGCTTTCCATAAAGAGGAACATGCTGCTAATATGGATGTAAAATTTGCAGAAAAATCCAATAGTATCTTCCTCATGGGATAGTTAAGCCTTGGAACAGAAGCTGGGAGTTTGTAGTTTCCACCCTTGGTAGACAAAGCCCTGCGCATCCCAGTCTGGCCCCGGAGCTGGCTCTGTTTTGAACAGGAGGGGTGAGACTGGGACCAACCTGGGACACATCTGGGGTTATACATATCCATCCTCTTTGGCCTCTATCACTGAATGCCCTAAGAGTTTACGAAATTGACATTCTGGCTATTTTGCAGTCTAGCTGCCCCCTAAATTTATTTTACAGGGACTGTTTGGGGATCAGTGGAAGTCCATTCCTAGGGCTGGGCGTGCACCTCTAAGCGTTTCAGTGTAAGCCACAAGGTCAGGGTGACCCACACACTTTCAGCTGTGTTGTTCAGGAATTCCAAGAGTCTCAGCTTCCCAGACATACTCCCTGAGTTTGGGTAATACCCTTCTTTTTGAGGTTAGACTAAAATGAAATAAACTGTGAACGTTTGGTATTTCTGTTAGGTTCCATTCTGAGTAATCCTAACTAGTGTATTAAAGAAAGCCACAGACTTAATGAAGGTGAAATCTGGAGATAGACTCAGCATTCTTTATTGCTAAACTAAATGCAGTTACTTAGCTTCTTAATTTTTACGAGCCAAAAGCAGATTGGCCTCATGTCCAGAAACAGCACCCCAGGAAAAGCTCCAAGGAACCGTCAATGTAAAGATGCTTTATGTACCTTAATTTATAAAGTATATTGTCAGAAATTCCTAATTTATTAAAACATTTCAGGGGTGAGAGGGGAGTCTATGAAAGCACTTACTCAAATTTACACAAGCAGTTATTTTCCTGATTTACCAAAGCTGTATTGTAAGCACAACTTAACTGGGTTTTTTTGTCTCTAGCTGCAAAGATTCTAGCAGACAAAGCAAACTTTAAATTTAACAAAAAAATCATGTTTGTATTTTCTGTTTGGAGCACCAAATGATGTCACTGTTAGCTCTCTGGGTGTTTTTCTGTCTCGAGAGATCTACAGTTCAGTTTACTTATGTTCACCAAATTGCTTAATCTTAGATTTTCAATACCTGTATTTGTTCAAAACTAAAGAAACACTTCAGTAAAATGCATTTCACCTTCTGAAGGGTGGTGGAGAGAGCCTTGAGATCATGCTAGGCACCCAGAACAGCAACATTTGGTCACCAGAACACAGAATCACAGAATTGTTACAGTTGGAAAGGACCTGTGAGATCACCAAGTTGAACCACACACAAAAACCCAACCTGCTTCCTACAGTCTCGGCCACTACAGCATGCCCTGAAGTGCCACATCTACACGCTTCTTAAATACCTCCAGGGATGGTGACTCCACCACCTCCNGCCACGCTGTTCCTGATCCAGGCCAGGATGCTGCTAGCATTCTCGCCACCTGGGCACCCTGCTGGCTCATGTTCAGCCGGCTGTCCACCAACACCCTGAGGTCCTTTTCTGCTGTGCAGCTTGCCAGCCACTCTGCCCCAAGCCTATAGCATTGCCTGGGGTTGTTGTGACCAAAATGCAGGACATATTGAACCTCATTCCATTGGCCTTGGCCCATAGATCCAACCTCTCCAGGTCTCTCTGTAGAGCTTTCCTACCCTCAAGCAGATGACCACTCCCACCTAGTTTGATGTTATCTGCAAACTGACTGAGGTTGCACTCAATCCCCTCATCCAGATCATCAATAAAGATATTAAACAAGACTGGCCCCAGAACTGAGCCCTGAGAGGCACCACTGGGTTGCCAGGGGGTGGGAGCCTGACTGTGTTGGTGTTGCCTCTGAGGAGCTGGCAGCTTTTCCTGGTGCATGTACCCAGGTGCAGGAATTGCAGCTGCTGCTGTGTGTATGCAGCCATCTGCCGCGTACCCTGGTTACGAATCTGTTCCCCTTCACTCCGTGGTTGTTTCAGATTCTTGCTGACACAGCAGGATACCTGTCAGCCGAGCACATGTTCTGTTTCCAGCTGTTCCTCCTCACTCACAGAGAGACATGGGTGTGACATTCAGCTTTTGCTTCTTTTCAGTGAGATCATGAGTTGTGGGATGTTAACTGCAGGGATCTCTGACTTACCAGGAGAGGTTGGTCGCATTCTCATGATCTCGCTAGCATATTCTCTGAGTTGAGATGGGAGCAGATCTAATTACGAACTCACCTTCTTGTGAAATAGTTTCTTCTCTCACTTTAGCTTGTAACTCTTATTGTGCAGTCTGGCAGCTTTGCTATGTATAAATCATTAGCTAATGTATTTTACTATCATTAGTTGTTTTCAAAGGTATTCTCTCTTTTTCTGAAGGCAGGAAGCGAGATCTAAGCTTTTATGAAGCATGCTGTTTTGATTACAGTCTCTCTGTTCACTGTTTCAAGGTGGTTTTTGCTATAACAGCATTAGTAGCTTCAGTAGATCTGTCACTGAAATTTGTAAATGAGTTCCGTGAACTCGGATCTATGTTCTCACTGAGAATTACATTGCAATATGGAGATGGGGCCATGAATCTGCTAATGAAAATCACTGTTACATTGTGGTTTGGTTTTGGTTTTCTTACTTATACTTCAGTTAACCCTGAGGTCTTAAATTAACATTTTGTTTAATGTGTGAAAGCCAGACCTCAATTCACTTGGAAGCAATAGCAAAACTTCCACTGACTTAGGTTATATTTGAATTTCAATTCTAAAAAAATGTTGATGTGTTGAGATAATGTCATGCTAGATGATGTGATATTTTCCTTTTCAGTCATGGCTTCCTAGGACACGTGGTCCTCCCATTTGTCCAAATGTGTTTGGGTTTTTTATTCCCTCTTATTTTGATTTATTAAAAACACACCTGCATGGGATTTTGTTTGTAATACGAACCTTAGAAAAATTAATGAATGCTATACGCAGAAATTATATTTACTTGAAGTTTTTTGATCACTTGCAGGTCTTGACAGCAAAAGAAAGAAAAACTCAGATAGATGACAGAAATAAATTGACTGAGCATTTCATTATTGCACTTCCTATGTTGCTGTCAAAGGTATGCTTTTCAACAAAATAAGTCTCTCACTGGTATTTACAACTGCCTTTAAACTTTTTCATTGTGTACTTGCAGATATTTGTTTTCATTCGCTATTTTTTAATTTTGTTTCAATGATGTTCTAGTATTCTGCTGATGCCGAGAAGGTTGCAAATCTCCTGCAAATCCCTCAGTATTTTGATCTGGAAATCTACAGCACAGGCAGGATGGAAAAGGTATAGTCCATCAGGCAAGAAATCTGGTTGCTTTTAAGTAGCCGATTGCTGTTCTACTCCCACAGTACTGTGCCTGCATTTGGCATATTCATAATCTAGCCTTGATTTTGGTGTATTCTTCGGATGGCTTTGTCTTTGAATTTCATTGTTCGGGTTAAGGTAAAAGCTGAACTTCTTTTCTGCTCCACAGCATCTGGATGCCTTACTCAAACAGATTAAGTTTGTTGTGGAAAAACATGTGGAATCGGATGTTCTTGAAGCCTGTAGCAAAACCTACAGCATACTCTGTAGTGAAGAATATACAATCCAGAACAGAGTTGACATAGCCCACAGCCAGCTGATTGATGAATTTGTGGATAGATTCAACCATTCCGTAGAGGATCTGCTGCAGGAGGTTTGTTTTCTTAAAAGGAATTTAATTAGATTGCCTAAATATGCTATGATAAACTGCTGAAAAACATTCTTACTAGATCATGGATTTATCTCACTGAAGACATAGTAAAGCAGCAACTTCTTCATAATTATTTGGAGCTATTTCTCTGTGTAGAAAATCCCTTGTGCTAGCCATTAAGCCCACAAAACATTGAAGCTGTAAAACAAAGGCTATGGGACAATCCTGCTTCTGAAAACTTAGTCTAGTATTTAAGCAGTCTACATGAGAAATTAAATGGATGAATTGGTGAAAGCTGATGAAAAATGCAGAGAAAGGTGCATTTACGTTAATGCATGTGGTGATTCCAGTATTCCCAAATGGATGTGCTGGCAGCAGAATCAAGATTGGATTATGTCTTGAATGGAAGAGAGGATTTAGTAAAATATTTATAATGGTGTATTGAAAGAGCTCTGGAAAGAATGAAATTAAAGATACAGGTCTGAAACCTGGAGGTACCTGGGATTTACTTGTAAGAATTTATTCTTCAAAATGCATAAGACAGAATACAAACCTTACTCTTTTTTTTTTTTTTTGCTTTACATCAATTTAACTTTGTGTAGCACTAGTTAATTTGTTGTAATTCTCATGCTTTTTAAATATAACTTAAGGGCTGCATAAATCTTTTTCTTCACTTCTAGTCATGCACTGCACTGTGGAAGATTTAATTTTTTATATGCACTTATAGAAAGTTAATCTACAGTCTCTATTGTAGAATTGCATATTAAAGAAAATGAGCTTTCTCTCTGACTTTTAGTAACGTGCCCTATACAGGCATTGTGTATATTGCACCTTGTCACACTTCAGAGTAAATAACAATTTTTCTGTTGTTGTAGAAATGTAGATGAATAAAAAAGGCAATGAGTGCAGTATGCAAGCACCCCACAACCCAGAGGAGTTAGTGCCACACTGTACATTCCTTAATAGAATACGTTTACCTTGCTGCCTACCTACCTGCTGGTTTATATATACTTTCTCAGAAACTCCTGAGCAGAACCTGAAAAGACATTCCAGAATTGGTGCTACATCTCTGCCATCTGTGTGTGGGAAGGGAATCCTTTCAGCTGTTGCCACGCAACTTTGTCTTAGCCATCTCTTTTAATAACTGTGGATTTTTGCAGTTCATCACCTCTGGCCACTAGGACACAAAAGTTTGAGATAAAAATCTTGGGCAATCTGTTGCTGACTTGGGTAGCGAAAAGGGTTGGAGTTGGACTGCCGGCACAAAGATCAGCTTCAGGACCAGCCAGGTTCTCTACACCAGATGCCCAGCAAATGAACACATTGAATAGTGGCCTTTGCTCTTTCCCTTGGTACCCACTGGCAGAAGTTTAGGTCTGATGAAGTCCTCCCTCTCTGGACATCCAGCACCAAGGTTCAGACTGGCTCTGTGTGCAGGGACAAATCTCTTGTGTTATTTCTTCAAACCTGGCTCCTGGAGTTTGTGATTCCACAGCCAAGCTCAGATCAGCAAAAAGCATCTTGTTCCCACCGACTTGCCTCAAGATGGATGGAAAGTGCCTATGGGTTTTTCAAGAATAAGACCAAGAAGCAAGAGGAATCCCAGTTCTTTGACACTGACTTGCCATTTCTTTTATACTATCTTGTTGTAAGACATTATTTTTCTCATAGTTTTGGAACTTCTCCAAAGCAAATGCCATGCTTGTTCTCTCTGGAGATAGTGTAAGAACCAGCATAACAAAAAGAAATTAGGTCTGTCTGAGAACATGCAGCTTTTTTGGAAGAGCCCCCTTGAAGCCTCCACGCTGTTCTGCTGTACTGATGTTATCCACGGATCCATTCAGGGATTCAGAGGTGGCATTCTGTTCCCTGGATAGTTTCACCCCAGGAAATATCCACTCAACATTTAATTAGTATTGCTGAGACACCCATGGATAATTTTTTCAACCATAATCCCAAACTCTGTTAGCAAATACAGGAACTCTCCTGTATTTGATCTCTCCTGCTGTGCAGCACCTGCTCTTTCTCTGAGTTACCCATTCTCCTCCACACAGTAGCTTTGAAGAGGAGTTGACACAAGAACTTCTTGTCCTAGAGACAAGAGACCCCTGGTCCTGTCTGCTCCTTTCCTGTCATCCATGTACCCTCTGGAAGGTAGCAGAAGTCCTGTTAGTGTTGTGTTTGGTTTACTATAGCATCAGGCCTCTTGCTCTTGGATTCTCTGATCTGTGGAGACCCAGTGCTGTCCTTCCCTTTGCTGCCTTGCAGTCCCTCACTGCGTATTTGCAGAAGCCCTGCTTAGGGAGTTCCCTTCCACAGGTGGTGTGGTCTCTGGGCCTCAAAGAACCACTTTCCAATGCTACCAGATGACAGGAGATTGGAAATCTACCCCTCTTCCACCCCCAGCCCATGTTCCAGATAAGTTCTGCCAGCAAAGCATTTTGGTCCAGCTCTTTTGGACTGAGGATACAGGAATGGTGAGAGAGTTCAGAAAAACCTCTCTGTGTTTTAGCTGCACTCTACAGAGTTTGGGGTCTGCATCCTGTCCTCTCCTTCTCTTGGAAGGTGCTTCCAACCTCAACTTTTACCCAAGGGGAATCAGGTGAGAGCAATAAGATGCCGGGATTCTGAATCAACTTCCCACCAGTCTTCTCAGGGGAAATGAACTGGGGGAGAAAAACTTTTTTCCTCCAGTTTTCCTTTATTCCTAACTGCTGTTGAATCAGGAAATCAGTAACTACTTGTTCCCGCTGTTTCCGTTTGCTTCTCTTAATGCAGTGCCCTGGTGCCTGAACAACCCGAAGGATGCACTGGAACTACTGGACAGAGAATAAAGGCTGGGCTCATGAAGGAACATGGGCCAGCGACACCAAAATACTTCTCATGTGTCCCCTTCCTTCACCCCGCTTGGGAAAGAGTAGAGAAATACAAGCAGGGGGCTTGTGGCCTCTGTGTATGTTCATTTGCATGGGAGAGGGGTGAGGACAGGATCTCAGAGAAAGGCTGTGTCTGAAAGTCATGTGAGAAATGAAGAACTGAGAGGTTCATATCCCTTTAAGGAAAAAAGGGAATGCAGAGGTCGGATGTGTGACATGGAGAAAGATGTGGAGACAAAACCAAGAGAAAAGTAGGAGAAAGCAAGGATTTAAAGTTTTGGCCATTGACTGGATGATAGCTGGTAGAAAAATTAAGTTTAATGTATCTATTTCATCATTTTAAAGAGATGTTAAGTTAAAAAATATGCATACTTGTAACCCAAGCAAGTATCCTACTGTTTTATGGCTTCCCATTCAGTTTGTAATGAGAGAATCATTGAGCAACAATTGCATCTCAATGCAGGAAAATATATTAATTGTTGGGCTTTTAGATGGAAAAAAAATGATAAAAATGAAATAGAGGAGAATTGTTGTAAGTGGATTTCCTGTTTCAGAGAAATTTGAAAGTACCTTATTTCCACTTGTTTCACTAAGAGAATTTGCTGTTTGGTTTGCATAAATCTGAGGATAACGCTATTTTAAAATGCCAGAAAGAAAAAATTAAATTTAAGTTAAATATTTTGATTGGTTATACAGTATTTATTTTTGGACTGTGGTTTCCCCATGTTTTTAAAATCTAAATTTAAAAACAAAGCAAACAAAAAAAAAACAAACCCCCTAAACCAAAACAAAAAACTTCCATCTACTCCTGAATGTACATCAATCTGTGCACATAGTTATTTAAATACTGCTGTCCTGGAACCTAGATAAAAGTCATTGGAAAATTTTGAGTCAGTTTTTTGGTGTCAGCATAAACCCTCCAAGAAATGCACTCCTTCCTGGGCAGTGCTGTACTCTGATGACTTCCTTAACTCTCTTAATGGATTTCCTTTCACTTCCAGGGGGAAGAAGCTGATGATGATGACATTTACAATGTGCTCTCCACACTGAAGAGGTTGACCTCATTTCACAAGTAGGTGGTGTTTTTTCCCCTCAGGTGTTGATGTTACAATTTTGGTCAGTATCCCTTAGAATCCCAGAATGGTTAGAATTCAAAGGGACATTAAAGATGATTGAGTTACAACACCTCTGCCATGGGCAGGGACATCTCCCACCACACCAGGTTGCTCAAAGCCCCATCCAGCCTGGCCTTGAACCCCTCCAGGGATGGGGCAGCCACAGCTTCTCTGGCCAACCTGTTCCAGTGCCTCACCACCCTCACAGCAAATAGTTTCTTCCTACTTTCTCCTTCACTGAGCGTGAGCCAGGTCAGGGGAAGGAGGCTCCAGCTGCTCAGTTGGACCTACAGCCACTCTCAGGTTGTAGAGCAACCTGGAAAATGTCTCTTGAACCTCGCACAAAGACCTCGTCTTCCCCTCCTGCCTGCTGTAGGGGGTGATTGCTTTTGGTCAGCATGTAAGGAAGCCTCATACGCAGATGGCCGAGAGCCACAAATCATTTCTTCTTCATCACAAGGTGTGAGAGGATCTTGTTTCTGCCACCCCTTTTATGCATATTGGCTTTAGTGATTTAATTTCTCTTTTCTTTCTGCACTTAGTCTTCACTTATCCCGAATTATGCATTGGATCAGTTTATGACATGGTTCTGAAACATCTAGTCTTTGTTTCCTTTCAACAAGAGTCCCACAGAGATCGTTAAATCATTACTAATTTCTGTAGTGCAGTGGGCTGACACGTGCAAATAAGGTCTTCAGTCTCCCTGGTAACAGGCTGGAGCCACTTCTGCCTTTCCTGAGGACTGGTGAAAGCTGCAGCTCACATCTAAGAAAGAAGCACAAATCATACAGCTTTTCTGAGGGTCTCCCATATATATTTTTCTTTTAGAATTCCAAATCTCTAGGGAGTTATTTCAGCATATAAAGAAAACTTCGTACAATAACACACAAATCAGGTCTGGGGAAAGCTACCTCCACCTTCAAAAAATAGAAAAAAGAATCAAAGCTAAAGAGCTGAAGAGCAGCTGTGTATCATTTCTCAGCTGGTTTGTTATTTATGATTATAGTTCAGTGGGAATTTCTAATTAATATCTGCTTGCATGTAAATAAGTAATGAAATCTTTTCTTTCATTACTCTTCTGAATGTCTGATGTGATCTCTTTGTGAAAGGAAACAATCACGTCATCCAAGACAGGATTTTTGCTGAGCCTTTAGCTATGAGATTAGGATATTAATTCCAAACTCAAATTGAGCATTTTCATATCAAATTGATGATGATATTCTCTGATACTGTCATTGACTGTCATCAACTGGGGAACCAAAAGAAATTAACTCAATGGAAGAAGTGGAAATTGAGGCTAACAATTGGTACCTCTCAGATCTTCGAAAAGTGCACTGATCAAGTAGTTGCTGTGGCTTCAAAAATAAACAAGTCCCTCTTCTTCCAATTGAGAGAAACTTCACTGTCCCTTATCTGGGCTTGTGTTTCCTTGCTAGGTGCTGCTTCTTCATATTTTAGGAAAAGAAGCCAAACAAGGTGGGAAAAAGAATGGTAGAGGATTATCAGAAAAGTCTTCCAGACCAAAAAACTTCTATACTGAGATTTCCCAAGGCTGAGCTAATCCTCTTTCTGAGAGGGTCGTGGCAGCAAAGGGTTTATGGCACACTGTTAATTCACATCGTTTCATCAAGTAAGGGTATCAGTATCCAAACAAATGAAATTTATTATTACGGTGTTTCCTTCCAATTTCTCAGAATATAGTGATAGGTTTTCTTGAGGTCTTCTGCATAGAACACCTGGAGTATATTCTTTGGCTATTTTTTTATTTATTTTTTTTTTATTTCAGGGTCCACTGGTATGTATAGTATTTTTTTCTGTTCTTAAGTACACAAAGACAATTTTTGTGTAATGACTCCAGCCCAGTTCAGCCGCGCTTTCACACAGTATCACTTCAGTGCTGTTACAGTTTGTATACTGCAAATAACAGCGTTTCTGATATAATTATATATTAAATGTATGTAGTGGCTCTTCAGGTATGCATCGTGTTTTTGTCAGCGTGAGCACAATCAGCACTTCACAGACAAGTGCCTTCATGGTCAGACCAAGAGATTTTGAAACCCTGTAATAGAAACCCTTTGCTTAACCCTTTCTCCAGTAGCTGGCCGGTACATTCTTCAGACTGAGTTACTGAGGAGTTTGTTACATCCAGAAGAAGTAGAAATGCTGAGAAATGAAAGCTTGGTAGAGAAAGGAGACTGCATCTAGCATAGCTGTTCAAAACCCCAAGGTACAGCCTCTTTCTCTTTGTGCTGCTTTCTTTAAAAAGAGAAGCAGTTTTGTGGATGGAGAGATCACCTCTTCAACAAGGAAGTTTTCTAAGCTGCTTCTTAGCATGCTTTCAGAAACAGTATGGAAATGGTGCCTTTACGTCATCTGGCTATTTTCTGGCCGATGTGCCCCAGCGGACAGTGCTGTTTATAAGAATGAGAAGAAACCTTTGATGAAATGTTTGGCCTTGTTTTCTGTAATCCGTGAAGACTCTCATATGGAAGGACTAAGGGAAAATTCCCTGGTGTGAATTTTCATTCTAGGAGACTCTATGTCAACCAGAGCCTCTGTGGAGAATTGTGTTGTGTCCAAGCTACCTTTGTAACTATGGCTTTGAGTACTAAGTAGTTGAAAAAGAGACAGAGGTGTATCAGAATAGGCCTAAATTTAATGTGGAGGCTCTTCTTTAAGGCAGTTTATGCTGAAAAGCCCTATGCAACTTCCACATAGTTAGAATGTTTCTGCTTTGGAAGCTGCAAAACTCTTCCCAAGATCAGGCTCAGAGCATAGAGCTGTGGTGCTACCCACTGTCAGGGCAGGGAGGGCATGTCCCCTCCAACTGCTGCCTGACAGAGGCCTCTGAAAGTAAAAGGCAGAAATGAGACCGTTTTCCCTTCCCTATTCTCTGTAGGATAATCTATGCTGATATGTGCCTCTGCACACTGAGATTTCACTGCTTTAATTACAGTGCCGTAATTAAGGAGGTACAACTCTGCCTTGCTAGCAGCCCTGTGATTTGCTGAAGCAGCATCTATGGGCTTAATATCACCGTCAGAGGCAGTTCTCTGACAGCCTGTAATTTAGCTATGAAACACTTTATTTTCATCCTTTGAAGACCATCCAGAATGTAAGGCAGGGGGAGTATTTTCACATTTTTGTTTCCTTTTTTAAGTTTTCCATTTGTTCTGTTCATGAACGTGAATTAGAAATCAAGATGCACCTTGGCTTAATGACACCACCACTTGTTCTCAGCACAAGGGCATTAATTATTATGTTTTCTGTGAAACTTTTATCACTGAGGTTTTCCAGGACTAATGCACTCCAGACATTTCATCCTGGGGGTTTCAGCAGGATCTAGGCATTCCCTGTCTTGAGTTCAACCTCTGTCCATTCCAGAACCAGAAAATTATTCTTCCTTGGCTGAGCAGGGCGGTTAATTATTTAAACAAAGTCAGGCAGCTCTGAAGCAGGACAGTCACAGAAGGGTGGGAAAAGTGAGCGTGTCTTGGAGATGAAGATTCTGGGATGAAAGGTAACCAGATGTGAGACACGACTTTCTCATTGAGACTTTCCAATTCAGTCTGAGTATCCCTTCTTCCAGGTGAATATTTTAATTGCCAAGTTTCTGATTATTCTAAGGTGGCTTGGTTCTTTTATCTCAGCTTCGTTTCACTGCAGAAAAAGTTGCTAAACCTAATTACTATTTTTTGTGAGAGAGAATTTTTGTCTTCAGACAACTCAGTGTTTTATAATTTCTTCTGTATTTCTCAGTTTTGTATTTTAAAAAAGCTGTATCAAAAGATGTTGATGTCTGTAAGGCTGTAGGATGCAGGTTGCTAATCTCATTTATGTTCCCCTTGCTGGCAAATCAGTTTGGTACAACTGAAATGTGAAACAGTAACAGGGGGGTGGCAGCCACTGTCTCTGTCTCACATACCCATATATTGTGCTGTCCTGCTTTAGGTATTTCAGGGTGTTTAGTGGTAATGAGTATTATTTTTCTCCAAATGATACCACAGAGAAATATGTAGCTTTATTTTGCTTCAAGCTGTTTTTCATTCAGTATATATTGCTAGAGTTTGTCCACAGTTCCTGCTGCAGCACCAGGGAAGTGCCTCTGGAGTTCCATCAATGTTTAGAACTAGAGAGGAAAGACAATTTAGAGGCAACGCTGAGAGAAGGAGCTCACAGATATGCTTAAGTAATCCTTAAAGATGTATGGTGTGCAGGGATTTTCTCTCCTCCCTCCAAAAAAGCCTCAATTTTCCTCAACTATCAGAAGGCCAAACTTGTGATTTTAGCCTGGTGTAAACTGATTGTGCAGCTGCCAGGTCAGGCCATGCTCTCAAGGTGAGTTTTGAGGAGCTTGACTAACGTCTCTGTATTACCTCTCGTTCCAGTGCCCATGATCTTACAAAATGGGATCTGTTCAGTAACTGCTACAGATTGCTAAGAACTGGAATTGAACACGGAGCTATGCCGGAACAGGTACAGTTAGCAACACCTGCACGGTGTCATTTGGAGAGTCTAGTCATAGAGAAATTAAAAAGATTTATGAACTAGATTTCAGTTATTTAGAAAAAACATGTTTTTTTAATTAAATGTGCTGAAATGTATATTGTAGTGAAGCACTGTCCAGGAGGTGAAAAATCATGGATTCTGTGACTTCTGAGCTACTTGTCTCACCTTGCTCCTCTGTAAAGTAAAGAATAACTAGTGTTCCTGGCTGTGAAAAAGCAATGCATGGATCGTGATGTTTATGCAGAAACCCAGCATTTGCAATCGTTGTTTGCAATTAGAATTATCACAAAGGATTATTGTGCTGACTGAAGGTTAAATAGAAACTTATGAAAACCAGGAGATGAGCATTTAGCAGGGATGCTGGCCAGCCTTCCCAGGGGAGTTCTTTCAGTGTACTTGTCCTGGACTTCTTTGTTTCCTCCTGGTTGAGTTTTAGTGTCTCATGCATGAGCGCAAGGAACATTTCAGGTTCTCCCAGGATTCCAGTTTAAACTGCAGACTGCCTACTCCAGCATTTCAGCACATTTTAAGTTCTAGTTTGACTCCCATTAAAAGCCGGTTGTTAATTGTAACTAAATTCCATTTTTGGGGAAAAAAAAAAGTTTTATGAGATTCTATGAAAATATTTTCTGGAAAGGACTGTATGGAGGACATGTTGCCACATGCCATGTGAAAGTCATGGCTTTAAGCTGTGGCACCTTCTGCTGCTTCATGCTGGAATTGTGCTCCCTGGAGGGAAGGTGCCAGCAGATAAAAACTGTCTGTGCAACTACTGGCCATCTTCAGTATCTGGGTTTGACAACGATACGGCTCCCCAAATACTTCTGTAAGATCTCAGGAAAATAGTTCTGAAATCTGAACTTTCCTCAGTATTTCTTCTCCTAGTCTGCTGGAAAGAGTTCACTGAAAAAGAATGGTTTGGTCTTTAGTGATATCTTTGAAAAAAGTCTTTTCTGAAGTGATTAGAACTGTTACAAACCTAATTTATTCTGCACGGAACCACAAACTGTTGGAAGCATCTTCTAGCCAAAAAGATTTTGAAATTTTTAGCACCTAGTATAGATTGGACATTTTAAAAAGACACCATGGATGCTTTTATGGGCACCGTAAGTATCAACCTGGTCTTCTCCATGAGAAAATTTGTATTTTCTTCCTTTATCTAGAAGTTAGGCTATGTCTTCTTTTGATAGTGGAGCAAACTTCTGACTGTTGTACTAGTGAAGTCAGATTTAGAGGTATTTGAACAGATGCTTTTGAACAGAGATATGTAGATGTTGAGTTGTCCTTGTATCATACTGTGACGTCACCTCTTGCTATATTTAATACACATTTTATTTTCTGTTTCCCAGCATTTACACAGTATTTTTTCCCTGTAGTAGGTTGGTTTCTAATTGCACCAAACTAAGGAAAAGTGTAATATCCTTGAAAACAAAAAGCACTACCTAAAATCAGCTCCTGTTTCTTCTCCCCAAAATGTATTGTAAATTCTATGTACACTTTACTGATAGTCTTGATGTTTCTAATGTGCTGGGGTTCCTTGTGTTCTCTCTGTTACAGATAGTAGTTCAGGCCCTGCAGTGTTCCCATTACTCTATTCTCTGGCAGCTGGTAAAGATTACCGAAGGCTCCCCTTGCAAAGTAAGTGGGCTTTTGGTCACACAGATTGTGCTGAGGAAGTACAAAAAGGCATTAGACCTGGTTCGCTCTAACTCCACCCACTGTAGCTTTATTTTATGTAATTGTGAAACAGATATGAATTGTTGGTGTTTTGATTTATTCAGTATTTCAGGATCTGTTTAACATCATGCATGTGTCTAAATAAGCCATATGAACAGCAGGAACTTGTTTTTATCAGAATTTTATTCCTGCTGATCTTTATATTTTTATTTATATTGGTGAAGATACTTAATGCACCTTATTGTGAGGACATCAGTGTGCATGAATGGGTAAGTGACGTTGACAACACTTGCCTAACAGTTGTAAGCAATACCATGCATCTGCACCCCACAGACAGCTTAATATTTCTCTGTATTTACCTTACTTACCTTGCATCTTTTCTGTTGCTGAAGATAAACATATGGTTACCAGCAGTGATGATTCACGGAACCACAGAATGCTATGGGGTTGGAAGGGCCCTCTGGAGGTCATCTAGTCCAACCCTCTGCTAGAGCAGGTCCGCCTAGAGCAGGTTGCACAACAATGTGTCCAGGTGGGGTTTGAATGCCTCCAGAGACAAGCTCCACCACCTCTCTGGGCAGCCTCTTCCAGAGCTCTGCCACCCTCAAAGTGAAGAAGTTCCTCCTCATGTTTAGATGGAGCTTCGTGTGCTCCAGTTTGTGCCCATTTCATTTTGTCTTGTTGGTGGGGACCACTGAAAAAACCTGACCCCATCCTTCTGACACACAACTTATAAGTATAGGTGTTGACTAGATCCCCCCTCAGTCTTCTCTTCTCCAAACTCAAAAGACCCAGGTCCCTCAACCTTTCCTCATCAGAGAGATGCTCCAGGCCCCTCATCATCTTTGTAGCCCTCTGCTGTACCCTCTCCAGCAATTGCCTGTCCTTCTTGAACTGAGGAGCCCAGAACTGGACCAAGTTGGGGCCTCCCCAGGGCAGAGCAGAGGGGGAGAATGACTGACATCCACCTACTGGTCACACTCTTCCTGATGCCCCCCAGGATGCCATTGGCCTTCTTGGCCACAAGGACGCATTTCTGGTTCATGGTCATTCTGTTGTCCCTTGGGACTCCCAGGTGTTTTTCCTCAGAGCTGCTCTCCAGCAGGTCACCCCCAACTTGTCCTGGTGCAGGTGGTTATTCCCCCTCAAGTGCAGTACCCAACACTTGCCCTGGTTGAATTTCATCAGGTTCCTCTCTGCCCAGCTCTCCAGCCTGTCCAGGTATCAACTGCACACAAGTATAATGTAGTAAGGACAATGTTAAATGTAACTTGTTATACTCAGCTTTCCCAGGACCTTTCCTTAGCTCCTTTCACAGTCAGATGCCAACATCCTGTCTCTTCAGGGCTTTTCCATCAAATTAAACTGGTGTGAAAGCTATGGTAGTTCCCCATCAGCATCAAAAGGAAAAAGATGCTTTACTACTACTAAAATAAGCCTTTTATGCATGTAAAAATGATAAAAATACATTGTAAATTCTCTGAGTTGTTTTGAAGACAGATATATATTGACATGTAAAAATAGCCACTAGAAAAAAAGAATAATTGATATGGTGGTTGGACTAGATGATCTCCAGAGGTCCCTTCCAACCATGTATCACTCTGGGACTCCCCATGTATGTGCTCTTTGCTATTGGTTCTTACTTTCTCTCGAAGACACTCAACAGCTCTCTCCTCCTACTTGCTGGGCCCCTTGAGCAGCAACGCCCACTCTTGCCTTGCTCTGAGTACAAACACCAAGACACAGAGCATTTGGTAAGATTCTTACCTCCCTTCACTGCATTTCTCCATGTTTTGGAACTAAATATAGTAAATTGCTGCTTTAGAATAGAGGTAGTGCTGAGCAATTGCTGGAAAAAAGTTTTATGCTTTCTCATTTGTTAACAGCAAAAGAAATGTACCTTCCATGCACTACAATGACAAACATACACAGCATCTATCCACATAGGACTTACTCAGAAGCTTTGCTTTTTGGTGTCCAGGTATTAATGTGGACTGTTGTTTGCAATATTACCATGATGATCCAGTCAAACTGAAAGATACCTTTATTTATTGCACTGTCTGGGGTTTCCTTATGGACAAGCTTAGTAGTAGGCTTTGCCTACTTTTTCAACACAGGATACATTTATCATAGAATCATGGAATGGTTAGAGTTGGAAGGGACCTTAAAGATCATCCAGTTCCAACCCCCCTGCCATGGGCAGGGACACCTCCCACCACACCAGGTTTCTCAAAGCCCCATCCAGACTGGCCTTGAACCCTTCCAGGAATGGGGCAGCCACAGCTTCTCTGGGCAACCTGGGCCAGGGTCTCACCACCCTCTAAAATAAATCTCCCCTCTTCCAATTAAAAACCACCAGCCCTTGTCCTGTCACTCCACCCCCTGACAAAGAGTCCCTCTCTGGCTCTCCTGGAGCTCCCTTCAGATACTGGAAGGCTAATTCGCATTAGTCATAAGGTAGTTCATAGGAATGGAAAGAACTATGAAAGCTCCATTGAGAATCACCATTCGAAATACAAGTTGATTCTGCCTCTGGAATCCCCAGTGAAAATCATATTTACTCTAACCTGTTATTAACATATTGTTTGGGGTTTCACCCTGCCCCCTTCAAAAACGATGAGTGTTCTCTGCGTGGTTAGTTCCAGAGAAGCACAGTGTTAATATCCTTTAGCTCTGCACACCAGCCCCGTAATCTCAGCTCTGCTCACAGTGCCAACGGGGTAAAGAGAAACCCACAAACCTGATGTGCTTGTAGCTTTTCATTCCTTGCAGGTTTTTTTTCTATCAAACTTTCCACTGTAATTCATTCACTGTAAGAATAAATCTAATCTGCACTATATCTGTCCTTTAATCCATTAGGAGATCATTTTGCCCACAGTTGGTTTATAAGACATGATTTAGGCTTATAAATTAGGAGATATTAAAGGGGGTCACTTCTGAAGTGTAATGTATGGGAAGACAAAAACATTAATATGAACATCATGTATTACATGATTTTTTTTAAAGTATTCGTGCTTTTACAAGAAGATTTCTGACACAGTGTTCAATCTGCGGTTCCATCCATCTTTCTAGTGTCTGTTTGCTGAAGCTGCAGTGATCAAAGGACAGAGGGAGGAGGTGGTTTATAAGCCAAAGTGGTATCTTTAGTAGAGGAATGGATACAGCTGTAAAAACGGAGAGGGTTTTGGACATACAAGCCTTTTAAGTTTGCAGTAAAAGCAGATCACAAAGCTAAATATGAGCTAAGAATAATTGGTTTCTGCTTCGATCCAGATCAGGTAAACTCTGAAAGAGAAGGGCACTGGTCCCTACAGAGGATGGGAACAGGGGCAGGCGAGGTGACAGGGGAATTACCAGCTGGGAAGTAGGAGCTGGGCAGTGGGGAAGAGAAGGAAGAAGGAAGATGATAATACTAATCAGGAGAAGTGAATTTATAATACGTCATAAAACTAATCCCGAGTCCTTGCTTTTCTGTATTCAGCAGATTTATTAATTTTTGTTTAGAAGATCATTTTTTAGATTTCCCTTGAGCATCCAGGCTGAGAGATCAGAGACAGGGGGATTGATTTGTAAGAAATGTTCATCTGCTGCCAGCTGGGTCCTTGGTGTGAGTTCCTGCTGGCAAAAAGGAGCTGATTCACCCATTTAGTTCCCATGTAGGCATTCAGTGCACAGCAGAAAGTATACTAACTTTCTTTTGGAATTAAGTTTTGGAATTAAGTACACGATTTGAGGGAGTTAATGTTTCTGTGGAAGTGTTTAGTTTGGTAGCAGTGGGAGCTGGAGAGGGGCTCTTTGTCAGGAAGTGTAGTGACAGGACAAGGGGTAACAGTTTTGTTAAATTGGAACATTTTTGTTAAATTGGAAGAGGGGAGATTTAGATTATATAGTGAGAAGAAACTGTACTGTGAGGGTGGTGAGACACTGGAACAGCCACAGAGAAGCTGTGGCTGCCCCATCCCTGGAGGTGTTCAAGGCCAGACTGGATGGCGCTTTGAGCAACCTGCTCTGGTGGGAGGTGTCCCTGCCCATGGCAGGAGGCATGGAACTGGATGATCTTGAAGGTCCCTTCCAACTCTAACCATTCTATGCTTCTAAGTTTTATGTTTTTTACTCAGGCGTGCTCTGCATCCATGAGATGTAGGTTTTACTACAGGGAGTTTGCAGGAAGTAAGGGTGGTTGTCGTAGTTTTGGCTGGATTGACCTATCAGCACGACACTTCAGTGGTCTAGCTCATGCTGGGACCCCTTGGTTTCTACCCCAGCAACGAAGAGGAGAATACAAAGTTTTCATAGCAGTTTTTCTGCTGAAGGCAGTATACCAGGTAATCTCATCTCAGGAGTCTTGGCTGTGTGCCTGGGAACGGTAAAAGACTTGAAGATCTAATTAATTTTTCTTCTACCCATTTTCTCTTTTTAAAAAATTTACCTCCCTACAGTAGTCTGGGGATTTCTCCAAATTTAGAGAACTTCCAGATGGCTCCGTTGCACTGTTCAGTCGGGCTTTCTTTTGCTGTCTGTGATTTTTCAAAATGACTCTTTGTCAGTCTATCAGGAAAGGGGATAATAAATAGCGTGTACGTATGTTTTACTCATTCTTTGAAAGAAAAATGTCAGACATACTCATTCACTTTTTAACCTTTAATATAGGATTTTTTGTAGGTTTTAGTTTCTCTGTTGAATTCATTAACATCTAAATGGCAGATAATTGTGATAGAAAGTAGGAAGTTATTAAAGTGATTGTAATCCCAATGTTTATGGCTGTTAATCAGATTATTCTGTAACAGGGAAGTGATGAACCTGGCATCAGTCCCAGGTAAAATCTTGGACTGGCAGATAGAAACCAGAGTCAGCGCAGGGCTGAAGGGCACAACAAGCATGGCCACAAGGCCATACCACGAGTATACCACAAGGGACAGATGAATTTATTCTTGAGAAGATTGCCTTTTTGACTGATAAGGAAACCAGTTGAAATCCAAGCTTCTTTAAGACATTAGTATCACCTTGCATTTCAGGAGAATATGTGAAGTTAATGTAATTCATACTCAATAGCTCATTCGTGATTAATGTATTAGAAAAAGATTGTAAGTGGGAAATCATCACATAAGGGGATAGCTGCTGATGCATTCCATGAGAGATCCATCCTCTGCTAAAAACTCATCATTTTTACCAATCATCGGGGAAGGTAAAGTGAAGGTCTTGAAAATGTGGATGACGTAGATCAGTTGGTAAAGAAAATACAATTGAAAAAAGAAAGAGACATTTTAGGTTTAGCCAAGTGGAAGGGTTATATTTGGGAACAAGAGGGCTGATGACTTAGAGCAGAGCTGATCATGTCATGGCAGGGTAACGTGGTGGCACAAAGGGATCCTTGGCTGTATTATCAAAGAAAAAATTATTAGGAATAGAAAGGTGAGGTAGATCATGGTCCTTCAGTGTCCGGATCAGAAAGTCATGCTCACTCTATTGAAAATTATAATAGGTTCAGAGGTTTCGGAATGCTGGGCGTGCTTCAGCACATCTGCAGACCTGTCTTCTGTTTTGAAGCGCTACAGGAAGAACATATGGACCACAAAAAGGCTTTTTAGTAAACAAAGAATAACAAGATCTATCATCTAACAAGATGATAGAAAGCAATAAGAAAAGCTAAAATGAGAAATGAGACACATGGACTGAATAGCCAACATCATTAAAATCTGGAATTTTTAGTAAGGCAAATGTTGCACAAACACTGTATGGGTTGCCTAGATTTAGGTTGGATGTTGTTCTGTAGGACGTGTTGTCTTCTGTCTGAAAGATGGAGGAAAGCCTGCAGCAGTGGGCAGGTCAACACTCTCAGAGGGAATTAGTGGGTGTTTCCATCCCTTCTTTACATGAAACCAGCAATGGTGAAAACCAGGAAGGGAAAATTCTTTCAAACAATGGTCCCAGCTACATGGTGTGGTCTGGGCTGTGCTGCTGGTGGCTCAGAAGAGGAGGTGAGTGCCGGGAGATACCACTTAGAGCAAGCAGGAGCTGGCAGGGCACAAGTGCTTGTGTCACCTGCAGGGTACAGAGTGGCAGGAGCTCTCAATCTGCATTGACAAAGTCAAGTTTTGTGTCCTTTGCACAAAACTTGTAGCTAACACAAAGTCCTAGTGGCTTCTGGTGCTTGGTTTATCACTACTGTAAAAGAGGGCGAATACTTCCACATGTGCCAGGAAAGCCAGTACCCACGCTTGAAGTACATGTCAGTTTTCCCTTCTTCAAGGTGAGCAAGAACAGACATTTGTTTATCATTTCCACACACAAATCTTTTTTTCTCCAGGTGAACAAACCTCCTTCTTTCTCCCATAACACAGCAGATTTCTGGGATTTGCCTTCATGTTTCCTGTATCTGCAGTCAGGACCTTGGTTTTGTTGAACTTAAAACATTGGGTGGTGTTATACTTTTATGCTCGTGTTGATTTATCTGAGTACAGAACTATTCATAAACCCCCAGGTGGGCTGACTACTGAATGTACTAAACTTTTTTTTTGTTCTGAAACATTTGTAATTTACATATGATATAAAATACAGACAATTTTGCTCAGTATTATTGATATTTACTACAGGGAAACTCTGGGTCATTCCTCTGAAAATTAATGACTTGTTTTACTCCATGCTCTATGAATAGCATTATTATTTTTTTCACAGCCTTTTTTATTTGGCTAATTTATAGGATGGAATATATGAAATTATCACCATCTTTTTATTTTGCTTTTTCCTAGCAACCTTTTAGTAATATTTACACATTATCCCTCTTTAACATTGCTTCTAGGAGGACTTGCTGGTATTGAGGAAAACTGTGAAATCCTTCCTTGCTGTCTGCCAGCAGTGTCTGTCAAACGTCAACACTCCCGTCAAAGAACAGGTAAAAGAAAGGGTTGTCACACACTTTCAGAAAAGCCTGAAGGTTAAACTGTAGTAAAACTCAAGACAGTGCTATGTCAGGCTTAGAGGAAAATCATCTGTGCCTTCCATCTAAATAGAACTCAACAAACACTCTGCCAGAAGAGCTGGATTAAAAAGCAGCTTCAAAGGGCAGCTGATGGCAGGTTCATTTTTGATGTAATGATAAGGATGACCCAGAGGCTTCGGCTTCTGTTCAGCTGTCAGAACTTCAGGCGTCTAACTCGGTCACCTCCAATGAAAGCCTATTCCTTAAGACACTTAGCGTATTAATAGATGGAAGTAGGTACTTTTAGAGGGTGATTGAGACCTCTCAGGTGGGCTGAATCTTTCTCTGGATATTTCTGGATTCCCCACCCCCCCTCCATTATTGACTACTAGGGAGGATTAGAGTGACTGTTTTCCTATCAAATGTGAATACCTGAAGCCTCGGCCACATTTGATTATTTTCTTATCCTAGTAATTCAGTTAAAGGTAGTGTTGAATACTAATTATTGGATTTTTTACCCATCGTGGCTAAGGGGAGAAAATTGAGGCTTCTGGCAGTACGAGTCATACTAGTGCATGTTTTATAACAGAAAAAAAAAGTTAATTCATTCCACAAAAATACTCTGAATAATGATAATTATTATTATTTTTATTATTATATTATTATTATTGTCAGGATTCTGAGAATTTAATTTCCTTTCACACTATGCAAAAGTCATCACTTTGCAAATAGTTATGTCTCCTTGAGAAATCAGAGTAAATGTCTATTTAAACAGTGTCTTTATTACAGAAATATAAAGATCTGGTGGGTTTTTTAGATTCTTATCAGTATAACCCTTACAGTCAGGTTGCTGCATGTCCCTCTTTGGGAGGCTGGCTGAAAACTAAAGTGCGTGCATCTCTCTGTGGGCGTGTGGGTCCACACATATGCCAACAGGATATATGTCAAATAGGGTTGTATATGGGATTTTTAAATGATTTTTATGGTTCAGCACAGTTAGCCAGTTCTCTGCTTTAGACTTTTGGAAAATCACATGTGTATGGAGCAGGAAGTTTCTACTCAGTGTATTCAGAAATGGAAATAAAAGAAATGAAAGCAATGGGCTTGTTGAAATAATTAACAATCTCTGGAAAAAAAAACCCCAACAGCTAGTTTGTTTGCTGAGCTTCTGTGAGTACAGGCTGATTTGTATCAAGTCTGTTGACATTTTTTAATTGTCGACAAATCATGTTTTTGTCAGACCTCCCAAGATTTTGCAAAGACTAACTAACTGGCGTGTGGTTTTTGCCTGGTATTAAAAGACAGTGCTTCTTAAAAAACAGTTGGGGTGGGTTTTTTTTGAAAGATAGTTTTGCTTGGCATTTACGTGGTGTTCTGCAAGTTGATAAATATAAATATTAAAAGCTTGCTGATGTTGCTAATTTATGTATTTTTCAGAGATTCTGACTTGTCACTCTCTTCCAGCAGATTTAACTTTAGTAATTGTTTCTTAATATTCTGAGTAGTTACTCTGGGCATATTTTATTAATATTATATAAGGCGAAAATACCTTCTACCTTCATGAAAATATGAGCTAGCATTGCTTAAAGGAGCACTAACGTCTTTTCTGCATCAACAAATGGTAAATGGTCCTTCTCATTACTGCAGTGGTTTTAATCTTACATATTGTCATGCTTTTATTCCATTAATATTAGCGGCCACCATATTTTATTTTTCATTACCAATTTAAACTTTTCTTAGAAGCTCCTTTGCGGCTCACACCTTGTGTGGAAGCTTTCAAGGCTCAGCTGGAGAAAGCCACGACCAACCAGTGGTAGAGACAGCACATGTCCCAGTCAGAGTAGGTGGGACTTGAACCTCAAGAGGTCCGTTCCAGCCAACAATTCTATCATCACTCCAATTTTCTTCCTTTAAAAGTATAATTCTGTGAGCGCAGGACTGTTTCTTAATTCTTTTGCGTTGCTGGATTTTTTTGAGAATTTGGTGTAAATTATGTCTCCCTCCCATATTTCACTCTTAATCTATGCATTCTTTCCAGAGAAGAGCAATGTACATATTGAAAAGCATATGACGTGTTTATAGAAACAGGACTCAAATATTTCAGATTTTCCTAAATGATTTTGAATGAAATAAATCTCCCGTGATGAGATGTGTCTACAATATATAGACATCTGCATCTGAGTCCACTGCCGTCTTTGTACAGGACAGAAACAAGCCCTTACAGTGCATTATTCATATGCTGCTTTCTAGAGGTCTACAATTAGGCTGAACTTAAATTCTATTGAGTATCAAAAGAGTTTAAAGCAGGTGAGGTCATCACGGCAATGAATTGCGACTTTTTGGATCCAGTGGAGAAAACTCCCAAATAGCAGCATCTGTTTCCAAAGTCCGTGAGCACTCCCAAGTCCTTTTCTTCAGTGCTGCTTTCTAATACCTCATCCCCTAGTTTGTATTGATGGTGAGGATTGTTCTGCCCCAGGTGCAGGAAGAGACAGCTCATCCAGCAGGGACCTTCTAGGAGTCTTTTTCTTTACCCCTTCATACTTGGAACCTTCCTCTCTTCCTCGGTTGTTAGAACCTGGGGTCAGAGAAAGAGAAACAGAGAAGATTAAAAAGTATTTTCTGAAAGGTGCTCAGGTGTTTTACATAGTGCAAATGAACACAGCCAGCCCTGTCACTCCAGCACAAGCCGCTGAGGAAAAGAGCCTTATTCTCATGTATGAGAGTATACAGATAAACCCTTGAAATAAATAAAGTTAGTAATAGCTGCCTTCCTTATTCTCAGGTGATGAGGGTCTAATAATGATGAGCATAAGTCATTGAAAATTCTGCCCTGGTTGACTTTTACCTAGATGTGAAAGCTGTGTAGAGTTACTGGATTCTTTTTGCAGGGAATTGTTGGATGAAATTCTGCAAGAATTTCTTTGGTTGCAGCCGCTTCTCTTTATTTTCAGGATCTGACAGCAACTCAGCTTGGATTTTCCCTCAGAATGTTGTTCATTTTTTGCTTGTTTAACTTTTCTAACAGTTCATGAGAAGAGGTGTTTTTTCTTTACTACAGAATTGGCTACAGTCTTTGGATCTGAGATAGAGTTCTTTAAAATTTAATATGGAAGTTAAAATTTAATATGAATCATCCTGGACATGGAAGAGGTAGTAAACACCGTTCCTATGTAGAAGTCAAGGCTATAACAACTTTTTAAAGTTAGGGAAAAACCTTATGAGCACTTTTCACAGCATGCAAACAACTACAACTGAGTACAGTTAAAGAAGGACATTTAATAATGGCAGTGGATATCTGGAAATTAGATAAATGGTATTTTATTTTTTACTTGCACTTCTCACTACATTCATTCTCTTTTGCCTCTCAGGCTTTCATGCTGCTCTGTGATCTCTTGATGATTTTCAGTCATCAGCTGATGACTGGAGGTCGGGAAGGTCTTCAGCCTTTGGTGTTTAATCCAGATTCAGGCCTCCAGTCAGAACTTCTCAGTTTTGTGATGGACCATGTCTTTATTGACCAAGATGATGAAAACCAGAGCATGGGTATGTTTAGCTTTCGTGTTTTCTGTTGAGCTTTTTTTTCCCTCATAATAGACACAGAAGAAATAATAATAAAAAAAAAAATTCAGATCAGATTGCCCAAATGTTTTCAAGAGTTACTATTTCAGGATTATATATGTATGATGGAACAGTACATTGAAGAGAAATCCTTTAGTGTTACTAAATAGAATTCCAGGATCCTGAAGGCAAAGCTTACCAGCAAAGCTCTAGGTAGAAGTCTTAAGAAACTTCAGAACAGTTTTGGACAAGAGATGGATTCCCAGGTAGTCAAACTATGTGAAAGCACTGGTGGGTACATGCTGTAGTGGTTTTTTTGGCACATTTTCTGAATTTCCACTATACTCAGTTACCTGTATGGTAGCATGACAGGTGCTTTTTTAGATCTTTTGAGACAGTAATATATAGAACTAAGGTCTCAGAGAATTTATTCTTGCTCTGAAGGTGCTTTTGGTTTGCTAGCTCCTCAGCAGCTCACATCTTTGTTGAGCATCTCTCTAAGGATTCCTGGGAAAAATACATTTTGAAAGACACACCTTCATCAGAAATCAATGTGGTTAATCATACTTTGTGACTTCAGTATTCAAACTAATACATCAAGGATAGATCTTAGGATTTTTTTTTGCTCTTTAGCAAAATTGCTGTTCTTGAATATCCTGTGATTAGACTTGGGAAGGCAGCAAAATCATGGGTGAAGATCTTATATAATCTCTATTCCCTAATGCTACTCTGATTCCATGAAGTCAGTCTGACCATTTATAACTTTCAGTGGCTGGACCACATCAGTAATGATAATAAAAAGAAATTAAGAAAGGAAGCAGAGGGGTGCCAGTGTGGAGTGTGCTAATGGGCTTCAGTTCTGTGGATTAAAGCATGCCAGGATTAAAGCATGTGGCCATATTCATAGCCAGCTCCACCACTTGTAGAAGATCAAATATGTGACTGGAGCACTGTGGCTCTTTGGGGACGCCAGTAAGAGTGCAACAAGAGAGTCACAGTGACTCTCTGTCCCTTCTGCTCCCACCTCAGCTCTGCACTTCTTTGAACTGATTGGAAGATTCCCTCCAATAATAAGCTCTTCTAAATACCACAGAATATTTACTTTTATCACAAATGTTACATTTCATTTTCTTCTGTAAGATACGGACCATGCTTTTATACAGGGTATTAATATTTAGCATTTTATGTGTATAAATTCATTCCCAGAGTGGAGTCTTACATGGGGACTTAATTCTCATGACACTGCCAGTCAGTAAGAATGCTTCTTACTACTGAATTTTACTTCCTGTTGTTATTGATGCTTTAGAGCCATCCATTCCATACCTGAAAATCTGAGGTGTGCCATAGAACTATTGCTGGTTCTAATTTTCCTTCTATGAAAGGTTTATCACTTTGTCAAGTTAACAAAGCATCTCCAAATGTCCTGTGTTTCAGAAGTTAAGCAAAGAGCATTTGACAAGTCTTCACTCTGGCATTTCACAGGGTAAAGAAAATAAGCGATGCAGTTTGATGTGGGTTATGTTGCATGGTCAATGGTGTGTCATGTTCCTGAACTTCCCTGAAAGTCCTAGCATAGGCAGGACTCAAGAATGACCACCTTTCATTCCAGCTTTTCCTGCAACAATCCTTGCTTCATAGTAAAGAACTGATTTTTTTTTCTAAAAGCTGCTCTTGGATAACATTGCAGTAGAACACAGCAGGTACTTGTAAACATTTTATTGTTGTCGATGCTTTCAGAGGGAGATGAAGAAGATGAAGCCAACAAAATAGAAGCTTTACATAAGAGAAGAAACCTTTTGGCTGCCTTTAGCAAGCTGATAATTTATGACATTGTGGACATGCATGCAGCAGCAGATATCTTCAAACACTATATGAAGGTACAGCTCTGTGTGTTCTCCTTCCCAACTGAAGTCAGGGCCCCTCATTCTCTCCCTTCCCATTGCAGTGAGTGAAGGTCAGACACTTGTGAAGTCTCCATATGGTATTGCTGTAAGTGGCTGGTCATAAACTGAATTATTTAGGCCCACTGAAGTTCAAAAAGACCTGCTGCCCAGCTTCCACTGCCCCCTCTGGGTGTGAGTTTACCTCCCAGAAGAGACGCATGGTTGCAGTCCTGGCACTGCCACGGAGCCCCTTGGATCCTGTCACATCATCCTGCTGTGAGGGATTCATCATCACAAAGATGACAATCAAGGAGGCAAACCTGGAGTGAGGAGCAGGTTCGAGATGTTGGTGTTGTGAAATAGAAAGGATTTAAGTTCAAATCCTCCTCCTGATCAATTGGAGCACACAGGACAATGAATTTCCTAGCACACATAATAGCCATCAGCCAGATCACTGCTCAGGGTGATTCATGCTAAGGGAATTTCTCCAGAGCGGGAGTTTCACACTGAAGCTGTCAAATCCAGGTGAGATTCCTGACTGCTGCTCTGGGCTGGTCTCCTTTCCCACTCCCCTCCTTCTCCTGAACCTGGGGCAGGGTGAGAGAAATTGAATTGAAATTAGAATACAAACCAGAAGCATCTCTGTATCAATGTTTAACGAGGAATGAAAAACAGTGGTTGCAAATGCAGAAATATTAATGAGGCTGAAAGAATACTGTTTGGGGGAAAAAAAACCATATATGTATATATATATGTATATTCTCAGCCTGGAACTTTTAATGATTATTCAGGCTTTTCTAGCCAAGTGGTTAGTACCATAGGCCGTGGTTTTCAGCAACCGTTCTTGTAACATAAAGAAAATGAACAGTTCATACCGACCAATACCTCACTCCACTTCCCAGCTTCAGCAAATTCAGTCCTTGGTCACCCAGCTTCCCTGGTGCTGTACCTGGAGGTCCCGTGTGCTGGCGGCCAGGGGTGTGTTGCTTCCATGTAATATTATTTCTTAGAATTTGCAGTCATGGGTCACTTCCATCAAATATTTAGTTTGGAGTAGGAAATACTCCTTTATCTGGTTTTCAGAATACTTATTATGAAAGATAATAACAAATACAGAAGTTCCTCATCTCCTCATATCAAGAGTTTAAATTTTGGTATTGAAACATTGCCTCCCACTCGCAAAAAAAATGGATTTGAGACTGGGTTTTTTGGCAACTGCTGCCTTTTCAAAGCAAAAATTCCAAGTAATCTAAGGAGAATTGTATAAGATTCTCAATTTAAAGATTGAAAGAGGTTTTTTTTTTCATTTTTTTTCTAGTACTACAATGACTATGGGGACATCATTAAGGAAACCCTGAGCAAAACAAGGCAAATTGATAAAATCCAGTGTGCAAAGACGCTCATTCTCAGTTTGCAACAGGTAAGAGCATTGATTTTTTGCTAGAAATAACTTGCTGCAAAAAATAGTGGGCAGGATTTTCTCTGGTGCCATTTACAATGAAGGGAAAACACTACGCTTCTGTTAAGAGATGATCTTGCTCCTCAGTTCAGGCTGTCACTGTTTGTCTGGGTGACCTCTGTCTCCTTAAGCCCACACCAGCAAAGCACTGGTCAGGTTGAAATGGAAGAAAGGGAGAGAAGAACCTTGAGGGCGGTTTGGTCCAAGCTGATTCATAGCATTTGCTGTTAGGTGAACAAGAAGAATTGGGATGACTTTTTCCTCTTACAATTAGCTGGAAGTAATGCATCTTCTTTACATTTTGTCTAAACACATGATGGATTTTTTTTTCAAGCTTCAAGGTAATTAGTTTAAGTGTTCTGATATTGTTAAACGTGGTTTTCCCCTGAAAAATTTCATAGAATCATAGAATGGTTAGAGTTGGAAGGGACCTTCAAGATCATCCAGTTCCAATCCCCCTACCATGGGCAGAGACACCTCCCACCACACCAAGTTGCTGAAAGCCCCATCCAGCCTGGCCTTGACCACCTCCACGGATGGGGCATCCACAGCTTCCCCAAGCAACCTGTTCCAGTGCCTCACCACCCTCACAGGAAATAATCTATTCCTAATATCTCATCTAAATCTCCCCTCTTCCAATTTAAAACCCGTACCCCTTGTCCTGTCACTCTACTCCCTGACAAAAAGTCCCTCTCCAGCTCTCCTGGAGCTTCCTTCAGATACTGGAAGGCTTCTACGTCTTCCCAGAGCCTTCTCCAGGCTGAACAGCCCGGCTCTCTCAGCCTGTTGCTTTACATTAACCATGAATTTCGGGTTTGGTGGTGAAATCCATTGTTGTTCTGCCAACAGCACAGCATATGCTTCACTAAGTACCATGTAGTACCTTGAAGTACCAACAGTATTTGTTATGGAGAAATTGCTTCCATAAATTAGATGTTTACAAAACAGCTGGGCTTACCCAGATTCATCCCAAGGGATTTCCTGTAGCAATGTGGGAGCTGAGATCATTGGGAATTTGGAAAACCCAGCTACACTTCCAGAAGAATCAGCGAGTGTCGAATTAATTCCTGTCTTTAAAACGTGGAGTGTGGAAGAAGGCAGGTGCTGTGGATCAGTCAGCCTAATATCATTTCATGAAAAACAAAAAAAAAGAGACAACCTATTTGCAAGCACCTAAATGATAGGGAACAGCCAGTATGAATTTGTCAAGGAGAAATCGTGTAAAATTAAGCTGCTTTCATTAATTATACGGTAACAGAGCTTTTGGATATCAGAGAAACAGTAGTTTTAATACAACTTGATTTCATGTTGTCACTGACACTGTCTCCCGTGATATTCTCATTAGCAAGTTAGAAAAATGGTCTATAATATTATATGCTCTACTAAATGGCAGTAGCAGAAGAAGAGGTAGAACTGATTGGAAAACTACCGAGTAGTTTGTTGTTGTAGCGGAGGGGCATTATCCAGCTGGCTTTAAAGGCATTTATCCAGTAATGCTGCTCAGATATTCATTAAGCCTAGAATGACAGAGTAGCAGTTTTGCTCCCTAAATTCAAAGAAGATGCTGATCTGCTGGGCAATGTCAACATCTTAGAAAGCGGCGTAAGAACGCAGAACCCTCTTGATGAGTTGGGTGAATAATAGGTGCAATTCAGTGAAGGTAAGTGCAAAATTGTGTTCAAGAGTGAGGTGGGGGACAGGGAGCAAACAGCAGCAACACAGGAGGAAGTCTGGGAAGGGGAGCGGATTAGAAGATGAATCTGTGTGAAAAAAGTCATTGTAATGCCCATTTTTAGCGGTAGCCAGTTAAGAACAAAAGTCTTTCTCCTTAACACAACAAGTGTTTTCTAGCTCACAAATGTTAATGATGGAATTCTTCCTCTAGCTGTTTAATGAGCTTGTTCAGGAGCAAGGTCCTAATTTGGACAGGACATCTGCCCATGTGAGTGGAATTAAGGAGCTGGCCCGTCGGTTTGCCCTCACTTTTGGCTTGGATCAGATCAAAACAAGAGAGGCCGTGGCCACACTACACAAGTGAGTGGTGGTAAATAAACTAGATTTTTATATTATTTCCAATTAAAATCATTGCTCAACATACCTTTTCTAAAGGTATGGAATCTTAACAGCTCCTGGAATACCAATAAATTTTTCTAGTATGTGTAGAAAAATGGGGGGGGGGTGTTAGAAAAAGGGGTGTGCGTATGTAACAAAGGAAGTAAAACTCAACTAATTATTTGTCAGAATGTATTGGAATGGCCATATTTCTGTATCTTGGGTAACTCTCCTGGTATTATACATATTTGTGTGGAGTGTATCTCATGGATACAGTGTGTAGATAGTGCTTTGTACCACACTACTGGGGATACTGAGGACACCAAGGGCTTTTATAAAAGAATATTTCAAAAATATTTTTTAATTTCTTTTTTTTATTATTTGGATTGATGGTTTTTCTGTAACTGCTGCGTAGGAAAGTATAGAGAGGTGCTGCTAAGTTTAAATTACAAGTTTTGCATGCCATAGGAGGGTTAGAATATTAAAGTTTGCTATGTCAGAGTCTAAGTCATTAAGTCTAAAATTAGCAAGGTGTTATCAAAATGCTACCAGGAACTTTCCTGTGTCACCAAAAGAGAACTCAAGACATCCATGTGCCCTTATGCCCTCATTGGAAAATTGAGAGTAAATTGTTTTCTTTAGTCTCAAATGATAAAGATAAGACAGAGATGGATGGATGTATCAGTGTCCTGCTGAGTAAATTCTCTTCTCTGACTCTTCATACAGAAGTTGTATCTAGTGATATCTTCCATATTATTCGTATTACAAGTTTCTGCTTCATGCAGAACCAAGAAAGAGACAGTTGGTGATTCCCGCCAAGGCGCAGTGCCTTTCAGCACCCACCAAGTGTCTTAGATTGTGGGAAGTTCCTTCTTACCCATGTGCCTGGTGATGCCTTGTCTTTGAGATTGAAGTCTCACAAATCGAGAGTGACCATTTGATTTCTCTTTGTCCAAAAGCAACTGTTATGAAATGAAAAGTCATGAAAAACAAAAGAAAAAAGTTCTGATGGGATATAAAGAATTTCATCACAGTTCACAACACTTGTATTTTGTTAAAAATGACTGAAAAATTTAACATTTCTTTACTGTAGAGATGGCATAGAGTTTGCCTTCAAATATCAAAATCAAAAAGGACAAGACTATCCACCTCCGAACCTCGCTTTCCTTGAAGTGCTTAGTGAATTTTCTTCTAAACTCTTGCGACAGGACAAAAAGACTGTGTAAGTATCACTCCCTTTCTTCTAGGGGTTCCGCTGGGCTCTGTCAAGCGCTGCAGCCTGTGCTTAAGTTCTGAGGTTCTCACAGTGTAAGAGGGGCTGTAGGAAGTCCCAGTGAAACATTTCACATAAGTATATTCATCGTTTTGTATTTTAAAGCAATAGAAATAAATGAGAAAAGGAGAATCAGATGCACTGATGAGGTGAGTTTGAGACCTCACAAAACAGTGTTCCTTAAAATTTCCTGTGGGGCCCTGAAAATAAAACTCAACCTTTTTTCAGGCTAGAAAAAAAAGAAATTAAATGTTAGCACTGCAGGAAACATATAGGAGTGTAAACACTGCAATAAATCTGTTTCTGTTAGATGTTTCCATAAAATGTAAATATATGCTTGTTATTTATTTTAATATATTGAGTTAAACTGGGAATTAAGGGGTCTGTCAAAGTTTCTGTTACTGGCACAATGGAAGAGGCTGCGAGAGACACTGTTGCTGGTTGGGGCAGAGCAGGGTAGTAGAAAACTGGACACCTGGGTTTGATTTGGTGGGTAATTACTGCAGATGGAATACTGGCAATAAATCAGAGGTATTGCTGGTAAGAACTGAATAAAGAGTAAGAAATACTATTTTGTGAGCAACATTGGAGCAGACTGTCAAGAGGAACTGCAGATACCAACAGAACTGCCAAAGAGAAAATTCTGTTATCATGGGTGAGTTCGCAACAAAGACATTGTTGGTGTCACTGCTGTAATGCTTTACAGCTCTAATACATTTTGTAGCAAATAGCCAGGGCTTGGGCACCACACAGGAGCAGGGAGGGAAAAAGGAAAAAGACTCCAGTCAAAGATCAGCCAAGCCCTACGTGCCCAGTCTGGAACTCAATTCCTTGAATAACTTTATGACCATTTAAAAAATGCGATGGCCAGATCTGATTTATGGCTATAGGTAACCTTCTAGTCAGTTTATAACAACAGTGAGTGTTAAGTCATATGTATCTACTGTACCTACCTCAACTGACTCTTCCTGTCACACCTTTCTGTAGTTTTTCTGTGAAGGCAATTGTCTTAAAGAACTTTTCTGTTAACAGTTACGAATATTATAGCTTTATCCGTGTTCTAAGAAATGGCTTTGGTTAACTGTGTATAATTTTTAAGATCTATACAATTGAACCAATTTAATATTTTTACTGTGTCAATAATTTGGCAACTCAGCAAACACAGTAGAAGAAATAGTTAAATGGGCTTGAGAACTGGGTGATCCATTGGGGCTGGTTTGACACTCAGGTTTTGAAAATGCTCTTCATTGTTATATCCTTGAATCTTGTCACCCTCTGTCCTGATCTCCAGGACAGGACTGAAGGATAACAGGATTTTATGACTGTCTTCCTAGATTAACCCTGAACCGTAGATTCTCCTGCATGTGTAAGTTTAGGTGCCACTAACCTGATTCCTATTTAATTTAGTGAAATTTACCATTCCTGTGTGGCCATAATCCCTTCCACAATTTTCTTCAGTGAGAAAATTTGAAGTTACACCATTCCGTACAGTTTATGTGGCAGCTGAACTGGACCCAGGCCTTTGCAGGAAATTCAGTACTTCAGGAGATTTTGTTCCTTCACCTTCTGTGCTGCCATTTAAAACTTCTCAAGGGTTCTCTCCCTTGTTGGTGCCCACAAACACAACCACTACTGTAAATGCTGCTGTGGTGGAATCCATTTCTCCTGCTTCTACCTGATTTTATTGTAGTCATCTGTATCTGAGCTATTTACTTTAGCTGAATGTGAAGATCAGTGAAAAGTAATAGGTCCTTGAGGGTGTGATTTATCTGATCTGTGCCAAGTGACTGCTTTCAGATGGGTTCAGACATGCCCTAGATTCCGTTGGCTGTGGGGACTATGAAAAGAGTCAAGACAATTTGCTTATATGAAAAGATTTCTTCTGGAGATTCCTGTATTCCTGTCCTTGGGAGATGTCATGTTTGCACCCAGCAGGCAGTGGCAACGTCTCCTGTGCAGCTTCTCCTGCATTACATACTCTACTCCAGGGAGTTGATTTGCCCTTCTCTGTAGCTTGACTCCTCCAATCCACAGGGACCTCTCCCCCTCCCTCCAAAGAGGTAGCCTGTGAGCAGGAAGGTACGTGACCACCATCTGGTGGAGAAGTCCCGTCTACAGGATCATTTACCTCCCTCCCTGGTTTGATCTTCTCCTGCCAAGTGACTGTCCTTGAACTTGGCAATGGGCTCGTAGTCTGGAGGCAGAAGTCCTCTAGACTAACATTGAAAGTCTCAAGGACATATGTTCCCTGTCGCAGAAGTCCCCCAGCTGGGTTTCCCAGCCCCAAAAGAATGAATTATCTATGTGGTATGTCTACGTGTGTCATCTGCCCCTGGTACAAAATACCAGTTCTCCAGCAAAGAGCTGCTCTTTTGCAGGGCTCCTCATGCCTTGCTGGGTTACTGCTGGCTTTTTTATCTGGAGGGAGAAAAGAGAAGCATTTCCAGTTTGGGAATGGGGCCTCAACATTGGTTTAATTCAGTTTTCCCCATCCTATTTATTTATTCTGCTTCTCATTTTACAAGTAACCTCCAGAATTAGGGATAGCTGTTTGTGGATTTATTGAAATCTATGGACTTAATATGAAACTGTGCATTCAAGGTGTCAGGCTCTCGCACCTAGAAAAAAAAAATACTATACTAACATGGTTACAAACTCATTGGCGGGGAAATGCAGAGGAATTGATCTAAGGCAGTGTAGAGATTAAATGCCCTGTGGAGACTTTTTTTTTTTCCATTTATTTATCTCAAATAGAGACGGTTAACTTACTCCAGGCAACTGTTGGGTGGCTAGAGTCAGATGAGACAGACCCTCAGCGAGGTGTTCTAGAAATTCAGAGTTTCTGACCTCATTCAAGCTGGTAAGAACTGCCACTATGAAGCTCGCCTGAAAGGCTGAGCAGAATTGTCTGAAGTTTGGCATCTAATCAGAAAAGAACACCCTAAGTGGTGTAGTTTTCCCTTCTTCACAATATGGACATAACCTGTGTGCTCCAGTTTTATAAATATATATTGGAGGCAGGAAAAGTTAGTTCTTTCCAAGATTATTCCACAGATAAATTCTCTAAAGTCATGACACGCTCAAGTGGTGTGTTGTTCGGTCCTGTAAAAGAGAAGAGTAAACCAAGAATTTGCCATTCGCTCTAAGGTTTGGATGTTACTCAGTGTAGGCATGAAAAAGGGGAACAAAAAAGAAGTCAGAATATTGAATGAAACAGTAGATAGAAAAGCTGCTGGGTTTTGCGCAAAGTCATCCTATTTACTGAATCAAAACAAAATCCCATTACGAAGGGAGTGTGATGGTTACCCAGGCACATGCAGTGTGGCTCCTCATCCTGTGTTGATGCTTACAGCACCTGAGGATCTGCTATGACTGAGACTGCCATGAAATGCCAGAGGAAAGGAAGAGAGTTCATTACCATGCAAAATTTGGGGGATTGACTCCTGCTGATGGCAGCCTGGCACTGACAAATGATTCCATGAAACCACAATCCAAGGGCATACCCCAAGAAATGTATATCTTGGAACCTTAAGATATAACAAGTCCATGGGACCTGATGAAATACATCCCAGAGTCCTGAAGGAACTGGCTGATGTAGTCGCCAAGCCACTCATGGCAGTCAGGGAAGTCCCTATGGACTGGAAGAAAGGAAAGATCACACCCATTTTTAAAAAGGGTGGAAAGGATGACCCTGGGAACTACCGGCCTGTCAGCCTTACCTCCATGCCTGGGAAGATCATGGAACAGATCCTTCTAGATGCCATGCTTGGGCACATGGAGAACATGGAGATGATTCGAGACAGCCAGCATGGCTTTACTAGGAGCAGGTCCTGCATGACTAACCTAGTGGCCTTCTATGACAGTGTTACTATGTCAGTGGATAGAGGATGACCTGTGGATGTGATCTATCTGGACTTCTGTAAGGCCTTTGACATGGTTCC